>VWZF01001604.1:0-35265 GCA_013396755.1 Sclerurus mexicanus | reverse complement strand
CTTGCCCGCCCCTCCCCTCCCCTCCCTGCCCATCCCATCCCATCCCAGCCCCAGGCGGCGCCTCCTGCCCCTGCCCGCGGCAGGGAGCCCTGAGGAGCCACTGTAGCCCCTCCACCCCCAGCTAATCCCCCTCCGCGAGGCGTGCCCCGGCGCGGTAAGGAGATCAGACTCCCGGCATCTGTCGCTGCGTCGCTGAACGCGATTGTGTTTAGCGGAGGTTTTGCTGGAGGGGCAAGTACAGGCTGAGGACGCATTGAATAGGCCGAGTTTAAGGGGAGTGATCTCTGGAGGAAGGGAAAATGAACCACCGTGATTCTTAGAGCCTTTTTGTTTTATTTTGTTTTGCTTTTGGGTTCTGTTAATAGTCCTGGACCACTCCGTGCACAGAGGATTTTATAGACGCCAAGCGGAACATGGAGAGAGGAGAGTTTCCATGTTAATTACAATAATTCCAATAATAGCAACCGTGCCTTAATAAGTGTATCTTTAACTGGTAAACCATGGACGTAATTGGGAGCTTTGTGCAAACACATCATGATTTAAACTCATGAATGGAACCTAAGCATAGTATTGAAATTGACTGCTCATTGTGAGTCTTTGTTTTTCAGGCTGTAACCATTCACAGACAGGACAAATAGCTCTGAAGCCTCTCCTCCTCCTCCTCCTCCACATAATTACCTGGCCGAAGGTAGTTTCCAAGTCTGAAATTCCAGATTTTATCACCTCAGATGGAAAACTTCGACCTCAGTGTTCACCTCATGCAGCCATTGCACTCTCTTTGCAAAGCAGGTGCATTTTAAAATCTTTGTTTTTCTCTGTGCTCTGTTTTCTGCAGTTTTGACATCCTAGACACTTAGTGTTTAGTAGGATTTACTTTCATTGGCCTCACATTTCAGTATGAATTCGCTAATTTTTGTGAATTCTGTGAAGTTGGAGAAATAGCAATTCACGTGCAATTCATTCTGATTAAAATACCAAATACATTAATTTAAACAAAGAAATGCTGGATTCTGTTAAGTGGAGAGAGGAAAAAAGGATGGGAGGAAAGGAAACCTGGTAAGAGTGAGTCAACCAAATAGTGAAGAAAAGACACAAAACACTTGTGATATTCTGTGGCAGGGAAAAGTTTGCTTGCCATCTGTGAGCAGACTTTTCATGAGACCCTGAAAAGGTTGGAAGAGTCTTTGCACATAATGATTCAGGAGCCCTCAAAAATCCTGGCCCAACTTCTGCAGCCCTTTGAGTATATCTGTACTGTATTAGTTCTTACTACATATTCCAGAACCCTCCATTGGGAGAGTGGGTGAGTGATAATTAAGGTCTCATTAATACTGGTGTCTGCAGCCCTTCAGTACTTCCTTGTTCCTTCAATACTAGAGCTAGTCCACAATAACCTTTGCCCTCTAAGCCCCTACAGTGTGGTTACCAGCACATTGCTAGCACCTCCTTCACTCTGTGGAAGTGCCCCCATGCACAGAACGATTTGGGTTGGAAGGGACCTTAAAGATCATCTATTTCCAACACCCCTGCCACAGGCAAGGACACCACGCACTAGAACATGTTGCTCAGGGCCCTATCCAACCGGGCCTTGAACACTTCCAGGACTGGGGCATCCACAGCATCTCTGTGCAACTTGTTCCAATGCCTCACCACCCTCACAATAAAGAATTTCTTCCTAAAATCTAATCTAAATCTCCTTTCTTAGTTATAACCATTTTGCCCTGTCCTGTCACTATCTGTCTGTGTAAAATATCAGTCTTTTTTATAAGCCCCCCTTAAGTACTGCCTGCAATGAGGTCTCCCAAGAGCCTTCTCCATACTGAACAACTCCAACCCTCTCAGACATTCCTCAAAGGAGAGGTGCTTCATTCCTCCAAACATCTTGGTGGCCTGTTCTGCACTGCTCCTACAGACAATGTCCTTCCTGTGCTGAGGGCCTAGAGCTGGACCCAGCACTGCAGGTGGGGTGTCACAAGGCCAGAGTGGAGGGGGACAGTCACCTCCTGGACCTGCTGGCCACTCCTCTCTTGGTGCAGCCCGGGATGCCATTGGCCCTCTGGGCTATGAGCACACACTGTTGGCTCATGTCCCGCTCCTCATCCAGGAAAATCCCCAAGTCCTTCTCCACGGGGCTGCTCTCAGGGAGTTGTTCCCCCAGCCTGGACTCCTGTCTGGGATTGCCCTGACCCAGGTGCAGGACCTTGCACTTGGACTTGTTAAATCCCATGATGTTCCTCTGGGCCCACTCTCAGGTTTGTCCCTCTGGATGGCACCCTTCCATCTCCTGTGCCAACTGCCCCACTCAGCTTCGTGTGCCCTGCAAACCTGCTGAGGGTGCCCTCGATCCCACTGTCTGTGTCACTGATAAATTAAAGAGCACCAGTCCCAGGACAGAGCCCTGAGGGACACCGCTCATCACCAGCCTCCACCTGGACATGGAGCCATTGACCACAGCTCTGGCCACGTCTCTCCAGTTTGGAGATAAAGATGTCATGTGGGACCATGTCAAAAGCCTTATAGAAGTCTGGGTAGATGACAACGGACTATCTTCCCTTATCAACCTCTGTAGTCACTCCATCATATAAGTCCACCAGACTGGCTGTCTTGGATCATCTCTTTGTCTTGTATGTGCTTAACATTGCTTGCATCAGGATCCACGGTCTTCCCAGGCAGAGGAGTGAGTGTCTCTGGTATGTAGTTCCCAGGGTCTTCCTTTCTCTGCTTTTTAGAAATAGGAGCGATGTTTCCCTTTTTCAAGTCCATGAGAACGTCACCTAACTGCCAGAACTTTTCAAATATGGTGGAGAGTGGCTTGGCAACATCCTCCAGTTCCCTCAGGACGCTGGGATGCATCTCATCAGGCCCCGTGGGCTTGGGGCTATTCAGTTTCATCAGGTGTCTCAACCCTGCTCTTCACTTACAGTGGGAAGGACTTCACTCCCCATTTTGCACCATGCTGCTTGTGAACAGGTGTGGCCTTTGTCCTCATCTCCCTTTAGAGCTATCTGAAAACAAAAAATTAATTTTATTTTGAATATTTATTTTGTAGCTTAAGCTGCATAACCTAGTGCAATAAAAATAGGTTTATAGTATACCAGTCATCTTTTGCTTGGAAGTGCCCCTTGGCACCTTGCCTAACCCAAGTGGGAAAAAATGAGCTCTTTAACCCAAAACTAAATATTTCCATGAAAATGTACTACATTAGTAAATTCCTATTCAATTGCTAACAAGTGACCACAGTGAGAGCATCTCTGCAGCAACTTTAGAGTGTGACTGGCTCCTCAGTGTGAGAGCACAGCTTGTCAGAGAACAGTAGGTATTGCAACTATTTCACTCCACTGACTGCACAGGAACTTAAGGTTCACAGCCCAAGGCAGCAACAGGTTTGAATTGCTCCCTGCTCTCTGGTGTTTAAATGCTACAACAGGTACCTAAAACCATACAGGCAGTGTCCAAACACTGGCAATGTGCCTCTAAAGATGTAGGTAATGGTTGTCCTTCCTTATGCATTAGCACATGTGCCAATACAGCTCTGCATGTAAAGTACTTTCAGGGGAAAAATTACAACGTGTAATTAGGCAGAATTGTAATTAATTTAATTTGTGCTAGTAGTATTTGCATTATGTGCCATAATACAACTAAGAACTGAAAAAACTTGAATTTATTTAAAAAGGCTAAAGATACAGCAGATATGTCAGACAAAACATGTCCAAATCTTTGTGAAAAACATTGATGTGAAACTTCCATTCCCACAGAACAAAAAGTACTTGTTCCCTTTACTTTAGCACACATTTTATACCACACAATGTGTGTCTGAAGAATGCATGATTTAACACTGTAATTTTATCTTAGATTTCTGTTGACATGAATGAATGAACCACATTCTTTGGAAAAGCACCTTATCATGCATAAATCATCCATTCTTCCTTCTAGAGCTCAATAAATCTTCCAGAGTGAGAGAGTCTTCGTTTTTCTAAAGGGCAAAGGAGAAAGCGAACAAAACCACTTACTGGTTTTTGAGGGCACCCTCCTATTTGAGCCCAGAATCGACTACCCCGGCATGAGCTGGGTTTGTGGGCTCTTGTGTTGTGAAGTACTGCTGAACTGAAATCAATACAGGGAGGTAGGACTTTCTGGTATTGTGACTAATTTCTTTTTTTGTGCTGGTGGCACAACTGTATTAGAATTTATTAGGCAACATTTTATTACAAATGCGTAAGGATGCATGAAATGTGTTTGTGATTTAATGGGGTTTCTAAGTGGCAGAACAGATGAAATCACCCAGCCCAAATCCACATGTATTCTGAGGAGAATCACCCCCACCAGTAAAAGGAAAGAGCTAGAATCTTTTACCTGCCTTCAGTTTGTGCCTGTTGTGAGAAAACATAAGCAGCAATGAGTGAAGAATGTGTTAAACTATTGCTTGGCTAATTATCAGCACACTCAAGCTTCCCAAGTTTGTAACTCTGTGCTTTTCTGTGCTTTTGTGTAAGGAATAGTCAGGTTTTAAGGACATACTACTCTTGAGATGTATAAAAGCATGCCCAAGAGCAGTCTTGGGACAAGCTGCCACTTTACACAACAGAGTGATGGCAGCCTGGAGAGGGTGGTGCACGTGCTGGGGGCTCAAACCTGCCTCTGAGTGTGCCTCTTTCTCTCTGACAACTGGCAGGAGAATCTGTTGTGGCAAAGCTTATTTTGGTGCCTGCTGTTAGGCAGTACAGCTCCAGGTTTTAGGTGACAGACTACTGGATTGGGATTCAAGTAATCTTAGTTCTACTCTGTGCTGGTTGTGTCTGGGGGGGAGTTAATTTTCTTCACAGTAGTAGTACGGGGCTATGTTTGGGATTTGTGCTGGAAACAGTGCTGATAACACAGGGATGTTTTAGTTGTTGCTGGGCAGTGCTTGCACAGCCTCAAGGTCTTCCCTGCTTCCCACGCTGCCTCACCAGCAAGGAGACTGGGGGGACACAACAAACTGGGAGGGGACACAACTGGGAACAGCTGACCCCAGTGACCAAAGGGATGTCCCATATGACCCAGACCATGAGGCGTCATGCTCAGCAATAAAAGGTGGGAGAAGAAGAAAGAGTGGGGATATTTGGAGGGATGGCGTTTCTGCTCCCAAGTAACTGTTACTCGTGGTGGAGCGCTGCAGTTCTGGAGGTGGCTGAACACCTCCCTGCCCACGGCAAGTGCTGAATTGATTCCTTGTTTCACTGTGCTCTTGCTTTCCCTGTTAAACTGTCTTTATCTCAATCCTTGAGCTTTCTCACTCGTACCCTTCTGATTCTCCCCCCATCCTGCTGCAGGGGTGTGAGCAGCTGAAGGTGCCTAGTTGCTGTGTTAAACCACAGCATACCTTCACAGTGCCCCTACTGCTCTGTCAGTGCCTCCATTTACCATCCCAGCTTTCATCTGCCTTTTACATTTAGAGGTGAAGCTCTACAAGGTAGGCATAGTCTTTCTTTTTCTTTGCTTTTTCAGCTCATACAACCCAGGGAATATTTTTGTGATGTGCACAGATAAGTAAATATGCAATGCAGTTCAGATTCTGAAAGCTACAAATCAGCACACACACAAAGGTGGTGTGGGCAGTTGTTCCTGCTACTCTTGCTTAGTGCAAGGACAGCTTCATCTATCAGCTTCCCAGGAGCTTCACATCATCTGTCACTGCCTGCAAACCTGTCACACAGGTACCCCTACACTTGCAGACAAATATATACTCCCTAAAAACACCCCATAGGGGGACAACTGTAATAAGCTGATGGGTAATGAGATACTTTGCATTTCCTTAGCTCTATTAGCTGTCCAACTGGCATTCTCAGTATTCCATCTGAGCTAGTCCTGATGCTTAACACTTAGAGCTTTCTCACCAGTTTGGAAAGGTAACCCACCCCCAAGTGCACCGTGCCTATAGAGAAAGTGCAGTGAAGTGACTTGAATAACAAGGAATCCAAGAGTAATTATGAGTTTGCAGTCACTCAAATTGTCATTCAACAGAGCCAGGAGAAATTATAGCATTCTAGTAGGTGACTAGGAATCTGGAAATCTGAGAATTGAAGGTTACAGCAGAGATGGTTCATAAGATATTAGAATGGACCAAAACATTTTTAAGAACATAATTAATGAATTACCAAGTGTCTAAAAGTATAAAAGCATTAAAATGTATAATAGAATGTGTATTGCAGATATTTACAACAAGTCTTCGTAGTTTAATTAGCCCAGTTTAAAAATGTAAGATATGAAAAGCAGTATCAAATTGTTTAACCAGTATAGAATGATTTAAAATGTGTTCTTCATGTGGAACACCTGTCTACATGGCACTGGTGTAACACCTTAACTGGCATTTGTTGGGGTTGAACTCCTTTATGGTATTGCCTCTCCTGGAAAAGGTGTCCTTCCCACGTGCTTTTTTATTGAAATCAGTATTTGCCACCGAGTGCTGTTTCTTTTTTCAGTCTGCATGTTATATAATCTGTATCCTGATGTATGTTCAATCAGAATACTTAAGCCTAACAATAATCTCCAAACCAATATTGGCTTAAAATAGCTCAAAGTAGACCTAAACTAATTTCTCTTTTCTGTTATGAAAATAACAAAAAAACCCCAACCAAACAAAAAAATTTTCTAATCCTAGTGTTGTAGAATTATTTAATCTTTTCTATTGCTCCTGTTTTTCATACTTTATATGGTTTTGTACTTCATGCTTTTTCCATGTCTTTGTACAGTCTTTCCTCTTGTGATCTTCTAGTCCCTTTCCCCATCTCTTTATTTCATTGAAGGTTTCCTTCTTACTTCTGATGGGGATGTGCCAGAGTGAAGTCAGGTAAGTTGCAGTTTGTTTCCCAGCTCTGTGGCCAGCCCTTCAGGAGTCACTGCCTCTCCCCCTCTCCCTCTATCCCAGTCTAGAAAAACAAGGTAATTAAGCTGGCTCCTGTATGGTTAGTTTTGAGACAGATTGGTGGAAAGCTCCTTAAAGCACAATTATTCTCTTTATCCATTACACCTCTTTTCTTCCTCAGTAACCCATTCAGTGCTCATTATTTTCAGCTCCCATTCTCCCTTCTCTTCCTCCACCAACCATCTTCTACCAGTAACATTTTCAATGTGGATCTTCAACATACTGTAAGTATTATTAATTCTGCTATTTTGTGCAGATTATGTTTCAGCTGCATTCACTTTATCTCTCTCTTGAAGGAGAGCTGTTGCAGCTCTTAAGTGATGGATTCCATTGACTTCAGCTGACTGATGTCAGTAAAGAACACGAATGATGGTGCAACACCTGATTTTAGTTACGAAAATGATCAGAAGAGTCTGAGGAAGACAAGAGATGTTCAGTTATAAATACCAGTTATATGGTGTGCTATGAAACCTTGAAAAGAGAAAATGTGTGCATGTGAAGCCAGCCCTCACATGTTCATTCATGATGTTATGGCTCCAGTGCCTCTGGGAAAAGACTTAGATGAGAACTACTTGGAGACTGTAATCCTAATGTCAAGCAGAAATCAAATGTTAGCCATATCCTGACTCTGCTCCGAGGAAAAGATGTGTCCTGTCAGTGTCAGTGTGTTTCTGCATCCATGGTCATTTGCTGTGGACCTATTTTTTTGATGTTTTTCTATACAGCCTTTGGCTTTGAAGGATCTTAATCCCTGTCAGTGGAGTAGGAAAGAGCCAAAACCTGCCAGTGTGAAGTGCCTCAGATTACAGTGCCAGACATGCCACTCAGTAAGTTGTGAAGTACATCTGGCTCAGTCTACATGGCTGTAGTGAAATAAAATACAGCCACCAACATTCTGATGCTACTCTCAGGAGCTAAATATTCACACTTCATAACCGTGGAGGTGATGGAGAGAGTGAAGGAGAGATGATGAAACATTGGAGTATTTATGGGTTGTAAAGCCTTAAACTATAAACCATAGCAGACTAAACTATGGGTCATAAAAGTGAAGCAGCACTGGTTTTGTCCTGCCTTATGTGGAAGAGCACCTAGGATAGATAAAGGAATTGTTTGGATGCTCGTCATTTTTGGTAAACACTGATTTGTGTTCCAGTTACATGGCCATTTCATAGCTCTATCCTTGCCGATCACTCAAAAATCCCATGGCACTTTGTGAAAGAACACGGTATTAGCATTGATCTCATAATCACAGCGACAACTCTTACCCATCCTGCCATTCCAACTGCAACCACTGGTTTGCAATGACTGCCCCAGGCCCAAGTTCTATTCTTTAGACTTAATGGGGGCTGTTATGTGGCTGCTGTCTTCTCTGATCAGCTGAGGGCTTCTGGAAAGATGCAATTCCAAGAAAGCTCTGGAAGAAGGCCAGTGAAGATATACTGCAGGTGATTTATTTTGATTTTTATTCTTCAGATGAAAAAAAAAAATCAAGAGTAGATATTAGAGGAATAGAAAAAAGCAACTCCCAGCCTGCCAAAAGAAACCAGAAACAAAAAAATACACCAGTGTTGTGCTGATTATGGAATACCTGGAGTATTTTCCAAACTGCTATCATTAAAATGTATCAACAGTAAGCAAAGTTTTCTCTTGTTCTGTAATAAATCTAGAGTATCTTCACTGAAACAAACAGTTCACTTGAATTCGTACAAGAATATGTTGATTCTTTCTAAGGAAGACAAATTACCATTCTGTGAAGTGGAACAATCATCAGAAATGTTGGAACTATGAAATTATGAAGTGCTATTTGTGTATGAATCACAGCATTCCCAGGGCATGCATTGGGAAGCATATTACAGGATCAGAAATTGAGCAAGATGCAGAAAACCATGACAAAATAAACCACGTAGTAACAACAATTCATTTCTCCAAAGGTGCCTGAAGAAGCGTACCACTTTTACCCTTTAAAGGGGGTAAGATAACCAGCAGTTATTTGAGAGCAAGAGAAGATCTTCCCTGTGGACAACTTGTTTAGTAGGTGTGCACATGAAAGATTCTCTGAGCAGGTTTTTTGATGAGCAGTCAGAATTATCTAGAGCAGTGGGTGTTCAGATTCACGCCGTAATTCCAATTATCTTCCATCCTGGTGATAATGCTTGACCAGTTGCCTTTTTTTTTTTCCCCATGAACTGACCTAGTTAAACATTTGTGTATTTAATATGCCTGAGAAGCTATAATTAGAACATTTTTAATTATTCATCACTCTTAACTCTCCTCTTGAGTGCAGTAATTGGATACGACAGTTCTGAGTACTGGAACAACACCTCATTCTGAGGAACCTTCTGACAATGCTTAAGCTGCTGCTTCTCAGGTGTGATTTTAGCCAGTGCTACAATTTTACATGTGTGAAGGCTGCTACTTGTCTTGGATTATTTGTCTTGCATGAAAAACTGGTACTGTCCCTATCCTGGAAAAATTATGGAAATTTTTTTACCTAAGTACATACATTTGAGCACAATAGAAAAGGACAAAAAAAAAGGGTTTTTTTGTGTTTAAAAATTAAAGTCTATTTTAGGCTTATCAGCTATGCTGGACCATGACTAATTAAACTCCAAGTCCTCTGTTTGTTTGCAGAACAGCTATTATGTGGACAAGGTAAGCGGTGGCATCTTTCCCTGTGTTATTTTGGAAGTGTTCTCTTCAAGAGAGTCAGCAAGTAATTTACTTTTCTCCTTGTTCAGGACATGACCAAACCATTGGAGTCAGTATCAAGATGAGAGAGGCTCCAATGAGCTCTGAATCTGGGCAAACATTTATGAAAAATACCACAAAAATATTAGCTGTGGTGTGTCTTCTGTGCACACACCCATTCACGTGATCTGGACTGAGGCAACCTGTGTGCTTTACATGGGCCATAGAACATGGTCTTGCTCAGCAGAAAACATTTCAATATGCTGTTCAAGCAAACCTAAGCTACAATGCCTCCCTAGAAATGCTGAAAACGTGTTTTAAAATGCATTCACCAGGTCACAGGTAAAGCTTGTGATTATATCTATAGTCACTGCTAATGTCAGGTTTAAAAATAAATGAATAGTTAATAGTATAAACCAAGCTAATAATTTTAGGGAAGTGGGATCTACCACAAACGTGGAACTATGTCATCAGTTTACTTGATCACGTTTCACCTCCTTTGTAAAGCTGACATGCAAACATATTTAACTCTTTCAGCTGCATTAACTTTCCCTAAGCAGTGGGTTTGACACCTGGCTGGGGACAAACACTGATTTTTTGGCACATACCTTATCCTTCTCCTGGGATTCCTAGGCCAATGCTTAGTTTTTTTCTGTAATCTTAGTGAGGCCAGCAAACTATTTAGTTTCTACTCAGGCTCCTACATACAAGTCCAAAATCATCTCTTTTATACGATAGGAGGCTATTTCAGGCCCTGCAGCGTGACTGATGACAGCAGAAGAATGCTGAAAGGTACCCTGACACTCTGCCACCCAGGGCTTGTGTAGGAGACATGCTCCTCTTGCTGGCGTTCCCCAGTGAGCACATTTCAAGCTGCTGCCCCTACAAAGGTCCAGGATTAAATCTTGACCCTCACTCACACTGCCATTGTGCGCCGATTCCTGTGTACAAGCAGACTAACACGAGGTGGCTACAAAAGGACACACAAATCTGTTCAGAGATGCTGCTGCAGGGAGGAAATTTGTGCATCCAAGGCTCAGCTGGAGTTGAAGCTGCCAGAAATGTGGGGGACAATAAAAAGAGCTTTTTCAAATACATTAATGGCAACAGGCAGCATAGAAATATCATTGGCCTGTTCCAGGATGAGGATGGTCACCTCCCAACCAGGGACAGAGACAAGGTAGAGGGTTTAATTCTTTCCTTGCCTCTGTCTTCAACACGGATGACAGACCAAGGGGGTCTCAGTGCCCTGAGCTGGAGCACCATGACTGTGAGAATGATCAATTCCCAGTCAACCCCGAAACTGTGAGGGATCTGCTGCTCTAGCTGGATCCCTACAAATCTATGGCGCTGATGGAATTCATCAAGAATCCTCAAAGAGCTGGCTGATGTCATTGCAAAACCTCTCCTGATGATTTTTCAGTGGTCTTGGGAATCCGGAGGTCCCAGCTTGATTAGAAGCTGGGAAACATTGCCCCGATTTTCAAGAAGGGCAAGGAGCAGGACCCTGGAAACTCCAGGTCTGTCAGTCTCACTTCAGTGCCTGGTAAAGTTATGGAGAAGATTATTCTGGGAAGTCTGGAAAAACACCTGAAAGACAACGCAGTCATTGGTCACAGCCAGCACAGCTCCATGAGAGAAAAGTCCTACTTACCAACCTGATTCCTTTCTTTGACAAGGTAACCCACTCTAGGGAAGGCAGTTGCTGTGATATTTTTGGATTTCAGTAAAGCCTTTGATCCTGTCTCTCCCAGGATCCTTCTGGACAAACTGTCCAGCCCACAGCTGGATAAACATCCTGTGGTGGGTGAGCAATTGGCTCACAGGTCGGGCACAGAGGGTGACAGTGACTGGGGTGACATCAGACTGGGGACCTGTCACTAGTGGGTTCCACAGGGCTCCATCCTGGGCCCTGTGCTCTTCAACAGCTTCAACAATGACTTGGATGCAGCACTGGAAGGGACACTGAGCAAGTTTGATGATGACCCAAAACAGGGAGAAGCTGTTGAGTCCCTCGAGGGCAGGGAGGCCCTGAGAGAGACCTGGACAGATCAGAAGGCTGGGAATCACCAACTATGGAAAGTTCAACAAGGGGAAGTGCCAGATTCTGTACCTGGGCTGGGGCAACCCTGGATGTACAGAGAGACTGGGAATGAGAGGCTGGAAAGCAGTGCTGGAAAAGGACCTGGGGGTGCTGGTCAATGGCCAGTTGGCCACGAGTCATCAGTGCCCTGGAGCCAGGAGGGACATCCCTGTCCTGGGGACCATCAGGGCAGGGAGGGGATTGTCCCGCTCTGCTCTGCACTGGGGCGGCCTCACCTGCAATGGTGGGGCAGGTTGGGGGGACACAGTGGAAGGGAGAGATGGAGCCACTGGAGAGTGTCCAAAGGAGGGCAAATGATGGGGAAGGGCCTGGAGGGGAAGCGTGTGAGGACACTGAGGGCACTTGGGGTGTCCAGCTGGAGAAGAGACTGAGGGGAGAGCTCACTGCAGGGACAACTCCCTGGGGAGGGGCAGGCACTGATCTCTGCTCTGGGGGACCAGGGACAGCACCCAGGGAAGGGCTGGAGCTGTGTCAGGGCAGGGTCAGGGTGGATCTCAGCAAAAGGTCCTTCCCCCAGAGGGTGGTGGGCACTGCCCAGGCTCCCCAGGGCAGTGGGCACGGCCCCGAGGCTGCCAGAGCTCCAGGAGGGTTTGGATGATGCTCTGGGGCACAGGGGGTGACTCTTGGGGCTGGTCCTGTGCAGGGCCGAGGGTTGGACTTGATCTTTGTGAGTTTTTTCCAACTCAGTATATTCTGTGATTCTATGAAATACAACACAAACATAGATAGACATTTTCTTCATTTTTTTTTTAACTCCTTCCAGCTCTGAGCTAGACTTAAAGCTCCCCTGTGGAGTGCTTGCCTATTTTGCTGAGTGCTTGTTGCTATCATATCTCGCCCTGCCTTTCTCACCCAGTTAAGTTCAGTGTCCTGAGAATCCTACACCTTCTGAAAAGATGGGCACAGACATTATGCCTTCTCCTTTGACTGAGATGTGAAGAGCATGGCTGACAGGGTACCCCTTGCAAAAAGTAGCACAGGTGATGTTGCTGTGCTTGTCAAGCCTCAGGTTCAAACACTAACACCTGGGGACCAGTTTTTTGAGGGAGCAAGTCTTCTCCTGCACATCTGTGGCTGCTGTGGTGCAGGTGCTACAAATAGGAGCCCTGGTTTTTCACAGCATCAGTGGAGATGCAGGGTGGGCTGCAGGCTGCCTGTCAGCAGGAAGGTGTGGGTGAGTAGGAACATTAGCAGGGGCTAGTAAAAGGGATTGTAAGAGCTGGTGGGGGTCCACTGCTCCCCCTTGCTCTGCATGGTTTGGGTGGCCTGATTTATAGGGGACTGTTGTTCTTCTGTCATCCTCCCTGCAGGAGGAAGAGGCTGCCAGACCCTGCTCACTCCCCATCTTTCATGCATGCAAATAGCATAGGTGTCCCTCTCCTAGGCCATCTCTCCCTCCCCGTGCAGTGCCCAAGGGGCAATGCTTTGCAGCTGTCGTGCCTCATGGGATATTACAGAGAAGCCCTTTGTAACATCTCTCTTGGTCCTGTGGGGTGGAGCAGAGAGGGTGGTGTGTGGCAGGGACTCAATTTCTTATTGCTTATTTTGGAGTCTTCCTACCTATCTCAGATGTATTAAGAAATTCACTCCAGGTTTATTCCTGAAGGAATTAATGGTTATGGAAGTACCACATCTGAGCAAAAAACTTTCTTTTTACCTCTGGATTCTGTGTAAGGCCAGAAAGAACATTTTCAGTTTATCATCTGTCTCCTTATAAATATTCTTTCTCCTGGCTTCTCATTCCATCCCAATATAAGAAAAAAAGAAGAACACCTCTGCATTGAGATCATCCTCTGCAAAATCGTAGCATAGTTTGGGTTGAAGGGACCTTTAAAGGCCATCTCCTCCAACCCCAGTGCAATGAGCAGGGACATCTTCAACTCCATCACATTGTTCAGAGCCCCATCCAACCAGGCCTTGAATGTTTGCAGGGATGAGCCATCAGCCACCTCTCTGG
Organism: Sclerurus mexicanus; assembly: GCA_013396755.1. Classification (NCBI taxonomy): domain Eukaryota; kingdom Metazoa; phylum Chordata; class Aves; order Passeriformes; family Furnariidae; genus Sclerurus; species Sclerurus mexicanus. The sequence goes on along the minus strand of VWZF01001604.1, from coordinate 21,612 downwards.
GCAACCTGTTCCAACATCTCAACACCCTCATCGTAAAAAAACTATCTCTAATCAAAATGAGCCCGAGGTGGGTGTGAAATCGGGATTTCTCAAATCCATGGCACAGCCCTATTAAGAATACACATGAAATGGTGCATAGGTAAAGAAAGCTGAAGATAGGGCTGCATATCTGTAGTTAATTTTGAGAATATTTGCCTATACAAAATCTCCACCTACCCCTTTCCTGTCAAAAGTCTTGTCACAAAGATATTTGTGTGTTAAATTCACAAAGATATTTGTGTGTTAAATTCAACTAAAGCAGTTTCTTTCTACGTCCTCCTTTGAAGTTTAACATCTATGACCTTAGCAAGGTTTTATATTTTTCTTCCTCTGACATTTCTGGATGCCAATGTAAATACATGCCATTATATTAAGAACATTTTGATGTCTTTTTCAGGTGTTGTGACAGCTATTTCTACAAATGCTTTAATGGAACAGTTGCATTTAAAATACCAACAGAGGCCATGGACTGAAACTCTGAAACTCGTTTATTTTTGCATGGTAAGAATCACAGGTTAGGGGAGAGAGGGATATGTGATGTAAGAGCATGTTGCTAAGGTAGTTAAAAAACTGCCTGACTTTAAAAAACAAACAAGCAAACCCAACCAACTAAAAAACCCAAGGCCAAAACAAGCAAAAAAAGCCCCATCAAAAACCTGGTGCCTAGTATAGCCTGCCTCCTGATTTTTTTTCTTACAACAATAGATAAAAAAAAGTTTCCTGCCTAATTTTAATACTTCTTGCATTATTTTAACTATTGAGGAGTTAGTGCTGATTGCCTAATACTTTAGGTTATTTTCCACTAATTATCATTATCATATCCATGGTGTGTCAAGACAATTTATTGCCCATAGGACTGGGAGAAAATACTGTTTTCTAGAAACTGCTCTGAAACCTGCTATCTGGACTTTCTCCTGCTGTGATATAACTTAAGTCAATCCATGTTTTCTGCCTTTCCAGTACCTAATTTAAAAATCATCTTTGTAAAAACCAGATTAGCCCAACTGCCGTGAGCTTTGTACAAATGGTCCCATTTGTTTCCGTGCTTTTTCTTAATGCTTAACTGAAGCCTTACTCTGAAAGCAATGCCTGAATTTGAACACAGTGAAAACTCTTCAGCAGTGACTGTTCCTTGTGAATTCAAGTGTGAAGTATGAGAAGCTTTCAGACAAGAGCTTGAAGAGAAGCTGAGTGAGTTTGCTTGCTATTAAGTGCATGTTCTCAGCTGAAACTTGCATCCTTCTGTAACCAAGTATACCTGTGGCACTGATCTCCTTGCTCAGGCAGATTCCTTCTCAAACAAAACCACAAGTATTTTCTTAGTTCATCTCTAGCATCACAGTGAAATTAGCTAACATGTCTTGTGTTCAGCTCCAAAGAAAAGGGGACAGAAAGCTGCTCCCTGCTCCAAAGGCATCTGGTATGTAATCACTGCACAATAATGTCTTCACAAATCCATTCAGTGCTGCCACTTCAGAGACAGCTACAATCCTAGGGAGACCTCTGAGGTTTGGCAAAAACAAACAGCCAGTGTGGTGGTGTACTGGGAAGCTGTGAGCTGTGTCTCTTAGCTGCCACTGAAGGAGTCTTCCTCTGTCTCCTGTTCTCACAAATGTGCTAGGATAACCCTCTGCGAAGGCCTGTCACTGATGCTCCAGATGGTCCATTGCTCTCTTGCATGGAGAAGATGGAGAGGACATTAAATGGTAATGAGCTGTCAGACAACTCAAAGTGGTTCTTTTTAACAGTCTCTGGAATCTACCCATCCTTCTGTGGCTGATGTTCTGCACGGAGGGGTCAAACACAGAGGTGGAGATGAGATGAGATTTGTGACTCATTTTTGGGCTAAGCCTTCAGGTGATAGCTATTCTTAAAGCCTACGAATAATCGCTGCCCAGCACAGCACTTATTAATCCTAGAGTAATAGCTGTCACTAACAGCAAGTCATTCAAGTGACAGTGTTTGCTCACTACCCAAATCATACCCTTTAAAGCGGGATAATACTGGTTCTACTTCTCCATCACTGCAGGATGATTAAATTGCATTTGTGTTTTTTGCAGTGAAATCCATGTTTTCTGTGATGAACGCTTTGGAATCTTTATCCAGACAAAAAGGGTAAGTTTCTTTCTGGATAAAGACAAATGAGCAAGCATGGCCTCAGGTCCAGTGAGGAATACCATCTGGATGGCTTGTCAACAATATTACTCTTTAACTTGGTGTTCTAATGAAGTTCATTACTTGGCACTGGCATAACTGCCTACTTTTGGTTAGCCCTTTGGGGAGCAGGTTGTTGGGTGAAGAGAGGACACGAATGCCGAGGTCCCAAAGCTGCAGACTGAAGTTAATAGTTTTCAGCAGACCAGCAGGATAATGCGAGGAGCAGAGCACAAATATAGTGTCTGGTTGGGTAGTTTGCAGAAGCTGAGCCAAGGAAGAGTTATTTTTGAAGCATCCCTGGTGTCTCTTCCCACGACCAAGTGAACTATATTCATTTCCTCTCTTCATGTGGTAGAATTTGTAGATATACAAGCTGGTTTTTTTTCCTTTTTCCTCTTTCTCCTCAGACTTAATGTTCACGTTAGTCCCAGTGGGACTGCCTGCTACATAACATCCATGATGTTTTATTTAGAAGTTCATCTGGAGAAGGATGGAAGCGTGATGGATGTAAAGTTGGCTCACTTTGGAGAAGCTCCTGTGGTAAAATTCCTTTTCTGTCTCCCACCTGGCCTCCAGCTGCCATGTCTGAAAGGCCTTGGCTTCCTTTTGGTCCTGTCACACCTGCAAAGCCTGTGCATGGCATCAGCTGCTTTTTAGGCATCTGAATCTCACCTAAACTGACAACTCGGTTACAGATACTAAATATTCTAGTGCTAAATGTTATGGTAGAAGTCAGCTGACGTGCCTACCTTCCAAGAATCTTGTGGTATCCCACATGAATATTTGTATTCTCATATTTCAGTGTTACCAGTGTCCAGTAAACAACAGGTGTTTAAAATATTTTCCTACCAAGGTGTAGCACAATGTATAATCTCAGTGGATGTCCTGGAGCTATTCTGTTTTTAATTCTGCCTTCTTTAAGAATATGTGTATTCCTATTATTGGGGGAGTTTTTCTTGCAAAATTCCCATTATTCACAAAATATCACCCTGAAGTTCACATACCACATTCCTCAGTTGTTCAGTGTTACAGACAGTCCTTCAGATCACACATACAACAACAAGCTGTTGTGGAGGGGCAGGGAGTATAAACTGGGTTTTATCAGTAAGTATCTGAATTATTACATTACTTTGAAGCTAACTTTGTCTCTTATTTTTAGTTGCAGTCAGCCCAGGAATTTCAAACTGTTCTGTTTAACCCACACAGGCTGTTGATCAGTGAGTGCTGGACAATATCATTAGGATGGAAATGTCCAGAGAATTCTAGCACTATAATTGCCAATAAAAGAGAAACTGGGCTGTCTAAGAGGCAATTTTTTTTTTCTGGAAAAAGTTTATCAACAAACTGTTTCTGTTAATTTTATCCTCTTTCACAGAGCCTTTATTCTTCCAATTACTATAGTAATATTATGTCTTAACTGTTGTGTTGTTATAGTCTGGTTTTTGTGTTTTTGTTTTTTTTTTAAGCTAACCATCCAGCTACTTAAAAGTAATGGGAAACAAGCTTTCATTACTAATAAAATGCTTTTAAGAGGTGCTTCACAGTGGATGGCAAGACAGATGAAACTTATCTCTTATTCCTGTAGGTTTGTGATGACTTGGTGCAGCTTCTAAGGTAAAGAATCAAGGGCAGGGTCTCTTGTTGAATGGGAAGGAACGCCCGAGGCAGGAATGGCTTCAGTGTAAAAACCGAGGAGGAAACAAAAAAAGGGGAATTGGGAAACAACAATATGAATCCAGACGACAACCAAAGAACCGATACCTTTTTAAATCCCATTTAAGTGGATAGCTCCTTCTGGGGCTCCACACTGGAAGTTGGTGGTCATTGTTATTATCTGCTTCTGACTTGTAAATTCGAGGCTAAAACTGTAGCAAATATAATTTTGATCAGATACTCTGGGCATTGCTGATTTCTCAAGTCACTCCACTGAAAACAGCTAAAACGCATCTGCTTCAGTGGAGCAAGGCTGAAAGCAGTCCCCAGTGCTCCAGTTGAACACAGCCTTTGGATACTGGTGTTTGCACTGATGCCAAGAATCACAGAACCACTGGGACCTATAGTTTTGGTAATGGGCTGATGATGACAACTCAGAAGTGGCAGATTAACGTCTAGTTTGCATCTGTCACTTCCCCCCTTCCATCAAATACTTCCATCAAATCCTAAGTAGTCTTGGTGTTACGTGAATGTTTCAAGCTGCATGTCCTGCAGGTTTCTGTCACAGCAATGACAGCAAGGTGCTGTCACGTGGCTTGGCTTTGTCTGCAATGCACAGAAGGGTGTGTTACTCTGATCCTTCCATGTAGTACTAGTAGGGCACTATATATACATATTTTCATTATTACTGTGCTTTGTTCTGCCTGAATAGTTACTGTTCCAGGTCAGGCCACCACTTCAGAAGGCTATTTAGAAGTTGTCCAGCCAATATGATCATGGTTCCAGGGTTTTTTGGTTTTTTGTTGGTTTTTTTTTTAAAGAAATCGGATTCCTATTTAAATACCTTTGCAGAATAGTTGGAAGGGAAGGGAAAGAGAGAAAGAATCATCATTGACCTTGAGCATTTCCTCTCTTCTGTGTGTCCCTGTTGTGCACTATCAGTTTTCCCAGCCCTCTCTTTCCTCAGAAATGAAGTTATATTAGCTTTATGGGTGTCAACAGCTATGCCTTAAAGCTTTAACTTGCCTTTCCCTAGATTTTTTACTTCCAGCAACTGCCAGAATTTTGGCTCCGAGTGGTGGCACATATTTACCAATGATACTGGGAGTAGTTTGTCTGCCCTCCTGTCTTTGTTGGGATTTGTCACAAAGCACAAGTATCCCTTCTGCACCTTTTGGTGTCGTATTTTATTGGTTTGTAAGGGAGTTTGTTTCATGTGTAATGTTTCCTGTGAGTCTCAGAGTAACTATAAAGTCACAGTGGCCCAGCCAGCAAATGCACAGGCTGGTGCTGTGCCTGTAGCTTGCCTGCCTGTCCCCTTCCCCACTAGTCCAGTTGGGAAGAGCTGAGTGACTTGTTTAGGTTCTTGTTCTGAAAGGATTTGTTCCTAAGTGAAGTCCAGGCAGGTTTATTTTGTCTCTGCTGATCCACATTGTAGCTGCATCTGCACAGGAAGGGAAGGAAGGTCTTCTTGGGTACAGCTGTCTGTGAGAGTCTACTAAGACCTGTAAAACTCACTAAAATCTACTTAAGCAGGTGAGTTAATACCTGGTGGGATAATCTGAGCAGAGCTCCAGGCTCTCACAGCTGGTTAGGGTCTGTGGGGATTCTGGGGTTTGAGCAGTTGGAACCATTCCCTCACAAAACAAGCCACTTGCCCATTCTTTTTTTTTTTAATTTTTAACAATTACAGTTCAGGTCTGTCTCTCACAGGGTGCTGAGAAGTGCAGCAGTAATACAACACTTGGTATTTTGATGAAAAGAGCACTGTACACATGTGTGGTATTAAGGAAATAGTGCTACATGCCTAGACTAGCTTTACTGGAACATTAGGAAAAGTGTTTTACAACTGATGAGCTGTCAAATTTGTGTTTCTGTGAACATTTATTGCCTTTAGGGGTGCCTCCTTCAGTGCCAGTCTCAGCAATAATTACAGTGCTTCTTGCAACAAAACCAAGGATTCACATTTCCTGGTATCTTCTAAGAAAATTTAAAAGCAGTTCTGCTGCTTGCCAGATCTGATAAGGAGGGGGCACCTCTGAAATGGTGCTTTTTTTCTAGCAAGTTGCATATAAAAAAGTTATTTTCCATCTTATTTAGAAGTGTGATAGCGATTATTTCTCTTTATTAGGATGAAGAACTATGATGCCTTCGGAAAGATTTTAGAAGACCTGTCAAATATGTATCAAATTCCAGGAAACAGGTGGCAGCTAGTTTTTACTTGGAAAAGTTTTAAAATCAATAGCCTAGCTTTTGTTTCCTTACAAAAATAATAAATTGTCTTCTTTCTTTCCCAGTGAAATGAAAGCTAAGGGATATCTTGCTTTGCAGGCCCTTGAAAAAGACCTTTATTCAATGTCTCTTCTAGACAGGTAACTTAAAGTCTGTCTTTGTCCTTTCATCTCCACCCACACCCCTTCATTTCACTAAAAAACAAGTTAACTGATCTAATTGTAGGAGGGATATGGAAGGCTAACGAGTTTCCTCCCACTGGAAAGCCTGAAGCCTTTCTGCAATTTGACAACCCCAGGCACCCCAAACAAGATCTCCTGAATTCCTGGGCTTTATCTAAGACTTTCTGGGAAACTGGTTGCTTGCAGAGCTCGGGGGTGTGTGCACGTGGGCACCCACTGGGAGCAAAGGCTGCCTCTGAAAGCCAGCAGTGTGTTGAGATGGCCCTGTGGCAGGAGGAAGATCTGCCTTTTGGGGGCCTGCTGTTTGGGCAGCAATCCGTGCGCAGGTTTTAGATCAGGAGGAGTGCGTGCTAGCTTCCCTCCTTCCTTTTCTCATTTCTCCTTTCAAAGAGGGGGGTTACAGTAGATGGGGAACGGATTTTCCGAAAGCCTTGTAATTGTACCAGGGTTTTCCTTCATTTCAGAAAATCAGAGTTGAGGGTGGTGCTTTCCTTCTGGATTTTTGAAATATCTTTTCTGATATTTTGCCTATTAAGTACTCTTGGCAGGTATGGCCTTCTTGAAACACTCTTGGCTTATTTTTGCACAGTGTTGCCTTATGAAGCATAATAACACTGTGAACTATTATATTGTATCCTCGCTAGTCACTGATATCAGTAAATATTATTTATGAGTTAAATAGATTATTTGTCCCATCTGCACTGCAGAGTTTTAGTGCTCAGCTATGTAAGTGTATGGCAGTATGTATTCAGCTAAATGAACACATTTTAGGTTGTATTTTAGTTAGTTTATCCAGATTATTTCCTCTTTATTTGCTCAACCATTTGCCACTCTCATATTTTTGACCTCCTTCATTTCTGGTAAATAGCACATCAAAGTGCAACATGAAACAGCTCAGATACAGGGCTGAAAGTGGAAGCCCAAGACTTGGAGTAATGCGTGAGTGGAATTATGGTGTTTGGAAGATGTCATAACAAATGGAGACACAATCTGCTTGCAAGAAAACATGGTCCCCCTTTGATTAAGAATACAAATTATGGTTTATGTTAGCCTAGCTAGCACTGCAGCCCGGGAAACGCTAATCAAGATGTGTTTTGAACTAGAACACAGGATGTAAACAGAGTTACTGAAATACTTCATGGAAAAGTAGGACACCTGGTGCCAAGAACTGGAGGTGATTTTTTTAATCTTTTTTTCCCTATTTCTTTTCCCTTTTCTGACTTTAAAGGATTATAATTAAACAACCCTGCTGAGATGATCTCTGTCTACAGCAAAGATCCTCTATTCTAAATAAAATCTGCTGTAGGGACTTGCTGTGCTAGATAATGTCCAGATATACAGAAGGATAAAATACAACTGGTTTATCAGCTGCTGCAACACTGACTTTGCAACAGCCTAAAAGCAAAGCCAGCAATATCCTGAGCTTAGGTGGGACACCACATTTTGGGAGTAACTGTGACCTGACAGCAGCAGGAACTCAGAATACCCCTGTTGCCCAAAAGGCAATCCAGCCAATTGATAAGGGTTTTCTTGGCTCATCTGCAGTGTCAGAAATGAGCTTTAACCATCAATGTGTTGTAATTCAGAGAGGTGCTTCTAACATGTGCTGCCCCTGCCCTGGTGTACAGCTCGTGTCCCTTACACAAGTTTTGCAACTTGCCCTTTTATTTCAGACTACTCACTGAAAGCTAGAAATTCAGCAAGTGTTTTTAAGGCTGAACAACAGGCTATTGTGCAAGAAAAATTAATCTGATGATTTCAAAGATGTCTGGTGACTTACACATGGAGGGTTTAGCTCTTAAATGCTAAGCAAATCCTGTGATTTGAACATATATTGTAATTAGAGATGTCCACTTATGAGGAATCCCCTCTGCCCATCTACACGCTTGGTTTTTTCACCTTTGTTTCAAGGTGCTTAACATCTTTCCCCGGCTGTGTAGTAAATATTTTTTTTTTTTTTTTATTCCTCAGGAACTCCTTTGAACATTGAATTTTACATTTCTCCCTATCAAGTTTTGGAAGCAGAACTAAAACACGGTAAACTTAGAAAGGCAGAAATAGCTAATGTGATAAGCTTTGCAGTGCTACCTGTTCCATTAAGCAAAGCCAATCAATGAAACTGAGAAATAAAATCGGAAATTCTAGTTTAGTAGGACTGTTTATGTGATGCACTTTAGCACAATTTTAGTGTCCACTGGGAAGCTGCTTTCCATTTCTTGGATGGTGACTGACTGGAGTGATATCTAACAAAGACACTGCCCATCCAGCATGAGAAATGACTGGTGATTTTTTAATGTTTCCTGGCATATCCCAAAAGCACCTCTTGCTGGACTCATCTTCGGGTGTGGTCTGTGCAGACTCCTCGCTGTCAGTGGGACCTGACCTTCCAAGTCCCTACCATTGCATGCATAGGATTAACCCACCTGAAAAGAGGAGAATAATGCAATTCCCTTTCTCCCTCAGGCTCCCAGGTTTGTGGAACAAGAACAGTTGTAACTGTTGAAGGCACTGACACGCTCCACAAACTTCCTCTTTCTCCACTGATCGCGGATCCTCAAGCTGGAGAGGACGGGTGAGACTCTGGACTCCTCTCAGGACAGAAATGGCTTTACAAGTCCCTGGCACTAACTGCAGCACAGCTTACATTTAGCCCTGCTAAAGCAGGAAGCTCTGTTTTACTGAGGGCATTATGCTCCAATCTGGCTTTTGCAGTTTCCCCAAATGGACTTTAAAGGGATTGTGTTCATATTTACCTGTGTCAGTTGCATTGAACTATGGATTTGGTCACAGATTTGAAGTCAGAAAGAGCCACTGGAACAATATTATTTAACTTCCTAATATTCAACAAGCTACTCCTTCATAGTTTCAGAGGAAGGAAAGCATATACTGAAAGATGTTACACCTAAAATACACAACCCGCTGTGGCTATTGACAACTCACCTCTCTACCTCAGTGCTGGCTAGAGGGAAAATCTGAAGTAACTTTCCAAAATAAAACACTTTAGAATGATTTATAGACATCACTCAGTTTTTCTGGTGTCTCACTTTTCCTTTCTGCCAGCGTTCACATTAACTGTGTTTTAATGCCTTAAAGTTGCATTTATAATGCAAAACTTTTCTCGAGTCAGAAAAAGTATGGAATATAATAAACTGCTGGGGATTTGATAGTAGTCTTGCACTAAGAGTCCTTGCTATGGTAATTTCTGTAAAAAAGCCAAGCCTTTCATTATGACCATTTCTCTTTTTTCCCAGCAACCCTGCCTTTTTACAACTGACTGATGAGCTCAGCATGGATTTGCCAGCTCTCTTTGTGCTGAAGTTTCATCAGCCTGTTCCTATGTCCTCATCCAGTATTGAAGAGATACAGAGACTCACAGGCATGTTATAGTTGTTTTTTTAAGACTAAGTACTTCTGTGACTATGAATTGCTTGCTTGCTTTTTATTTCCTGGTGTTAATGTTGCAGAGGAAAAAGTTGTTTCTGGGGCAAAACATGTTCTGTCTTATCAGCTGAAGTGTAACATTTTAGCCACCAGTGCCAAACACAAGTTCTAAGAACAATGTGACAACTACAGTCAAAGCTGTTAAAACACTCTACCTTAAATTCCCAATAGCAAAAAAAGGGGGGTAAGAAAAGACATCAATGTTTTTGTCTTTTCAAAACACTACTTTTGTTTTTAATGTTAGCTTTCATAACCTAATTGCTAATAAAAATAAAAACCACCTGGTTTCAGGAATTCAGCTTTCTGGCTTGGAACTGGCTCCACTGTATGAGCTGATTGTTCAGTCTGCCCTGAAGGGGAAGTGCAGTGAAGACCTGTCTGCGAGTGAATCTTGTTTCTTGGTGGTGAGTGTGCATTTGACACGTGCTGTGCCGTGGTGCAAGATGTATATACTGAATTATATTTCCCCACAAACAAGCGCCACAGACTCCCAACAGCATTCCAGTGCTCCTCAGGAAACAGTTCAAGTAATTTACGAAACAATAGGAGATCCTTTCAAGTGAGCAGCTTCTTGTCCTAGTTAATGAAACACTCTGTGCTTGGCTCCCGAAGTCACACTAATTAGTCTGTGTGTAACCTAAATATTTACTCTTCTAAAAGTTGCTCAGAACTCTATCATTAATGCCTTGAAAAGAAGGAAGCACATGGACTGGTGTGAGGAGCAAGTCCCAAGAAGGTATTTACCTAGATTTTTGGAGGTCTTTATCATGCCGAGTGTCACATTGTTTTAACAAAAAAAGAGATTTCTTAATTAGATTGCAGTGAGAATGCTGATTTCTGTTAGAGGGACCGGCAGGAAGAGAAGTATCAAGTGTTGCAGCAGTGATGTCAGCTGCTCTTTGGAGACAAGGTTGTTCAACTGAGGAGGGCTTCCCTTTTAAGAACTGCGTTATTGAAAAGTTACTGAGGCTGCACTAGGTGTAACATTTCAGAATAGAAAGCGGTGGCTGAGGTGCTTTCTGCCAGACTCCTGTACAGGGCAACTACAAGACAAGCCTTAAAGATCCACTTTTTTTGCTAGGAAGCATTAATTTTGCAGACCATGGCAACAAAAGAAGAGGGCACTATTTTTCTGTTCTAGTAGCACTGTTAGCAGAGCCCGTCGCCTGCTTAGTTCTTGGACTTTGGGGTGGTGGTACAGAAGGCAGTAGGAAGTTTACACCACGATAAAGTAATATTTGACAAAGCTGTTATATTTATAAAACTGCTGAGATGGAATTATCTTTCACTTCTATTAGATACACGTGAAAGGCTCTGTAACTTTTCAACAACTAAAATATTAGTACTTGTTGGGATATTGTTTTACTTCTGAGCTTAAATATTTTATTTCCAGAATAAATTACTAAATTGCACTCCAACCTTGAAATAAGTGTAGGGGAAATCCTTTGGTTCATGAATGCACAAGGAAGAGCTCTTTTATTCTGTTTTTCAGCTTTTTTTAATGTAGACCCTGCCAATTAACAGCCCTGCCCAGCTCCCACTGGGCATCCTGGAGTAGATAACACAGTATTGCACTTCCAACTTTGTCCCAGAATCACTGTCAATATGGACAGGCAGCAAACTTTTCCTACTGTGGCCTCCTCTACAAATGAATCCTCAGGAGATATTCCAGCCAAACTTTCAGACTTTCTTCTCCAAAGGAAGTCGTAGTGATGGAGGGAGGAACAACACGTGATGTCCAGAGATTTCAGGCAAAACTGTCATCCCACTTGTGCAACTGTCAAGCAGCACTACTGTGATATCATTCTGAGAGTAAACCTTGGTTGACAGAACATACCCTAACATATGGCTATTTCTATTGTTGTAGAATATAACAACAGTGTTTATTATTGTTATTTTTATCGTTATAGAATATTTTCTATGCTCTCTAATATTTCTATAGCTTACAGGGCTCTTAAGAATAGTTGGAACGATTGGTGGTACTTGCCTGACCATTTGGCTCTAGGTATATTCACTTAATTTGAATGCATTTGGGAGGGAGAGTGGATCTCCTTTAGCTTCCTCTAGGTATCATACTTCTACTGAAATGCAGAGACATAATGGACATGTTTAGAAATGTATATTTCAAAATTATTCTTGTTGTCAGATTGTGCAGTTGCCTGATAACATCAACCTTTACTTTCCTGTTTTCAGTGTTTGAAATATCACCATATTTGTTGCTTAGTCTCTTCCAGATTGCCCAAAGCACTGTTACTTCATAAACAAGGGCTCAGAAAAATCAGATTTAGCAGGAGCCTTGGTCAGTAAAATCCCATTTAGCCACCCAAAGTGTGTGCCTGGTGTAATAGAGATTCTTCGACATCAAGTGGCATATAACACTCTTATTAGCAGCTGTGTCTCTGACAAGCATAGAACTGAAGGTAAATTGTGTGGTTGGAAGTGATGGCAGAGTCTTGGAGAGAAACTGGCTGGGTGTTAACAGATTTTACTGCTCCCTTGCCAAAACTGTCATTACTTGTGAAGTATTGTAAATGATAAAAAATTCTTACCACTGTATTGAATTTTTTTTTACTGTCTCCTAGGCCTGACACTTCTATAAGTATAAACTAAGCTGTCAAAGTAATGAATAATTAGATTCTACTGCGTAGTACTTTTTAAATTCTGGCATGTGTTTCAGCCAAGAGTCCAGCTTCAATGGGTGGATATCACTAAACAGTAATTCTATTTCTAGATGATTCAGAACTGCTTTACTTTGAAGTGGTACCACACAAGAACAGCAGCTTTTGTGTCTTTTTCCTTCATCCTGTGAAAGAGAATTTAGCCTGTGGTACGTGTGGAAAGATTGATGCTGTCCTCTTTACTAAGCTGGAAAGGGGCTTGGTGTCTCTAGGCTCCTGCTTCTCAGTCCCAAACACCTCCAAGGGCCGCTCTCAATGGTGTGCAGCCCCTGCAAAACACAAAGTAGCACTTGGGTATAAACTGCTTACTACAAGGTGTTCTGTACTCAGAATGAAGCAGAAAGAACATCCAAATATTCAAATCCTGTTCTGTCTTGGCCTGCATTTAGTTAATAAATGGTAACTTCTACTGGTGGTTTATTAGGAAAAAGCAAGTAATGCAAATGCATTGCTGCAAACCCCTGTCCACTGACTTCAGTCTTACATCCCTTTGGGCATCAAAATGAAAGGATGGTTTTCAATGTTTGTAAGTATTTCAAAACAGTATTTTTTGTCCTGTTCCCTAGTGGTAATTGATGTAGTGACCTCCAGAGAAGTCCAATGTTGCCTTCATTTAAATCCTCAAGACCCAGCTCTAAACTGTAGCGATGATTTCATAGCAAGAGCTGTGAAGCGGTAAGGAGTCTTCATTCATTTCACAACAGAGGGAGTGAACATCAGATGGGCACTTCATGGAAATATCACGTGCAATCATAATGCCATATACTCAGCAACTGGAAACTTTATTCTAGTAAAAAGTTGTGATACAACAGTGGGAATGAGTTACTTCAGCGTCTTAAGTATCTCTTTCAAAAATTTTAAACAATAGTGAAGTGTTTTTACTAGAAAGCATGTGGGAGCAGGGAAAGACTTTGAATGAAGACTTTTACCTTTTCTGCTTTTCTCTTTTGTAAATATGCTCTTCTGAAGGCACCAGCTGATGACAGACTCATGGCTAGTGTAACTTAGAATAGCATGGAAAGGTCTCTTCACACATTTACCTAACGGCACTCAGTGCTTCTTTTCAGCAAGTGAGGTGGATGTGGCACACCTCCAGCACTGCCTCTGGTTTGGTTTCTGGAACAAATTCCGGGAGAGGCAAGTTGTGACAAAGGGCTCACAACAGTAACTCATCTGCCATAAGCTAGTATACAGCTATTATCTGTTTGATGACAAGATCAATGCAGGCTAGATTTTCAACCCACCTTTAAACCAGGTACTACTTTTGGAACCATGTTAAGAGTGAGGAAAAAACCCTCCTTTATTGTAGATAATCTTTTAGAAAAGATACACTCTATATACCTGTCATACAAAACATGAAAGTTACAATTATAAAACTCATCAAGAATGAATATATTTCACCATTATGAGTTTAGGTTTTCATTAGAAGCACCCTTATGACGTTTTTTCAGACTGAACCCTCCCACTTTTTCAAAGCTTCTTTGCACCATTAAGGTCAAAGATGCAGCACTGGCTTTCAGCGTGTCAGCATCCTTCTGGTGCAGCAGGTGCAATTTATACTGTGGTTACAGTGTAATGTCTGGTTGTACAAGGCAAAAAGATCCCAGGAGGTAAAGCTAGTTTTCATTCTGGCGTCAGCCATGCTTTCTAGAAGGGCTGTAAAGAATGATGTCTGTAGTAGTGACTAACGTGTCATTTCCTCCTTCAGCTGCATGTCAGTCCCAGTGGTCATGAGAGCTATTTTCAGGAATGCTGCCAAGGTGGAAGCTGATAGAGAAACACAAGACGTGGATGTAGACACAAAACAACAACCTGGACTGGCATCTGAGCAAACTACAGCTCCTAACAGTCTTGAAGAAAGCCCTTCTGTGGCTGGTCAGCATGAGCTGGCAGTGACAGACAAGCCAAGCATTACAGGCAGCACAGAGGAGAATCTCTCCCCAGACAAACTGGAAACTCTGAGTGATAACATGGAAAAAACAAACCCCTCCCTAAGCACAGAAACTTTGTGCAGAGTGGAGGAAAATTAATTCCATAGCTGCTGTACAAGCTGCTCTGATAGACAAAATCTATTGTTTGATAAGCAAAGTCTTACTCATTTGTGAATGGTGTTTCCTTTTTGCACACCATTAAATACGTAGAAGTAATAGCCTTGAATTTGCATTTTTAACATCCATATTTGGAAAGTCTCACACTGCTCTAGGGACCTTTATTCTACCACAATACGAAAGAAATCTGTAACATAATTGAGTCTCTAACACAACACGGGCACTTGTAGATAAGTAATGTTTATCCATGTCAACGTTACGTTAAATAAATTGAGAAAAAGTTACTTGACTGATTTTGTATGTATACACTTAATGCAGACAGCCCTATTTGTCCACTATTTCAGAAACAGGTTCAGTAAGAGACTCTTAATTTCAGTTCTGTTTGCCCCTAAAGCAGAAGAGGTACTGAATGGCAACCAAACTTATGCTTTACCACAGGATAACAGTCTTTAGGAAGAAAGTTGCAAACTCAGGCTCTGAAAACCAAGTAATTTTTGCCTTAGTTTTCTTCTGGCCTCAAAGTATAAATGTGTTTTGTCTTTTTTTTCCAAGTATAGTTAACTTGACTGTTCAAAATTTTACTTTGTCTCTGTCCAGACTTGCTTCATAAAGGAGAGTTACAAGCAACTCCTAACTTACTATACATCAGTTTAATTAGTGTAAAACAGAGGCATTCACAAAGAAAAAAAACTGCCTGAACAGAGCAACTGACAGCGACAGTTAAGGCAAGCAACAAGAAAGTGAGTCAAAGACAGAATGTTGGCACAGAAATACAGAGTGGTCAGAAATCTGCACGTGTGGCTGAGGTGTTTCTAAGCTGTGGGGAAGAAGCCTGGCTTCCTGGAAGAGTCTGAGAAAAACATTATGGGAATGTGGGAAAGAGTTCAGGCTCGAGGGCTGGCCAAAGGAGTACAAAAATAACACAGGGGTGTTCATCAGACCGGAAGCATGTTTAAGGTGGTCTGAGAGGGCAGGAGTTAATGGTCTAGAAGTAAAACAATGGAAGTGTCAGTAATTCTGCATTGGAAAAAAATGGTGTATTTTCAACAAAATAAATAGAACTGTATAAGAAGGAAAACCTATTTTTTAGCTGTGAAAATGCATCACATAGTGGTTACAAAAGATAAAAGGAAGAATTTGACAAAAGGTGAAAAGTTCCTGTATTTTATTGAGTGACTAGAGAGGGCCACAGCACTGGAGGAGTCCGCAGCAACTCCTGTTCTGTTTTGCATACATTTAGCACATCATCAACAGCAGCTTATTCTGCAAGAGTAGCCTGTCCTTAGCACTGGGCATTTATTCCTCAGATAACAGCGGGAACAACTTAGAGGGGCTATTTAATGGACCTGCTTCATTTCCAAACTCCTGCCAAGAGAAAGTGAGGGTGAAATGAGACCTTCTAAGGCAGAACAAAAACATGTCTCCTTGGAGACCTTTAAAAGTCATTGCCCCTTTCTGTCAATCTTTAAGATTGAAAGCGAGGAGTTTTGCCAGGAGCCAAAAGCATAAACATTTACAGAAATTACTTCTAGGGGAAAATATCAAAATCAGATTTCCCTAAAACAAAGTGATGCATTGAGATAATTTTAAACATCATGAGATGGAAAAACTAATGTTGCAGTTGCTGGAGGTGATGGAGTATATCCAGTGATAAGCCCAGCTGCTCTACCAGCCAAACAGTCTGCTTTTTAACCCACGCAAGTGCTGACCTTTCAGGATCCGTGCAGAGGTTTGCCTTGCTGCACTCGGACTGCAAGGGCCCAGCCTCACCATTATTTCTACAGATGTTTTCACCAGAGCTGCCACAGTCTTCTTGTTGTCCATCTTTAACTTCCTTGTACTCTGTCCCAGCTGAAGTTGTGTGATTAAGGTCCATGTCCTGAACAGAGTCTAAAACATGTCCAAGATGGGGCTGTTCTTCAACAGAATTCAGGTACTTAAGCACATCCTCTTCATGTTTTCCAACCACATCAAGAAGACTATTTATCTTACTTAAAGCAGAATCATGTCCATTAAAATGACACCAGGATAAGAGAGCACTGAAAAGTGAACAACAACACAAGTGATTATATGTACCTACACAGACCTGCAGCGGGTGAAGGCAGATAATAATGTGAGAAGACATCTATGCTATATAAATGTAGGTTTTATGGAAAATTCAAGCAGCACAACTAACTATTAAGCTTAAAAGATGCAGATGCAGTTAATTTTGGAAGAAGGTATTTTAAGAATGATCCCTCTACACCCAGGTAGGCAATTCCCTGTATTCAAAACCTGAGAATTCCCAGGTTGCTCACTTTGGACAGTTTTACAATGCACCTTTATTTTTTGAAATGAAAACAAACAGAAAGCTGCATGCAAGTTCCCTTCATACACACCCTCCTCGTGCACTTGACCTTAAGGTGTCTGTAACCTACTTCAGGATTCCTTTGAACTGGCCACATGTAATCATCAGCTCAGCACCGTGTCTGTAACCTTGATTAAAGCCTTGCTGGAGTGCATGTTCCTTCCCAGCCTCCACTCCATCCCTATAGCCTTCCTGTAACAAGAGCAGTGAAACAGGGTTGTTCACAAGATGACAAACTGGACCCATGACAAATGCACAACAATAAAAGTTTAAACAAGTATTCAGTCTCTTAAATTACAGCTTCTAGATTTGAACATCCCTCACAGCTACACCCCTGCTGCCAAACCAAAACACGCTTTTTGCGGTGCAGGATGATTTATTGACGTGCAAGACCCAGTTCTTGTCCAAAAGGATCCCCAGAAGGTTAAAAAATAGGGAAAATATTTTTAGAAAGATCAAAAAAATAAGGGAAATCTGCATGAAAGGATGCTTGCTTGTATGATGACCAAGTCCTTTAAGAAAAATTCATTTAAGAATATCATGTACAGATTTGTTTTTTCTAGCTAAAAAATACACAGGCTGCCAAGCCTCCCATTTTAGCAGAGGTTCTCTCCTGTCTGTAATCCATGCACTTTTTCTCCCAGATCGAATTGCTGAGCATTGCTCTTTTATTTGCTGCATCTCACTCAAGTCAAGAGTTATACCAGAAAAAGAGATGGTGGTGGACTGAGTCACACAAAGTACACATGACACTGCAACTGCTTTCTCTAAGAAACAGCTAATGATTGTAATGCAAATTAACTTCTTTATATTCTAATCATGTTACGATACAGCAGAGAGGAATTTTTAACTTTTTTCACACCAAAATTGCAAGTTGCAATAATGAAAACAACTGTTTGCTCAGGAGAGGAGAAAACTGGTGGCCTTGATAGAAAAGTCATGAACACTAATATTTCTGTTTTGGGTTTTCTTGCCCAACACACAACTCGAACTTCAATAACACTTTCTGATTTTGCAGTACCTGCTCATAAACATCAGAGGGATTTGTGCAAGAACACTAAACTGCACCTGTGAGCAGGTGAGCCCTACAGCCCCCCTGTGAATGACCACGGATCTGCTGAACTAACCTGTTCATGGACTTGTTTGTGCCCTGTAGAAGGGCTGTGGAAAGCAGCTTTTATAAGATACATTTTTCACTAGGAGAATAAATCAACCAAAGAATGACACAGACCACAATGCCCAACTGTGGTTGCACCTGGAGTCTCACATCTTACAACCTGACTGGTGAATAATTCTATTAAACCTCCCAAACATGTCATATTTCTTTATTGGTGCTGTTTAGCTCTGTTGGCCTACATTTACCAGGGGTTGCACCACAACTCAGCACTGCCTTTTACAAATGCATGTGCTTGTGAGGAGGGATCCAATGTCTTCTGGTAAAACAGTACTTTGCTGTGATGACTATTAAGAAGAGTTTCTGTAAACTCCTGCTATGTTTTCCCAATATTCAGTAGAAACTAAGCCACAGTAACTTTCAAGCAGCCACTCTTCCCTTTAAATCATCCATATGTACATCAAGGTACATATCAGTAATTCTAAAATGCCTAAAAAGACTATGAAATCACTGCTATAGAAATACCTGCAATCTCTTTTTCATGGTGCTGTTCCATTCCTTCTGTAGCAGACACATCTCATCTGCATCTTCATCAAACACATCCTCACTGGATCTGCTGACTGCAGCTCGCACCCAGGACATCACAGCAGCGTCCTGTGACCTCTGCTTTTGTGGCAAAAAAACCACAGGGAAACTCTCACAAGTCCCTCTGGTGAAAGGCCAGATCAGAAGTACGGGCAAAATCAAAAGTGAGTTCTGAAGAGAATCCAGGTATGGAGCTGATTATTCACCCTGGACGTGGGAACTTGGAGCTGTCTGCCAGTGGGGTGCACCTGTTAAGGGAAGACAGATCATCCCTCATGAAGCAACTTTTGGGATTTATGAAGACATTTGAAGGGAGTTTAAGGCTGTGACACACACACACATGCCAGGCTGGCATTCCTAAAAGCAGCTGCATCCCAAGGGCAGCCTCCAGGCCGTGCCCCCCCTTATACACACACAGCTGATACGTATATGCACACTTTTGTATGTTTGTGTATTGTATGGACATGATTACCCACACACAGGTCATCACCTGCAGAGTTAGTACCTCGAAAGGCCTTCCGCTTTGATTTTCAGTTTTCTGATTACGTCAAAAACTTAACAACCCAGCAGAAACAGTCCTGTGTATTTTGAATAAAGAACCACCAAATTCTACCGCAGGGGAACGAAGACGCTCTCGAATCATTCCATTCCGTCCCAACGAAGAAACCCTGGAGAAGCCTCTCACAACCAACCCCTTCCCCCTGGAGGGGCGCACCGAGGGCCCTGCGGCACGGCCGGATGGGCCCCGGCCCGCCACTCCAGNCCCCCCCCCCCCCCCGCCACTCCAGCTGCCCAGCGGCGGCCGCGCTGCCAGGAGCCTTCTCCCCCGGTGCCGGCGGCAGCCGCAGTGCCCCTTTTCTCCGTTCTTCCCCCCTTTTCTCCGCTCTTCCTCCCTTTTCTCCCTTCCTCCCTCTCCCCTCGCACGGCCGCCCCTCACCGCCCGCCGCCATCTTCACTGAGGGCAAACGTGCACCGCTGCCGCCGGAAGCGCCGGGGCGGCCGCAGCCATGTTGGATAAGGGCAAGCCCCGCGGTGCGGTGGGCGGGCGCCATCTTGTCGGGCAGCGCGCTTATTGAAGAGCCCGGCGGAGGCGGCGGAGGCGCCATGTTGGGTGAGGGCGGCCCCTCTTTCAGCCATAAACGGTGTTTGTTTTATTTTAAACCTGCCTTGTTGGCTCGGGAATCCTCCAGGATTTTAATGTGACGCGCACCCGTAAGCTATGCTCTGCAACATGTAGGCGTTACAATGATGAATCCTTTGCGATGTGGACGGTGCCAGTATGAGACAAGCGTCTCCTTGCTCCCCGCAGGCCCCGAGCCAGAGCTGACCTCTGGATAAACCTTCCAGCACAGTGTTATATTTAGCCGTGTATCGGCTTGTTAGCCGAAATTCTGCTTAATTAGTGTGTTAGTTACGAATGTGTCTATCCCTCTGTATTTAGAGATAGTCAAGGCCTGGGGGCAGGTGCCTGGCCGCATTATGTATGAATTTATCTTCCTTTATTCGACAGGAGTTGGTCCAAATCGCCCCCCTGATTTTCCTCGGAGCCCTGGCCAGGCTTTGGGTGAAACCCAAGGAGGGGAGAAAGCCAGATATTTCCCACACTGAGTAAGGGATGCAAATTGTTTGTTTAACGACACAAAGGCCGGGCGCTCTCACAGCAGAGACAGAGCCCTCCCCTGCTGTGGGGGATGGGAGTGCCTTGAACAGGTGACTGGGGAGGTATCTTCCTTAATCACTATAAACACTCTTTGTACTAAGGATGAGCTGCTTTGCCGAGCTTATCCCTTTATAATCCTCCTCTTCTGCTGTAATTCTTTGCTGTTTTGCACTCCAGTAACACTCTTTGAGGCTGGTGTTTGTGCATGTTGTGCTGACCCTCATCCCCTGCCCAGTGGCACAGGCACTGCCCTCCCAGTTCCCTCATCCCCTGCCCAGTGGCACAGGCACTGCCCTCCCAGTTCCCTCATCCCCTGCCCAGTGGCACAGGCACTGCCCTCCCAGTTCCCTCATCCCCTGCCCAGTGGCACAGGCACTGCCCTCCCAGTTCCCTCATCCCCTGCCCAGTGGCACAGGCACTGCCCTCCCAGTTCCCTCATCCCCTGCCCAGTGGCACAGGCACTGCCCTCCCAGTTCCCTCATCCCCTGCCCAGTGGCACAGGCACTGCCCTCCCAGTTCCCTCATCCCCTGCCCAGTGGCACAGGCACTGCCCTCCCAGTTCCCTCATCCCCTGCCCAGTGGCACAGGCACTGCCCTCCCAGTTCCCTCATCTCCTGCCCAGTGGCACAGGTACTGCCCTCCCAGTTCCCCTGTCCCTGCTGTGCCAGGGACCAGTCATGTCTAGGGCCCTGTAATATTTGGTCTTGTGTTTGTCACTGTGGTGTGAGAAAATACTGCACAGTTTGACTGTGGAAAACTCAGCCTTGGAGAAGGAAACATCAGTGTAACGTGGAACTGCTGAGAACTTGGCTTTGGACAACGGAACAATAGGGAATAGAGCTGGTGTCAGCCCAGAGCCAGCACCTTGAGGTGTTGCANCTTGAACAGGTGACTGGGGAGGTATCTTCCTTAATCACTATAAACACTCTTTGTACTAAGGATGAGCTGCTTTGCCGAGCTTATCCCTTTATAATCCTCCTCTTCTGCTGTAATTCTTTGCTGTTTTGCACTCCAGTAACACTCTTTGAGGCTGGTGTTTGTGCATGTTGTGCTGACCCTCATCCCCTGCCCAGTGGCACAGGTACTGCCCNCCTGCTCCATCTCCTGCTCCTGCTCAGCAGCTTGTCAAGAATCCAGGGGTCAGTATGTACGATTTTCTATCACAAGTAACAGGATACATTTGCTTTGCTTACTAATAAATTTGCTTTGCTACCTCAGCTGTGTTTTGGCATCTTTTATTTTGTGCATGGAAATCCTCCTGAACCCATAACACCTGCTGCTTGTGCCCTTCTGGGGTGTGNCACTGCCCTCCCAGTTCCCTCATCTCCTGCCCAGTGGCACAGGTACTGCCCTCCCAGTTCCCCTGTCCCTGCTGTGCCAGGGACCAGTCATGTCTAGGGCCCTGTAATATTTGGTCTTGTGTTTGTCACTGTGGTGTGAGAAAATACTGCACAGTTTCACTGTGGAAAACTCAGC
>VWZF01001603.1:138799-180334 GCA_013396755.1 Sclerurus mexicanus | reverse complement strand
TCACTGAGAGCTGCAATGTTGACGTTGAATCGNAACTGGCCCCACCCCTTACTCCTAAGGTTCATCTGCCAGGGCCTAGCGAGCTTGGACAGTGACTGCGAAATCCTCAGGATGTAGGTTTAGTTAGAGTATCCTTCTCATAGATGGATGGCCTTACAGGGCTAAGCGAGCTCCATCTGCCCGCGTTGGAGTTAGAGTTGTCCTTCTCCTAGGATGGTTGCCAGGGGGCTAGCGAGCCCATCCTGCCCGTGGACACACTTTGTCTGGCCCTTCAGTTGAGACCTGACTAGCATGGGAGACCCAACCGGAGGCATGTACCACTGCCAGCACAGCTCGCAACCTCATAAGGGCACGCAAGCTTCTCCCCCGCGACAAGGGGGTGTCCATGAGAAGTATTTCACTGTAACAGCATAAAAATTGAAGACATTTGGTATATCAGTGTGTGACATATTCTAAATGTCCTAACATTTGCACTATGACAAAGTTCTTGACTTGAGACCAGATGCTTCATAATAGGGTAATGAATTGTCATTTATTGCAAATACTAACAAGATAATGGTGTTATAGTTTATTGTGTAATGGAACATTAACTTTTGCAATATTCTAAATCAAACTGGTTCCCTGATGAGTCAAATTTTCAGTGTTTAGAATACAAATGATAAAGTGTATTCAACATGGACAAATATAGAAATCTGTTAGAGCTTAACAGGAATTTTGTGTTAGAAGGACCAAAGCCCTGACAGCATAGCCTGAAATCATATTCTCCTGCACTCACTCTTGTCTGGTTTTGTCCAGTCTACCAGCATCCTGATGTACTGTTCTCTGTGAGAGGAAAAGAAGGGTTATTACTGATATTTACTTTTTGGTCTTTAAAAAAAAAACAACTAAAACAAAACAAAAAACCAACCAACCAACCAACCAACCAAAAAACAAACAAAAAACCATGAAATCCTGCTTTCTCAAATAACATGAAAAAACATAACAGGGTTTCAAGGCTACTTTTCCAGACAGGCCTGTGACGTAAGGAAACATTTTGCCCCTCTTGGCATAATATTTTTTTTCTTTTTTTTTTGTTCATATACACATCCAGGAAAACATATTAAAAAAATAAAACTGATCTTTTATCACTCGTCAGAAATCATTCTCTCTCACTTCCCATGAGAGGCTTTTTACTCTGGTTAATTTTCCCAGCTATTTTACTCCACGTGGAGTTTCATTACTTCCTTCTTTTACCCTAAATGTAAGAGATTAACATTAACAACATCTGTGATTACTTATGGATTAAGAGGAGGTGTCCTGGTCAGATAGCTGAATGCTGTGCTTTCAAGTCAAGCCCCAAATTCCTTCTGTAGTAATAGCAGTAGTAGCTCCAACTGTGATTTGTCTCAAGAATATAAAACAAATTTTGCAACTATCAAGTCCCTCTGGCTATACCTAAACTACAGGACCAGGAAAGTCTCTCCAACTACCACATTTAGCTAGGAGATCCAATGACATCATGTCTCAAAACACATATGCATGTATTAACACATACCTTGCCATCCAATCTAATTTCCATCTGCAGAAAGACAGGTAAACTGAGAAGAGGCTGCAGTGCCCTTGTATTGTCAAATTCTTGCTAGGGGTCATGGGGAGAACAACTGAGTGCTCTGTGTAATACACTGGCTACAGTCCCATCATAACCTCAGGGAGTTAAGCTCTGTTCTTTATTTCTTGAAAGAAAATCCATCCAAAATCATGTCATTTAATAGCATTGCTTTTCTGTTATAAACCTCATTTAGTAACACATCTGACAAGAAACAGAGCATTGCATAGGGGGTTTGTCCTGCAGCCTTTGTCTTGATGAGTTCATTTCCCCTACTCCTGCTATTTTTTTTTTCAACTACATGCCACTTGCGGTTCACTGCCACTATCATAACAAATATTAGTTATGGGAGATTTTGTTTAGATGTATATAAGTGACTGTTTTCAGTATATTGTTATGAAAAAGTACCAGGGTACCTTCAGTTTGCATGCAACAATTAATTGTGCAGAGTATTCATTTAAAAAGAAAAAGAGAAAGTCTACAGTAGCAATTTGAAAATTTGAGTATCTTATCTATTATTTACAAAAGTAAGTATGCTATAAAAATGAAGTGAAATACTCCTGAAATAGAAACCTTTACAAATTACAATCTGTACATTCAATAAAATCCACTGCATGTGAAAGTAAAAACCTCTTCTTTTCTACATAGTGTCTACTATTGCTTGGTGAGATGTACGTATGACTGCATGAGTGACACCTTGCAAGTTGGCTGTGGATTTAAATTAAAAGAAAGACAAATATAGATACAGAGATTTGTGTCAAGCTATTCCCAAGGTTGAATATATATATATATATATATCTATATCTCATGTATTCTGATGTAGGAAAGAAGAGTTATACAGAATACAATACTGCATACTGTTGTATATTGTATAACTACATGTGTAGTAAGAGAAAAGCTGTATCCAAAACACTTCTTACAACATCCTATACCTTTACCTCTGGAAGGACACCAGAGAGCAGTCAAACCTACCTGCTGTTTCACCTTTCAATGAAAAAAGCCACCTCAGAAGACTGAAGAAAAGGTATTTCCTTTCCCTTGAGTCCTTCTAAACTGAATGAAATATAAGGAGTTCAATTGTTTACAGAAGAGCCTTCTTATACTGTTTTAAGGTGTCTTTCTATACTCACACCCTAATTGTAATATTCCAGCAGAGAAACACCATATTTTCCTCCTGAAAGCTATTCTATGTTACACAGGAGGAAGACAAAGAGGCAAAAGAAAGCAGAGGAGAGAAAGGGATTTACAATCATAGTTAGAAGCTGTGTTAGCTTCTGAGGCCAGACTTCAATGTGTTTCACTCTTCTTGAGTCTATAATCTTTCCAGCCAAAGCAGCTGCCTTCAAAAGAGCAAGGGTAGTAGCTCTGTGAAAGGCAGAGTCTTCTCACTCCTGCAATAATATGAACTCAGGAAGACACACAAGCCAGAAATCTGTGTTTTCTTCTGATTTTTTTTTCCCAGTGGGACCTCCAAAGCAGATGTCCATCATATCTCATCTTACATTCAAACCTCTGTCATACTATAAGGTATGCCTGTTGTGAACAAAATAATAACAAAAACATCAGTATTTTCCATCTAGATAAATAATTATTGAATTAGATTTTTATTCAGAACAAAACCCCACAAACCACAATTTTCAGTCTTTACCTATTCACAATGTGTACTTTAAGCATGTTTCTAGATGTTATCTTTTAGAGATGCTTTACCTAATGGAAGCCTTGATCTAAAACTGTGCCCTCTTCTGAATACATAGGAGGCATTTCAATCTCTTTTTCACATGCCTTTCAGTTTTCAAATGAGACAAAATATTAGTGTGACAATTTCCTCCCAGTATCCACCACTTCTCTCAGATTCTGGTCTATCCCCATATCTCCATTTCCTTTCACAACAGATTTCCCCAATCAGCAATGCTTTTCTAATTCTGACGTGTTCCACAGGGAGCATCTTTACAGTTGCTGTAGAAGTAGCTGCCTGTTAAAAAGCTAACCCCTACCAGTAACTGGCAGCTGGCAGAATGACTAGAGCAGTATATAATGCTTAGCTCTATAAAAGAGGGATGTTTCTAACCATTTTCTATTTTCCCCAAGGCTTCTAAAGATAGCAATATGCTAGTTAACAGACATAATTATAAGTCATCCTTTTCATTAATAATAACTCTGGATATTCTTCTCCCTCTTATCAAAACTTGTCTGAAAACCATTTGTTTTTAATAATAATGCTCTTAATGAACCCTTCCACACATGGAAGGTTCTTGTTTCCCATTAGGATAACAAGATAAAATGACTTCTATACACTCAACAACCTTCACACAGAGCACCAGCCTTGGGTCATAGACCCACCTTGCTCTAAACATCTCATTTCCATATTTACTCCAAAATAAGGAAACTTAAGAAACTTAAGATGGTTACAAAACAATCCCTGATCTGCTTCACTTGTCTCAACATCCTCATTGAAGAATTACAGGACATGTGCAACTTGTGTCATCGATCTGGCAGGAGAGAAAGCAGGAGACAGCACTTGAAGAGCATGCACAGGAGCTCCATAGGTATAAAAAGGTAAAAAATTGCACATTTCACTGGAAGATGAGACTGAGATAGATGTGCTTCTGAATACAAGGCAATTTGGCAACTTTGGTTTTCCTTTTCTAGCACCCTCTGCATGTAGCTCAAAATGCATCTATTGATTACCTCTGATTTATAGAGTATCACTACATGTTGGTAAGGAATAAAAGTAGTCTGCAAGTGCTGAACCAGAAAAAGATTTTGGTTTTGCTGAGCTTTGTCTGCAAACATGACTGACTTTTTGAACAGAAGATTCTTCAATGTAAGTAGCATGTGCCCTGATGAAATGAAGTTGGCTGCTGTTTGTGGATATTGGTAAGTATGCTCAGAGTGGAAATGTAATGACCCAAGAATTCCTTCAAAAGTGTTTAAAAGAATTTTAAATTTAGTCTAAAACTGTTGCACAAAAACTATGTTCATGACATCCTATTAAGTGTGAAAGTCCTTTTCATTCTCTTGACTATATTTTCACATTAACACTCCTTCATGTATTTTTCCTTCACAAATTGAATTGTCAGATGTTTCTTCCTCTTTTCTTGCACTTGTTATATATCTGTCCACCGTTCATTGCCTGTTCTCATTACCTATTATTTGTCAGTGTGAGAACAGTCGCTGTGGCTTGAAATGTTTTGCATAAAGAACTGTCTATGTAATTGTTTCAATATGCTAAGAATAACGTTTATGTTAGCAGATACTTACACTCCCTCTGTGATGGTTCAGACCCCCAATTTACATGATGCAGAATATATACAAATAAGCATAACTCAGTTGCTTAAATTAAAAATATATTTTTATTATTATTTATGTGTATCACAGTATGTCTCACATACAGCGATCAGGATAAGTAGTCTCAGTCCTACTGTGCATTAAGAGGTAGTTCCTGCCTCAAAAGATTAAAATCTAGCTCTGCAGAGTTAAAAATTAAGAACTTCCTTTACAAACATGTAAAGAATAGAGCATAAGAAGTTTTATCAACATCTCACTGAGGGTTGCTGCATATAACCTATACTCTTTGAGGAAGTTCTATTAACATAGGTCAAACTATAGAGTTTTAATAGTTCTATTAACAGGTTTCTGAAATGTTACAGTAAGAATTCAGCCTTTTAAAAATACTTACACAGTTGTTGAAATTTGCTGTCATTAACATTTCCCTAACACAATAACAAAAGTGACTATAGAAGAATAGCAGTTCTGTAACACCTTAATTGTATAATACACTACCATCACTGGCTTTGTGAGGACATGAAGTAATGAAGAATCTCTGAGATAACCAGTTGACTGGAAGCAGCCTCCATTCAAATTAATTCTTGGCTTCCAGGATACTATCTTCCTTCTTTCTTTAAGTTTTGCTCAAAATCTGAGGAGTCAGAAATGAACTCAAGGAACTGGTGACATTTTTCTAAGGGTGAGATCACTTCTAATTTGTTGCTGTTCTATAACCAGTAAATGGAAGTTGTCAGCATGAATTTAAGGAGAATCAGGGCCACAAAACTGAGTTATTTGATTTACAGGGAAATTAATGAATACCTAATAAAAACCTGAAGTCAAAGACAGGAAGGGAATAATGGTATTTGCATTCTCTATTTTAAGTAGGATGAAAACAAATCATACAAACAGACTTCTTGTCCTGCCTTCCTTATTATATACAAACACAACAGTGTGTTTTACAGCACATATGCATCAAATTTAAATTCTGCTTTTTTCATACAAGATGGAATTCCATAGATTTTTTTTTTATTTATTTTTGAAAGGCAAATGTTCTCAGCTATTTTTTTTTTATAATTAAGATATGTAATACTCATATGCCTTTGAACCCATAATGTTTTCTCTAAAACAGTGTTCTTTAACCCCATGTGGAAGAACAAATCAATACACTGGATGGAGACATTTGATTCCATTATCATTCTTCAGAATAGGGTGCTAGGCATTTAATAAAGCTGGCACCCCTTTTAGGAAATAAGCACAGTCTTCTATACAAAAAAGGTAAGAATGAATGATACTGAAACAGGTGATTTGTTACTCATGCTTATATAACAAAATTCATAATGTGGTCCAGTCTTGCTCCATTTCATCATACTATCATTTGCATATATAAATTTCCCTGGGAGTGGATTTTTAACATTGTAATCATCTAAGGTAACTTAAGGTTGTATTTTCATTCTATCAGCTACCATGAACCTTATACTCTATGACAGTTTCTGCTTCAATCTGTTTGAACAATTAGTTGCCAAAGAAATAAGGATTTATAGTATTCTGTTCCTCGAGTCTCTTAATTTCACCCTCTTCCTGGGGACTTCTCATTGTTCCATGGCTCCAGCACCTCACTGTGATGGTTGCAAGGCTGTAAGGCTGTTTTTAGAGTTACTGAGAACTTTTTTTTTCCTTCATCTGACATTAATAATGCTGGGAATTCCACAAAATAAATAATTTTATTTAAACTCATCCTAACAGAAACATTGATCAAACTATGACTTACAGCATCAAGAATTTAAGATATTGAATAAATTCTACTAGTCCCCTTTTGGTTTTAATAGTTGTTATCCAGGAACACTCTCTCCTTTTGACTTCATTAGAGTTTACTTTCTCAAATTCTGCATGTAAGGAATTATATTTTTCTTTGAATTACTATATAGTATTTAAAAGAAGCCTAACAAAAAAGCCTCAAATACAGCTTTACAACAGCACTTAGCAGATACCTAGTTTCAAGCAAATGTTCGTTATCCTGCAGTAAATGGGACTCAACATATTCCTAAATTAGCAGTCATTTAAATTACTGCCTGAGCTAGAACCAATGGTAAAAAAACAATGTAACAATGAAATATGCACAGTATAGAAAAACTGACAGCAAACTATGGATCATGTGGCATTGTTAACTGAAGGTATTGTATGGTTTTCTTCTTCAGAAGGCATCATTGTCTTTCAAACTCATACTTTAAACAATTGTTAATAAAAGCTAAAGAAAGATGAAATAGAAACCATTAGTACTCAAAAAGAACACAAACTGTCAAAGATACTCTGTCTTAAGCATTCTGGTAAGTAGGTTCCTTAGGAGCCTTGAAACACACTACATTAAAATTAAAGCCATTTTTATATCCTTGCCATGATAAAATTTAGGGATGCAATATCTTCATGTAACAGATTTCAGCACTTGCTCCTGGGTGTGCTATCTTCTTCTGGCGTAACATAAAGGTTTGATATGTTTTCAATACTGTCATGAAATCAGTCCTGGGCAGCAAGAGGAAAAAGGGCATGTAGACAAGACTGGTGTGTTCCTCACCAGCTGAAAGAAGTATATCTTCTGTCAGATTTTGCAAGTCCACCAGATGTAGTGTTGCAGTGTTGCATCCAGGATAGTACTCAATCCTGTACATGAAGGTTCAGTTGATTCCTCTTTCACCCTGCTGTCCCTGCTCTCCTGTAATCCATTGTCCAGCACATTTGGGGTCCTTCAATTCCTCAGGGAAGATTAAATATGGAAAAATTTAAAAGAACACAGAGCAAACATTCCAGCAACACTAAAGAACAATGAGATGCAATGTCTAAGTCATAAGTTTTTTGATATAAAGAATACTTTAGAAATTGAAGATAAGGTAAATTTCATAAATTAACATAGAAATTCTGTGATTAAGTTGCAGACATCTTCAGAACAGCTGCTTCTGAGCTCTTATTAAGAACAACAACTAACAAGTTCCTATCCTTAAATCTGGAGAACCATGAACAACAGAAAATTCTTGAGCACCAAGGAAAAGGCTAGAAGCAAGAGTGAAAAGTTACAAAGTAATAAGAAGATGACTAGTGTTGTATCAGAACCTAAAGGCGTGAGCAAGAGCAAGAAGCTAATTGGTAGAAAAAGAACTCGAGCTAGTTGTTATAGGTTTCAGTATGCATGCTGCTTTCTAACAGAACAAAGTAATGCTTAGCTCAAAAACCTGAAAGGAAGCTGGATTTTGTATAAATAGAACTTGTTAGTAGGTAATAAACGATTCTTGATTCTTGCTGTACCATGCCAAGAGACCTTGCCGCTCATTCGTTGCACTTAAAGATAGAATTATAAAAATATTTTCCTGATTACCCATCTGTATTACTATTCTTAAGATAGCAGCAAGTCACAGTTAAATAGCAGAATGATGCTATATAGCAGAATAACTGCTTCTGGCCTCAACTGCATTTTTCAGTATTTTGCACAAAAGTGTTACACACAGATGGAGAGGCTAGGACAATCCTAGGGAGTCTCAGCGTCTGAAATGCCTAAAATGAAGTAATTTCTCTTTACATTTCTTCACAAATAACATGCATAAAGATACATGAGTTTTCCTATGCTGGCTCAATCATGATTCTTTTACAGATTCACAACCTATTTTTATAAACTCTCAGAAAATTAATCATTTCCCACCCATGTGCAGTTTTCTTTATTTCCCATCAACCCACTCTGTGCCTTCACTTTTGTATTCTTTCCTTGCTTCTTTTGTTGCTCTCCCTTTTGTTTTAGCTTTCTTTTTATAACTCTTCAAAGGCCTCCCTCCCATTGTCCCTTACTCATACCTTGCTCTGCAGAAAAGTATCTGCAGCAGCAAGACTTCTATGAAGTGAGTGACAAGAGATGCTGCTGATTCAGTGCAGCAAGGACATGTGATACAATGAGAGCAGTGGGTGGTTTTACAGCTTGTGTCAAAATATGGGCTGGCCTTAGTTTTCTTGTAAATTTGCTTAAATGACTGGGTTTGATTATTTGCATGAGGAGAAGTCAAGCTCAGCATAAAGTTTTTGCTGGTTTTGCAGAATTTTTACCTATCTGCTGTTCTCCATTTTTCTCATAAAATCCTTACAAGGTAATTTCTCTCATGATGTTGAAAGTAGCTATATAGTATGAGGACTGGCTTCTCTAAAACAAACTTTTTTGAAGGGATCCTGAACATACATAAGTTTATTACTGTTTGTCAGAGGATTCCAATAATAAATGAATTTTGTAAAATGGGGAATGTCCACTTTGAAAGAAAAGAAACAATGTCTTAATTAAAAAAAATAAATTTGTTTTGTTTTGTTTTCGTGGATTTGAATATGTTAGTTGAAATGACACTGCAACAGAAACTGCATGTGAACACTCTGCTGTCCTTCACACACAGCAGATTCACACGCAAACACGCAACATAGTTTTTTGGCCAATGTAGTCTATCACTGCTATGCACATTGTTACATCCCATTAGCTGTCATTGAAAACTACATTTGGACTCTCATAGCCCTCAGCAGCCATCTTCCTTTTTTTCTGAAATAGTTCCAGGGAAGAACAATGAAGGACAACAGAAAAATCTTTCTTGTACCACCCAGCTACTGTATCTGTATGTTGTGAAATCAGAAAGGAAGAGAGGGAAAAAAAAACATCATATTTTTAGCCTCAGAATTCAAGTTTACTGATTATTTAAACAGAAAAAGTACCTATGGAGAATATTTATCTGAGTTGAAAAATTCTGGAGGTGTTTTGAACAGTCAAAGAGGAGACACCTATTGTGAGAAAATTTTCTATGTCCTGAATACATACAAAAGATTTTTAGACATAGATGTCTTAAGTTAATGTAAATATCAAGTTTTGATGTAATCCTTTCTTCAACTATGTTAAGGCTCATAAGAACCACAAAAAATATATCACAGAGTTGCAAGTCACCATAGATGAGTCACTAGGCATGACTTTGGTTGTGCCTTTTCCTACTCCCTGGTGAATGCAGTGTCCACAGGGTGAGTGGGTGCATTTGAACTGATTTCAATATTTGGCTGATATACATTGGATGAAACACTTGATTGATATGAGCAATAGTGCTTTTCACCTTGGTTTACATCGGGTAAGAATGTAAGCAAATGGTATATAAGGTCATGTTTTTAATAAAAGTATCCAAACAGAATTTTATTAGTCTGACTAAAGAAGTTCTCCTATATAATGAAAACTCACTCTGTACCTTTCTGTTACCTTCTTGGCCAGCAGCACTTTGAAAACAAAGCAGAAATGAACAGAAGTCACATGTGAGCTTCCTTCTTTCATAACCTGTGATTATATTTCATGAACTGAGTGCAAAAGTTCATATGAGATTTCCTGTCTCATGCTATATAAATTTTTCAAAAACATAGGTTTTTACCACATCATAATAATTTTTATTCATATTGGAGGATGAATTATCTGTTCTGGGTATAACAACTGTTGTTTCCTACATCTTCTAATGCCCGCTATCTAACATTGGTGTTGTAATAATCCTACTTTTATCTTGCTGCACTGTAGGAAGCTGAAAATCAGAAGCTGGAATCTGGCCCTAAGGAAGCATGTCTTTCATTATGAACAGGATCAGCAATCAGATTCTGCTTTGCCAGTTAGAAATACAAGCAAAGAAAAGAAAAGTAGCTTGTTTCAGGCTCTCTATTTATAGTATTTTAATATATTTTCTAATACGTTTATTGCACATATAAGAGGGTGGGCTTTTTTTTTTCCCCTGCTGTCTATTGTATTAGCTAGCTTAGAAACTCTTATATCAACTTTTTGTTCTATATAAAAGGCATTAAGTGGGAATTTTAAACAAGTAGGATGTTGTTAATCATTACTAATTTCAGCCTGTGGATGAAAGAGGTACAGTTGAAAAGTATCAGTACAGAGAAAAATCAAGTGATTATCTCTGATTTATTCTGAGACTTAGATATCTAAATCAGAGAGCAAAAAAGAAGACCGATTTATTGAAGCAAGGCTTGAGAAAGGGAAGGGGTTAAAGAATTAAAGGAAGAGGAAAGAAGAACCAGCTAACAATAAAAGGTAGTAGGAAACAAAATATTAAAAAGCATTCATCTTTTTAACATAGGAAGATAAGGGATAAAATGTAAGTCAGAAGACAAAGTGAAAGGCATTGGCTGAAGAATGAGGATCTGGTTTCATTACGCAGGTTTTACTTTATCATATTAAACCATATTTCAGTGGGATGACTCCTGATATGCAAGACAAAAAAATCATAACCTACTGTTGAACATAGTTACTAATTAAGCAGGGCAAGATGAAACGGGTGGCAATGTGAATTGACTTATGTGTGTAGAGTAGCATTCAGAAACTCATGCTGTGTACAGAAACTGGTAGTATGGTGTGAGGTGTAGCCAGGTGGTGGTCAGTGTCCTCTCACATGTAACAAGCGACAGGACTATTGGAAATGGTCTCAAAGTATGTCATGGAAGGTTTAGATTAGATATTAGGAAAAGTTTCTTCACTGAACGTGTGGTCAGGCATCCCAAAAGGCTGGCAAGTGAAGTGGGGGAATCACCACCCCAGAACTGTTCAAAAGGGGTGTGTAGGTGGTGTGCATTTTACAACTTTGTGAAAATGCAACTCCCCAGTTTTTCAAATGTCTACAGTAAAACATTGATCATCTGCCCCAGGTTTTCAAAGTAACAATAAACAAGCAACTCTGAATTAAACTCTGGGAATTCAGATTATTTAATTAATTTTCCTTTTTTCAAATACATCTTGTTCTGACAATATACTAGGCAAAGTGTGAGAACATTTATCTCCTGTCTGAAGTCTCACATGTTGCTAAGAAATCAACGGTTTTTTCTGTTATTTCTGCCTCTGTCTGGCACTGAGAACACCAAAAGACAGTCAATTAAGCACATCAAAACAGCAAGTGTAACATTTGAAAACATTTCCCTTTGATTACTTTTTCTCACTTTCCCGCACTGATGTTTTTTCCTATCATTTATGCTATGCACTGTATTACTTATAGAACAATTATTTTGTAAATGTATCTTTCCTCAGAGTGATGTAGAATTAACTATGTTATAGCTTTTATTCTTACATAGCCTTAAAAATGGTCTTTATTTCTCGGTTGCACTTTTATTCTAGTGTTCTCTTAGTAAAATACCTTAGCTGAGCCTTCTGAACTCAAAGTTTCAAGAAAAATAATTATGAAGTTTAATAAAATTTTGTGGCATAATATTGTATATTTGTTCTCCTTTTCACTAGAGACTGGAATTTAAATAATGTGAGAACTTTTTCTGTTCCAATATTCAGTGACACCAGGAAGCACAGAAGTCTGACAAAACCCTAAGAAGTATTGTTAATCTTAACAGCGATCAAAGAACCTGATTGCAAAAAATGCTGATTGTTGTACTCTTGCCAAGATTAGTATGCTATGAATGTACTTAATAATGGACTCTATCATATGCTTTGTATTCCATTAACACGCTTCATTAGAATGCATCACTTTTCTAGGATCATACCTTAACAACTAATGTTACGCTTAGTTTAGAAAAAAATTGCATTTTGGGAGGAACAGGTATCCAAAAATGTTATATTCTTCCCCATTTTTACCATTATAAACATGTGCAGCACTAGTTTCTTCAGTAGACATAAGTTTAAATTAATGTAGCATATCATATTTTCGTCTTGGTAATCTTCAAAACATAGACAGGTTTTTGAAGAAGTAAACAAAATGAATGCTTTCATGGGAACAGTGAAATATCCACAGGATAAGCCTTCAGGGATCCCCAAGGTTTTATCTTACAAAATAACGTTGACAGGTACATATTTAAAAATCTATTTCTCCACAAAATGAATTGTGTTCCCTAGCCAGGTTGTGCTTGTACATGCTATTTTGCTGTTTCCAATGAAAACTAAATGTATTATGACTTTGGAAATGAGAAACAGAAGTGACTTAAGCACTGAGATTTTCTGATAGTTTCTGATGCAAGTTTTTCAATGCAAGGACCTTTTTCTTGTGCAGTGTGCCTTGTGCTTCATCTTTCTCTTCATGAAAGTTCATGGCACATGATGACTTGTATTTATTATCTGCAGCTGTGAATTCATACAATGGGAAGAAAGTAGTTTTTTACCATGTCCTTAATATAGAAGATTCACTTATGAAAACATGCTGTATACAAGGGTATCGTGCTTATGGAAGTTTTTCTTTGTTTAAAGATACATTTTAGAACAGTATTGTTTTAGTAATCTGTATAGGTTAATAAAACAAAAAAAAAACCCAAACAAATTCTAGCTTCACTAGATTAAATCATTCCAGCCAGGATCTGGACTAAAACAGCTTCATTGCACTGGGATTCAAGTGTCTTCATTTAGTTCCAATTTATCTACCTTTCCTGAGTGAGAATGTGAAAATCATTTTATCATTTGTGCTTCTCAGGTGATGCATATATACTCAATTAATAACTGTGAGAGATAATGATAGTGGAAACATGAACTAATATTTTAGTATACCTAATTTGAGCAAGATGATTAAAAAGGAGATAAAACAAAGACTGTAGTCTTAGCCAACAAGAAAAATATCCAGTATCTCTGGATTTTTTTACAGTAGAAGTAGAAGAGAAATAAGTGGAGTGATCCTGGGGGCTGTCACTTCAATAAAAGAGAAGGGATTAAAAAAGAGGCATATGGATCTAAATGATCAAAGCTTGGCGTAAAGTTCAAAAGGTCAGTGAGCAAAGAAAAAAAGTATATAAGAAAACTAACCTAATTTTTCAACACAAGCAGAAAAATAGGAGGTCCTACTCCAAATTCCTAGAACACTACTGAAAAGCATCCCTCAATAACACTAACATTATTGCCATGACTAATGCTTTGAGGTAGATGACTGCTATAAACATATTTCTTCAAATATTTTGAGAAACTTTAAAAGTAATTTATAGTTTGGTTATATTTGCTTTTGTTTTCTTCTTTTTCCATTACTGTTGAAAAAAGGCACTTCAGTTTTCAAAATGCAAGAGGAAGACACAAGTGCTACAAAAAATATAAGTTTTTTAATCATAACACAGTAGAATCTACATGTTGTTCTCCCCATGGAGAGATAAGCTTCCCACATTATTCAAGGCCAATTATTAACTCTTACATAGGATGAAGAAAATACATGAATGTAGAGATTTACATTTAGAAAATGTGAACAGCCTACAAAGCTTTACAGAGTGAAAAAAAAAGACTAAGATACTGCATTGCCACTATCAAGCAATGGCATACATGTGGACATATAAAGATCATTTTCTAACATTATCCACAGAAATTTTTTTGCTTAAAAGAATGTGTCTGTAAACAGATCAAGGATCTGAAAGAATTTCTTTGTATGCTGAAGAAAGAATTAATTAATTTCCCTTCAAAGGTCTTTTCAGACTCTTCTTAATGCTGTCATCCACCAGCCAATGGCACACAGGAAAGAAGAGCAGCATCATGAAAATGACAAAGAGCTCATCTGCAGCTAAATATCATAGATAATTATTAGTGTCACAAGTCAAAGTTCTCATATGACAGTGGACAGATGCACCCATAACCTGTAACCATGATGTCTTATCGAAAAAGTAGGTACAGTGGTAGGGCTGGATGTGGCATGGCACAGTGCTGAGTGCTGTCCAGTGTTTGGGATTCCCAGTGTCTAAAGTAATGTAAATTACTCATGCTATGCTCTTCTTATAGAGTTACCTCTAACGACTAGCATTGTGAATGATACCTTACAGAGACTGAGTTGCTTGGATAGTTACAAAGCAGCACCATTGCAACTGGAACAGGCAAGAAGTGAGGGAATGATTGAAAATTCTCTTACTGGAATAGCATTTTGGGGATTTTAAAAAATTTCTGTTAATTTAATCCACACTGTGGGAGCATTTTCTGCCAAATAAAAACTATGAAACAACAAACAAGAGCCAGATTTCAAAACCTGAAATGTTCAGTGTCTGTCCTTTCTCTAAAAGGTCAGTGTTTAAGGTGATGCCAGATTTTAGTACCCATTTTTGCCTGGAACAGAGCAACCATGCACCGAAGAAACTGGATGCTTCTATGCATTGCTTCTCTTTGATTTATAGCATGTGATTTTCTGCACTAGAAAGACAACAACTACCACAAATTTGGGAAGTGTGGTCAGGTAATGGTGACTGCCAACATTTCCAGCAGAACAAAAAGATCTTTTTTCCTTTGAAAACTGAGTTGTTAGCAATCTATCATATTCTTGCTAAAAATGCTAGAGCTATTATTCACTGATATCTCAATCTTAAGTAATTTTGTAATTAATAATTCAGATCAAATTGCATACTGTGTTCCAGGGTCATATCAGTAAGATAATCAAATTAAAACTCATAATAAAGGTTTGAGAAGAGGGAAGAAATAAGGCTGCTTCCTTGTACAACTGTATGATATCAGTAATAACAAAAAAATTACTGTTATTATCACTGTTATTCATCAGGATACATATTTATTTTTATTTGAGAAGATGTGACTTTGTTCAATAACAAAGTATTTATCTCCAGCAGAAAAAAAAAAAGTATAATTTATCCTGAGTTATATTGGAAAAAGAGACAGTGCTTTGAAAAGTTTCTGTTTCTTGTTTGTTTGGTTGGTTTGGTTTGTTTGTTTTGTGGATTTTTCTTTTTGTTTGCTTGGTTGGTTTTTTTCAATTTTATTTTAATTTTTATTTTTTTTTTAGAAGTGATCTGTGACACAAAAAAACAATTAGAAAGGTAGCATAATTGGAAACTGAAGCTTTCTTCAGATTCTTAACATTAATCTTTGAATATAGATCAGAGATTTTTATTAAGTTTCATTCACAGAAAATGTACATATGCAGCATCCAGGGTAAAGTCAGAGTCTGATAAACAATAATTACATATTAAAATTAAATACCAGTTATTTTTTCAATTCTATATGCGCAAGCAGCTCTCACACAAATTCTCCAGACTAGCTATTCTTTCACTTATTATCAGGCCCCAGTACTTCTTATATACTACCCTTTTCTCTTCTAGGAAGCTCTTCATGTGTGCTACAATGTGTTGTAAAAATGCTACAATGTGTTGTAGAAATCCTACGAGAAGTAACTCTACATGTAGCAAGCAGAAAAAATAGGTCTTGTCATCACTGAAATTGCTCAAGCAAACGTTCATGGATCAACCTGGAAGCATATTTGCCCATATTTAAGACTTTTGGCTTTTGACTGAGGCCAAAAAAAGAATTCACATTTTGAATTATGTATATAATCTTAATGGAATAGTCTCATAATTGAAGTATTAATAGGAGAGAAGTAACTATGCAAAAAAAAGGGGTGACTGGGCCCAGAGAGTGGTGTTGACTGGAGCTACGTCCAGACGGTGGCTGATCACTAGTGATGCTTGGGTCACAACAACTCTATGCAGTGTTCCAAGCTTGGAAAAGAGCCGCCAGAAAGCTGCCCAGTGGAAAAAGCGTCTGGGGGTTTTGCTCAATTGCCAGCTGAACGTGAGCCAGCAGTGCATTCAGATGGCTAAGAAAGCCATCCTGGCCTGTGTCAGAAATAATGTGGCCAGCAAGACCAGGGCAGTGATTGTCCTCCTGTACTTGGCACTGGTGAGGCCACACCTCGAATCCTCTGTGAAGTTCTGGGCCCCTCAATTCAAGAAAGACATTCAAGTAGGTGCTCGAGTGTGTCCAGAGAAGGGCAACAGAGATGTGAAGGGTCTAGAGCATAAGTCCTATGACAAGCAGCTGAAGGAGCTGGAGCTGTTTAACCTGGAGAAAAGGGGGCTGAAGGGAGACCTTATTGCTCTCTACAACTACCTGAAAGAAGGGGATGAGGTAGGATTCAGCCTCTTCTCCCAGGCAACCAGTAAGAGGACAAGAGGACATAGTCTTAAGCTGCACCAGGGAAAATTTAGGTCATAACTTATGAAGAATTTCTTCACTGAAACAGTGAGTGAGAATTGGAACAGGCTGCCCAGGGAAGTGGTAGAGTCAACTGCCCTGGAAGTGTTTAAGAAACAACTGGACTCAGCACTTAGTGCTATGATTTAGTTGGCCTGATAGTGTTTGGTCTGATGCCTTAAAGGGTGATGAAAAAAAAACCTCCAGGCAACTTTTAGTAGGAGGTAAGATAAGTAAGCAGGAGCTTTAATGAGCCTCCAGGCACACCCCGTCGAGAATTGGGTCTGGGGGCTTGGGACCCTTCCTTCATCACCATTGTCTTCTTCACAGCACATCGGGTCCTTGGAGGCCTTCCAAAGCTTCAGATTTGGAGGTCCTTCTGTCTATGTCTTTATTTTCTGGTACAGGATTTGTGGCACTTCTCTGCAATTCTACTTTGAAATAGAGACTAAACAGCT
The DNA here is from genome assembly GCA_013396755.1 of Sclerurus mexicanus. Lineage (NCBI taxonomy): Eukaryota > Metazoa > Chordata > Aves > Passeriformes > Furnariidae > Sclerurus > Sclerurus mexicanus. Next base: position 163,107 of record VWZF01001603.1, on the reverse strand, counting down.
ACTGGAATTTTGAGGGATTGATATAGGATGGGGTTGGTATGTGTAAACATTAAGCTACTGAAATTATTTTACTAGTACATTAGATCTATGATAACTTCTAAAATCTATAAAATTAAAAAATCAAAAATCAAATAAACCTTTAGGCATCAGGTCAAAGGTTGGATTTGATGATCTTGGACACCTTTTCCAACCTTAATGATTCTGTGATAAAAGGAAAAGGTGAATATATGGTGAAATATGTCAGAATAGCTGGAGGGGAGGGCAAGGAGGGGGAAAAAAGTCAGGGAGATATAATTTGATAAAGGTTTGAGCATCAGTTCTCTGCTAATTAAGAGAGAGAACAATTATTATGAAACATGATACAAACATTCAAAATGAGAAAGATGAGAAAATATCTAGATTTTATAGTGCTTTAAATCAATTTATAGAGCTTCATTTAACTTCTTTTAAAAAATGCAACCCCTACCTGCTTTTTGGATATCTAAATTGATTTATAAAATTATCTTTTCTGAATTTATTTTCAATACTTAATATCACTAATTCACCATTCCAAATCTCCTCATTCACATGTACAATCTGGTAAGAGACAGAGGCTTCTACAGAAAAAAATAATAGTGCAACAATTTTTTTTCTACCAGCACCAACACAGAGGCTGAGTAAATAGATACTTCCACAGTAGTAAATCTAGACAGATAATAAATCCACTTGCTCTGTGATACTACTTTCACTGTCAAGTAAAGCCAGTCCTCTAATAAATACTGTGAAATGAACCTGATTTATGATAGTTTATAATGTTGCATATTACAGAGACTGAAGAAAAAACTCTCAAGTTTCTTTTCAGCAAGATAGTTAAAAATATTCTAGGTATAGAAAGTGCATGTAGTCATAGCTCCTAAATTTGATTTTAGAAAAAAAAAAAAGAAAAGAAAAAAAATACTATTTTGGAAGAAAAGGTTAAACCCAGGTTTAATGGACCTGTTAATTAGTCTTGACCAATTAAGAGGAATATAAATACTAGACATGAATTTCCATATGGAGGAGGGCTAGTTAAACACAAACCTATTTTACACTTGACCTAACTCTGATTATTTAGAGAAACCAAGGCTAGGAGTTGGTTTTACCATCTCTACATAAAATTGTCAAAACTACAAATTATTTTTACCCCTCAAAGAATCTATTCTATTTCAAGAATGTACACCAAAATTGTCACTTAAATAGTAAGAAAGCTTCTATAAAGTCAGGTTTTGTATATGAGATGTTTCATGGATTTTCTGGTTGAATTTTTTAGCTTGAGGACCCTGAAAGTTAATTAACTCAGTTTTTCTTCCTCCCTCAAGCACCTACCCTGTGAAAAAATGTGAATTCAAAGGAAAGTCTTTGCAGAAAGTTATTTGAAACATATATATTCAAAAACTTTTGTGTGCTCTTATGGGCATTTCCAAGCATGCTAAAATTTTTTTCTTAGACATATTAAAGTACAGTGGCTACCAGGTCTTGAGGCAGAAATGTATACTGCACAACCCTCTCAAATATTTTTCTTTAATCTCATGCAGCTTTTCAGAGTTACACTGAAGAAGGAAGAAAGACATAGCAGTATTTCTCTAAGTATAAACATAAAGAAGCAGGGTGTTTACACCATTCAATATATCTGTGTCATCCTTCCTACTTGATGTAGGCAAAAATCACCTCTGCAAAGATGAAAGTGAGCTTGATATTATATATTAAACTATATATTAAAATTATGGGGTTTGCTCCATTGTGTGAAAATTATGATAGTTCTTTGAATACTGATTTCAGACTTAATTTCTCCTGGACATAACCGTGTAATTAAATCTTTTTCATTTTCAAAGTTTAGGTTGATGATTAACAATTTTAAAGAGGTAAAAATTGGAAATGTCAGGAATATTTGAATGATTTCTAAATATACTTTTAACAGATCTCATATTAATAATGGCTCTGACATAATCTGGGGAAAATCCTTTCAATTAGCAATGATTTTGTAAATGGCTGATTGCATCTCTGGAGCTCACTGTTTTTGAAATTTCATTACTGCTAATAAAAAGAGCTTTTGACATTTTGAAAGTGTTTAACTTTGGTGAAGAGCTTATGAAGTGGTTTGCAATGACATGACTTCAAAATGCAAACACTCTAAACATAAAACGTCCCAGAGATTTCAGCAGATACAATATTTTTAAGTCCATCGTCACTAGACAATGCTTTTTTTTTCTTTGTAATTACATGATTTCACTCCAAAAAACTGCAATTAAAGAAAAATCTGAACACTAATGGTCTGATAGGCATTGATATTTCCACTGACAGATTTTCAGGAGTTAACTAAAGTTCCAGAAAGATTTCGCACACATGCAACTGAATGCAGAATCAGTTTCATATGTTTTTCTATTATGGTGCATTTAAATGCAAATTTCTCAGTTTCATCTTGAATAAAAGCACATTTAAATGGACTACAGTACTCTAGAGCTACTGCCTATAATATTAACTATATTGGAAAAAGACACATTTGACATTCATTAAAATGTGTTACATTGTCATTTGAATGGATATTTTAAGTATTCATTGTGCAAAATAAAAGGTAATGAAACAGTACTTAGATGACAAATATAAAAAACGTCATTCTTCAGATTATCTCTGTCTCCACTGAGAAGAGCTAGAATTCTATTTTTGTCAGTATTAGCCATTAAAATGTATACTTTCCTCTATGGACGAATGAAAACTTTAGTTCTTTGCAAAGCAGAGCTAGATTCCACTCACCCCATACATGCCTATACAGTATGGTGAAGTTGACTAAAAATAGTCTTCCCCTGGGATTCAGCTGTTCCTGGTCCAAAAGCAGAGGCATGCCTACTGAATTTCTCTCATGTCAGTCAATCAAGGTACAGGTTTAAGAGGCTATGGTTATAAATTGTCAGTAGGGCTGTCTTAATGTCTGAGGAGCATAATAATAATACCTGTCTTAAACCAAAAGGTAAGTTATCCTCATGATTAATGAAAAGTGGCACCATATAATGAAAATGGCAAACAGAAGCATTATCCCCATCATACAAAGGAAGAACATAGTAACTAGCCTGAGAAAAACTGATGGATATAGGTCTCAGAAAGAAAGACATTGATAATTTACCTGGAAGAAGTAGGAAACCTAAAATTAAATTGATTATGCCCAAGAATTACTAGGGTTTTTTAATTAAGAATATCAGTCATCTCCCGGAGAGCACAGTCCCATACCACATAACCACTACTTGAGAAGACAAATTTCATAATTACAAACATCTCCTCCCACTTCCTTCTTCCTCACACTTTATATACTGAGTATGATGTCATGAGGTATGGAATATCCCTTTGGTCAGTTCAGGTCACCTGTCCCAGGTGTGTGTCCTCCCAACCTCCCATATACTCCTAACTTCCTTGACAGTGTTGCAGTATGGAAAGTAGGAAAGGCCTCTGTGTGAGCCCTGCCCAGCAGTAACAAAAATGTCTTTATATTAATCAATTCTGTGCTTAGCACAAATCAAAAATATAGCTCCATATCAGAAACTGGGAAGAAAATTATCTCTACTCCAGCCAAAACCAGCACTCCATGGGAAGCAGTGAATTAATTCCTTGTTTTGTGTTGTTTGCACAAGTTTTGCTTTCCCTATTAAACTCTCTTTATCTCAGCCCATGAGTTTTCTACCCTTCCAGTTCTCTGTCCCATTCTATCAGAAGGGAGTGTGTGAGTGGCTTCATGGGGCTCACCTGCCAGCTGAGAGAAAACCGTGGGAAGGATAAACTTAAAACATTCTATTTTCCCTCTCATCTGGAACTAAGACAGCTTTTGATATCTGTTGCCAAAAAACATCTGTATTCTGCAAAGTTCTTGTTAACACATGTCCCATGACAATGTGGTCAATGGCACACAGTGTAATTTTCACTCTTGCAGATTCAGATATTTAACTATTTCTCTCTTAAATATTTTTGGCCAGCTCCTGTGAATCACCAATGACTCTTTGACTACCACTATCAGAGACTTTACAAATGTTTTTTTCGCATGCATAAGAAGGAAATAACAACAGGAAAAGATGGGAAATCACAATCATTTAAACTGTAGTAGCTTTAATAGCATCTTTGCATTTTAAGTTGTTCCTTGGTCAACCATGTTCTCCAGAAACGTACCTTATCTCAGCAACACAGCTCCTGTTAGCAAAGTAAAGAAATGCCTAGTCTGTCTGGATAAATAATATCTACTCCTTCAAGTAGCAGATAAAGATCCTGCTTAGAAGCTCTACTTGAATAGAGCATTAACTTTCACTACGTATATACATACATACCTTTATTCTCCTCAGGCCTTTAGGACTCTCTTACATATCTCCTTTTTATGTAACTTCTCACTGAGCTTGTTTCACATAAAAAGAGACCCTTGTTTCACTCAGGGCATCTATGGTCACTGCCTTTGAAGAGTCACTCAGTGTCTGATGAATGCTGGCAAGATTGCCATATTTTCTTTCCATGTTGTCCCCGTGAGAGTTATTTTTATTAAATCCTTTTATGTAACACTAAAATTCCACTTACAGGTTATGTCACTGCTGTCCATCACCTCCCACTCTCCTTGACTAGTATTCCTCCACACATAGGAATAACTTCAACACAAACTCAATCAATTCAGGTTTGTTTGTCCATTGTCATTACAATTTGACCTGACAAAATATATATGCACATAGGAGCTGTCTGATGAGGTTCTCCAATAACGCGTTGAACTCTTTAGATGTGATTCATTTCATAATAAAGTAGGCAGAGAAAATAGGCCAGGTGAATCTGGCACTAAAATGTCTATTTTTCTGCAGTGACAAAAATACTTTTAGATAACAACTGGCAACCTAAGTTAGTAAAGAGGAATTCCACCTTTCTGCCTACATTAGGTTTTTTAATTTTTACTATGAGATGTGTTCTATTCACTCCTACAATGTGTCAGACATATCCACATTGCCTCAAAAGATTACAGTGTAGCATGTCTTGTAATTAAATCACTTATGCTGCTATGCATAAAGACATACATATTCTCACATGAAACTATCTTGTTTCTCTAAGTCCCTGGGCCTAAATGCCAGAAAGAATAAAGCATCTAATGCCAAATTTACTTAAGTGGGTATTACACAATCCTCCCATACAGAATATCATTCAACAGAGTTTTTTTTCTTTTTGTCCTCCAAAAAAAAAGCTTAAAGATTGTTAAAAAACCCCAAACAAACAAACAAAACAAAAAAAAACCCCAAACAACAAAACAATCAACACCCACCACCACCAAAGGAACCAGTAGTTCACATCAGATCAAATAATTTTGAAATTAATTTTGTGATCCACCTTTTTTTTTTTTCCCCCTCTGGCTTAGCCAGAGATTGAAAAAGTAGCTTACTGAGGCACACTTTAAAAATACAAGCACAGTATTCACACTATCAAGTCCTTTTTTTTCCCCGAAAATTTGTTCCTGAATGAGAATCAGGGGTCCCTGGGAACTAGTAGGATACTATAAGAACTAGTGGGATACTAGTAGGAACTAGTTAGGATACTATCCCTAGGATACTAGGGATACTATGCTGCTGCTGCTGCTGCTGATCCTAACTGGTTGGTAATGCGGCTTGTGAGGCATGCCAATGTGACAGCTCAGCACCAGGGCCTGTTATCTCAGGTCTCACTCATTACCAAGTACTGGGTGTGTTATAGCATGGCATAGAGAAGAGGAGAAGACAAAAGTGTGCAAATCAGAGCTTGTCCACAAAGGAGGAGAATGTTGAACCAATTAGTATTACTGTGGGGGTGGGTGAAGTGAATGCAGAAAACAAACCCGTGCCTGTTCACAGCTGACTGTAGATGCTGTTACAAGGGAAGACCTAGAAGAGCAGCATGGAGATACACTAAAATAGAGGAATAGGATGAACTAAATGGAAGTGAAGGTCACATAATATTAGAGAGCATAAAAAGAGTAATGTAGAGCCAAGACAAGAGAGAAACAATTTTGCCCTTTTTAGATCATATTTTAAAACATTATTTATTTTGTATCTTTTTATTGGAATGGGACTTCAAGCTTCAGAATACCCCAATTCACACTAATCCAAATTTTACTTTCATTCCTCATCTACTTCATTTTACCACTAGACTACATAAGGGAGTTATAACCTAATAGACCTAGGTCCATGACAACTAAATTAATTTCTGGTAAGCTAGCCGCAGCATTTCTGCAGACCAAAAGGCTTTTCTGAGGTGAAAGTTTGTATTTCTAGTTCCTAGGCAACTTTCCTAGAAGAAATAATACAGTAGATTAACTGCTCCCTAGGGTAAATGTTAGTCATAATGATCTTCTCTGCATTCATGTCCTCTGTGTTCATTACCACCATTAATTATACCTGGGAATGAAGCCATCAACCACAGTAAAACCCTATTTAGTTAAGAAGCACAGCCTGCTTATTCAGCAACAGAAGCTGCTGTGTTAAGCAGAGAACTGCTTCAGTATTTCATAGTGTTTTTTGTAGTGAATGTAAAGTAAAATATATTCCTTTTTTATCCTTCTGTTAAGGACCACGCAATGCACAATGCATTCAGTTGATCTGGGCTGATGGGATCTGCTGTGTTAATAGGAAAAAGAGACAGTATTCACCATTAGTTTGTCTTATTGGTTGTAGGATCTGATTTTGTGTATAAGGGATCATGTCTTCAATGTTGCTTTCAACTATGAACATATTAGATAAGAAACACATTATTTAAAAATCAAACAGGCTTCTTTTCTTAATACAAATCAGGAAATCTGCTTGCAAATGAAGTATATTATGAGGAATGTACAAAGTGATCTCAATCGCTACATTATACTCACAGTAAACCCATGGCAATATTCTTTCTATGGCTTGACAGGTCATGTATTGTTAAGAGTGTATGTATTTTATTTTTTGAAAGTTTTAAATGGTGATAATTATTTTATGAGATCATTACTGCATAGTTTATGATGGGACCTTTAGATTTTAAAAAATCCTATGAATCATGTAAAAAAGTGTGCATCATTTCATTTTAATATAATAGACTTTGTAGGCAGGAATAAAATGCATCTATTTAATTTCTGGGTTTCAGCAAATCTTTGGATATACTACTAAGCAGAACAATATTGGCTAAACCAGAAATAAATTGGATTAGTGCACAAATGAGGAAATTACTACAAAATAATTACCACCTTAATATCAGAAAAGACATTTGAGTAATTTTTTTTCAGTCTTCCTGTATTTTCTAGACAGATTTTTACATTAGTAGTCTCCTAAGGATTATTTTCAATGAAAATTCATTCACTGCCCCCTTTAAGGAAATCTTTTTTTCTCAGTGTAGAAACAATCATACAAGACAAAATTTACTGTATCACTGCTCCAAACCCTCCTGGGGTTATGACTACAGGAAATATTTGTTGTTTGTTTTAAAAACACATATGCATAAGATGAATGTCACAAAGGGAAAAGCCAAAGGGTAATAATCTCTTGTATAGTTCGTATTTAAAAAATTACGTTACTTCTTTGTTCTTGGCATTGTTGCCTACAGTGAAGAAATTTTGAGGAAGAAAACCTACAGTGTTGTACAATTCCATTTTAGCTTGTTTTCTTTTGCAAAGCTGCTTGCTAAGATACTTTTAAAACAAGAAAACAAGAAAAAGAACATATTTTTTATCAGCTTGTTCATACAATAAAATTGCTCCAATAACTTGTAACATCCAGAAGTAGATATAATTCCAGTTTCTGACCAGAACTGGAAGTGAAAACTAGCTGAAAACAAGGAAACAAAGCTCACACACTATTTATTTTTAACTCTGTGCACAAAAGACAAGAGAATAAACTGCACCAGAAACAACAGATGAGCTGTTCCATGTAATGTTATTTGACAGCAAGTTTGGGGGGTTTTTTTCACCCTGGGGAAATCAAAATATCTTGTCTCTTTCTTTGAAAAAGGACCATGTGAATATAAGCAATAAAGTTTGAATAAAGAGAAGTTACACTCTACTAGCTTTGGAAAAGTGAACTTTTAATAGTTTCACAACAGAGCTTATACTCTTTATAAGTAGGATATGTCAAGGCTTTTTAAGAACAACATATTTAATGGTGGTATCTCAGGGAATATGTACATCAAGTTTTTGCATAGCAGTTATTCATACATAAGAATACGCCCACCTAATAGGGGTGCACCTTATATGCATATCAAATATATACACACATTATACATATATAAAAGGATACATGTTATAATCTCATTATTAAAATGCCACTGGTAAATTTCATTAATATTGGATTAACATTTTTTTTCTTTTGTTTTATAAAGACAAAAAAACTTGAATATAAAGGCACTTAACTTCTAAGTTAATAATTAATTGATCTCTAAATTTTATTAATAGTGCTAGTAAAGCACATTATTGTCTAAAGCAATGTTTAATTGGAGAAATAATCTGTGGTGATCTGTTTAAAGGGAAAGATCACCAGAGTATTGGATTTCTAAATGAAATTACACTAGTATAACATTGTTAGCCCTTACATATACTGCAGATATAGCAATAGTCAGATGTAGTAGTAAGACAGTGCAGCTCCATTCAAGTCAATAATGCATCTCTACATATGGCAACTAATTGTTCACAGGCATTGAGGCCAAGGTCATCCCCGTATTTTTACCACAGCTATAATGAACTATATAGTAAATACTGTACTGTTATAGTCACGTTGCACCAAAAGTCTTTGCATATCAGTTGACAGTGGTAATTAAAAAAATTAGTCGTTTCAGAAGCACAAACATCTCTCATTACTTGGTTCATAAATTATATACAAAGATTAAGACTACATAGTTAAGAGGGAATTCAGGTTTTCTTTGTCACTTTTATTGAGCCCTTTTATAGGATCTCTAATTATGTGAGCACTGTGATGTATGCACCCAATTTGAGTCAGTGCCCACTCACTGACAAGGAGTCCTGGCTGGAATCAGCCCTGCTGTGCAAACCATGAAAACTCTGCTGTTCTGCATCTTCTCAGGAACTAAGGAACCTAGGTTGTGTCTTGTCAGGAGCTAACAGTATGAGCCCAAGCTGAGACTACACAGAGCTAAAGCTGCTACAGCTGTACGCCTGCACACAAACCAAAGTGGGGAGGTTGACTAAAGTCAATCACTAAACCATATAAAATTTGTAGCCTTTCTGAGCCCATTAGTCTCTCCCATATGGCAGCAGGCTGCATGCTGGCAAACTCCCCCTTGAGGAGAGACTCCTCTCAAGGTTACTCCTCAAGGCTGAACAAGGCTTACCTGGCATCTGATATCTATAATGAAGTCTGTAACATTTTGCACTAGGCCTAAAAGTAGATTGTATACTAGTGACATTTATATACAGTCAGCTATAGCTTAATTATTAGAAGTATAGGGAGTAGTAGTTTAAATGCTGTGTGAATCATTGTCTAAATCATCACATATTCACCATCTAAACTATAATTTAAATAATTGTCAGATCAATGTTAAATCACTGTTTGACTAATAATCAATTATTGCATAATCAGCGTTTGTTTCCTGTTTGATATTCATTCAGTCATTGATTAATTAATATTTAATCATAATTTGGTCATTACTAAAACCCTTTTAGGTGATTCCACAACTATGACTTCTCTTAATAATTCAACAGTGATGACTGCATAGAAGTTTATGCCCAGAATCCCTGCCTCAAGCTGGAACAAGAGGGAGAGTGGCCTGGGAAAAGTCAAGGGATTTGTAAAGAGCAAGACTTTTGTCTGTATGACCCTTGAAGTTAGCATGGTGTAGGGAATAGGGATTAGAAAGAGAGACAGTGGGATGGACACTGTTCTACTGTATTACATGCAAGACTGCTTCTTTGTGGCAATACCATTAAGGACAAGGGCACTACTTCTCTGTGTGGAGGTTTGGGTTGGCTCCCTGCCAAACACAGCTGTTGACCACACAGATTTCCCCCCTCCCTCCCAAGAAAGAAAAAAAAGTACCCAAAGAAAATTGTAGTAAATATATATATATATTCACATATATTACAGTTATATACAATTAAACACTATGTATATCCAGAACAGGAATCCCAAACAACCCCAAAAGGGAGAATAGGGAAAGGGAATGTGAAGAGGGACAAAAATGGGTAAAACCAAAACAAAACAGATGCACACACACTCGTAAACTCAGGGAAAAGCTCAGTAAAGCAACTAACACAATAAATTCTCACCAAACTTCCCTCAAGAGAAGCAGTTCCTCCACCTCCGTGCGGCTGGGACACCAGTTTTTCAGATAGGCCTCAGCTCATACAGATAAGAGCTAAGGCAACACACTGAGACCTGATGTCCTCCAAATACAGGAAAGGAAGAGAGAGAGCAATCTCTCTCCTTGTCTTTATATACACCTGATTACACAAAGGAACGGTGTGGAATACTTCCTTAGTTATAACCCTGTTACCAGGAAAGGCCTAGACCAAAACCAAGAAAAACTAAACCACCACACTGCCATCTAAGCTGATAGGCATGAAGTTGTGTGTTATCCGTGCAATGCTTCTGACAAAGATATTTATCCTAATACTCTTTATTCCTTCTAATAAATGTCCTAAGGATGATGGCTGAGGAAGAAGGCAATGCTTTATAATTAACGATCTTTACTGATAGAGGTAATGAAGCCAGCTTGATTGCTAACAATAAATCCTGCACTTTAAAACAACATGAATAAACATCACTTGCTTTTGAAGAGCACACCTTTTTACAGCTATAAATACTTACTCTGTGGTATCTTAAAATTCCAGGTTAATATGCCTCACTAATAACACTGATAATTCTGGATAATACAGTGCCCATACCATGCACTTCTGTATGTAAATGTTGAACATACAGAGGATTCAAGTTAGTTGTTCAGTTGTTCTGGCTAAATCCTTTATATACCTATTTAGAAAGCACCCATCTCTTTCTACTAAGCAACTGAAATGGCTGCAGCTGCAGAATACACCGTATTACACCCCATAAGGGTCATAACTGTGTCTTTCTTAAGCTTCAAACATTTTGTATATTCAGATATACAAATGGAAAGCTAAACTCTTTCTTTTTACTGCAGTTGCATTATCAAATTCTTTTATGTATTCACTTGGAGACCAACAGCTTTGTTGTCCTGCATCCCAAACCTTTTCCTTCTCTGGAGTATGTATATGCACACTCGTGGATGGGAGTGCTGTCTGGCAGCCAGACTATCTTTAGTGCTATAAACTATGAGTCAACCCTGTAGAGCTAGATCCCAGGTATACCTCCTCCCATGCACTGAATACCTGATATTAAATAGGGCAAAGTGAGCCCTCATCTCTCAGCTCCTCTCCACCTGCCTTGAGGCTGCAAGAATCTCTGTATCTTATTCAGAAGAATAAGAAAGAGTAGAAGAGACATCAGAGGACATTTTTCCTTTCTGGTGTCTGTCTGTCTGGGGCAGATATAATCATGAACTTCATTCTGATCACCACCCTCTTGGAAGGGAAAGGGTCCCCTGAAATATACAGAGAAGACTGCAGGACCAAGGGCTGAAATGAGCCTCCCCTGATGCCACCCTGGGCCGTAATTACAGTTTCTTGGAGCTTAGCTGAAAAGACAGAGGTGGAAGGGCAGCAGAGGGAGTACACTCAAGCATGTTTAAACCTTCTTCTAGGCTGAGTATTTTGTTGCTAAGGTTAACTCCAATTGTCAAGTGGTATTCTTGACTGAGAGATGTAGAAAATAATTCATAGACTTGAACTGAAAGGTCATGGAAAAGTAATTTGTGTTGGAGCTGACCAAGTAGTTTCAGCTAAAATAGCAATTATAAAATACTTATGAAATTCTACTTTTACTAATTCTGACATTTTTTATGATGTACTAAAACTGCAACAATATTTTTCAGTTTCCTATGGGTGAATGATAATAATGCTGTCTGTAGAATACCTCAGGATATCATACCACAAGGAAAAGTCTCAAACAGGAGTTTTCACAAGGGAAACGAAAAGACAAGTGAACTAGCAGGAGAAATGGAGAAAGTATTTTCAGGGTTGATTTTGTATCTCCAAATAAAACCAGATTTTGATAAACCATGGGAATGAATCAGTACCATACTATTACATATTAAGCCCTTGTGGGTTTAGATTTTTATCCTGTGGTTTCTTCACAATGGACAGATTACTTACATACTATGTAAGCTTGAGAGAATGCCCCTCTTCAGAATGATTGTTTAGGTGCATTGAGACAGAAAATTCAACATAAATTCTTTGCTTTTCATGAACATCAAGGAAGTCTCTTGTGTGCCAGAAAAGTTTCCTACATATGAATTTATACGCTAAGTATCTTTCTCTAGCACAATGAATATTTATATAATCCATATATATGGCTCGTTCAAACATCAGTTTCTTCTCTGCTTTATACAATGTCCTTGCTTTTCTGTTTCTTCAGATAGCTTTAATTATACACATTTTCACAGTAAGGACCTTTTTTATTATTTTCCAGTTCTTCCTCATTTGTTTATACCCTCCAGTAAATACATTTTTTATTTGGAGGTTTTTGAGCATAGTCTGCAATGACGCTTTTTCACCACAGAAGTGCCTGACTAACCTAGCTGTGGAACAACATCTTTAATAACAATGAAAGTTGTGCACTCAACACCAGTAAAGATGCCTTGAAAGAGTAGATGCTAAAAGCATTTTAGTTCTGAAATCCCCCAAAACTCTATGCATGTGTGAATTAAATGCACCTTTATGCAATAGGATTCATACTTTTGACCACTAAAATTCTGTTTTGAGGTCAAATTCTTGAGTGTCATCAAATATATACAGCAATTTTCTAAGTTGACAATGGCCACATGAGACTTCACATGCTAAAGGGTGAAGCACATCTACACTCAAACCATTTCCTTCTAAGAAAAGAATATCTAGTAGCATCACTAGACAGTGGCATAATAGAAGAGCAAACTCCTGCAGAAGGTAACAGCAGGTGTGGAACCTAACTTACAGGCTCTGAATTTTATTTCTAGAGAAATTTACCTCTTACATTGAATCTACATAAACTCAAGGGAGAATCAATCCCCAAAGGACTGAAATTAGATGTGTACACCCTTCTCTCTTTACTGTTTAGAACTGCCACAACCTATACGTAAAACTCTACAATGCCGACCAGTGGCATTTTTAATTCTGTGGGCAATCTACATCTGTGTGAAAATGACTAAAATACACAGCAATTACTCTCTAAGTCTTACTGTTTTATAAATTATTAATTGATGCAGTGCTCTGAGAACTCACATTAGCAGCTGGTGAATTTGGATTTTTTAAGTGCTTGAGACAGGACCACTGGAAAAGTTATGCAGAAGAGACATTTACAGAATCCTGTTGTGTTACTATGCCTAATACCTTCAAGAACACTATATTTTTTTATTATATATTACCTTATGAAAATAACAAGGTCATTGTCAATTTGGCATGTTGCCAGCAGAAGCATTTGTCACATTAAGTCAACTCTAATTTGAATACCCAAATTCTATACAATTTTGGCGAGAATTGCTTATTTATACTATGACATGTTTCTGTACCTCATCATGCCAGTTTTAACATTGTTTCTATGAAAATAATGAATGAGTAGAACAAGAGAAGGTTAAATGTGGATCTAAGTCTGAGACAGAGATCAAACTCTACTGCTTTGCTATTATATATAATCAATGCTAAAATAGATTTCTGTCTTAAATATACTTTCCCCATAGAACTATTCAACTCCTTTTTTTATTTTTTTAATATAAGGTTTCCTAAATTTGTATTCAGTCACTAAAAAACCAAAAAAAACTATAAACAAACAAAACAGTAACAAGGTTGAATTCCATAATAATCGAATGATCCCTGGGCTTTTTATTTAGTTCATTGTTTTGAAGGAACAGAAAGTTTTCTAGTTTTACAAGTGAAAGGATTTAAGTTAGAACCATACGTATGCATCTTAGGAACACCTGTCTTCAATCTCCAAAACTCTCTTAATCTTACAATAACTATGATTTTGCTTATTCTTCAACAAGAGGAAACCAATGAAAATAAATCTCACAATTGTTTGTGTTTGAAAAATGTATTGATCAATAAATAAATAAAAATAGTTAGGTGTAGGGAGGCTCAGTCTGCTGGGCACATTTTTTCAAGGCAACTGGAAAATGTTTTCACAAAATACATAAATTCTGTCTCTACTACCCTTCAGGAGGGCAAGACAATGAAGCAAAAGCTGTACTGCTCTCCATAAGATGAGGTATATAAATATTGCTTATTTTAAAAACAAGATGACACCTTTTCTGAAACGTACCCAGATCATACACTTGGCTTTACTTCAAATTAAATCACATTAAATTTTGCTGTGAACAGTCAATTTTTGGCTTTCATTTTAGCCAGCTTTATATTTTCTCTGGAAACTTTGTGAAAGTTGTTCACGTTCACAAACTTCTGAAGGAGATATCTTGATCTTTGAGAAAAGGAAAATTTCAGTTTTATACCATCAGGAACTTGCAGATATTGTAGAGAGTAGTTTTAATATTTTTAGTGACTAATTTACTGAAATTCAAACATCATTAAAAGCATAAAATAAAAACACTAAGTCATTACTGCATAAAGTTCTGCCTTCAGGAGCTTGAAGTAAAAGCTAGAAAGATACTCCAAGGAAATGAACTGTTGTACACCTTTTATACACAAATTGGAAACTGAGTTTGTAGACTTCACAACAAATCCTGGTTCCTTAATCAATCTTTTTTTTTCAGAAACATGAACAGTAGAAGGCAGAAAGACACAATTAATGGACATTGAGACTTTAGAAATATCTGCTATATTTTGTTTACTAGTCAGAGGCAATTTCTGATGACTTGAAATAAGTTGTCCAATTTTGTACTTTGTAGTTCACCAAATGAACAAAGCAGTGCTTTAAAATGAGAGAAGCTGCAAGGTAATATGTTAAACAAACACCATTGTACCTGAGCTCTCTTCCAATTTAATTTTTCTTCTGACTTTATTAATCACATCATATAATTTTAAAAGTCTTATTTTTTTATGTAAATGGAACACAAACACCAAATTTGTTCATTAAAAAATAAAATATTTATTTTGCAATGCAGAACATTTAGTAAATGAACTGGCATGATCCTTGTTTCCTTTGATAACCTTCCATGTTTAGAGCAAAACTTTTTTATGTGTTTGTATCAAAAAACCTTTCACAGAAGTTAGTCAAGAGACTTCTTTCTTTTACACCTTGCTAGTTTCTAAAAAGGGCCAACACATACAGGCATTTCTTAGGAAAAGAAATGAGTGGACAAGCATGAAAACGTTCAACTAAAAATATGTCTGCCAGAGAATTTTATTTACCACATTTTTATTTAGGAAAAAAAATTAAAAATTCTTGTGTTCTACTGAATTTGTATAAGAGTCTTCATTATAAATCAGAATTTAAATAAACTTAAAATTATAGCAAACAAATCCTAGGTGAATGATGGTAATCTACAAACTTTTAATGTAGCAACAGAGATAGATATTAAATATTTTCCTTACAAAGTTCAAGAAAGTAAGTCCTAAGGTAATTTTAGCAATAAATCAGTCTTGAAATATTATGTGCTGTACCTATTTCAGTCAGTGCTTGCTGATGATACATATCAGTACTATTTTTATAAACATACAATGAGGGTTTTTTTGACATCTTGTTAATTCAGAGTGCTGGTACAGCCATGCTTAATAAAATATACACATTTCAAACATCTAAAGTCATATTTCTTCAGAATTTCTCTCAAAAAATCCCCTTTCTTTCAAGCATATGTGTGGAGGAGTCAGCAGTGCCTCCTTGTGGGCATGGAGCACCAGAACAGACTCCCCAGGGAAATGGTTACAGCACAAAGCCTGACAGAGTTCAAGAAGTGTTTGGATGATACTCTCAGGCACATGGTCTGACTCTTGGGGATGGTTTTGTGCAAGGCTAAGTGTTGGGCTTGATGATCCTTGTGGGTCCCTTCAAACTCAGCATATTCTGTGATTCTGTCCTGAGGACTTCCCAAACAGCCAGGAAATGTTTTGCCCGTGTTGCCCACTGTGACTCAGAGGACAGCTCTACTTTGCACAAGGCACTGGAGTAGGTGACCTACAGAGAACTCTTCCAAATTAAGCTTCTCCACTTGTCTAGAACTCTAAATCTATCAATGCCAGGACTAGGCATTGCCAAATCTCACTGAAATTTTAGAAGTGACTTGTGCCTACCAGTCTTCACACAAGAAATGCAATCAGAAGTGCATGGCTTGTTAATTTAAAAACTTCAAAGGTACTGGTTCTTCAGGTTTTCCCTCAGATATTGGTACTAATAAAGGAACACATCTTCACTCATTTTGAAAATCAAGAGGCAAATTGCTGGTAAGCTCATCAGCACAATAGAAATTAACTTGGAATTTAGGATGGAGACTGCTTGTAAGCTGTAAGTAGAAATAAAGACATAAGTACCTTTCAAGTTTTACAAAATCAATATTCTTGGAAGAAAACTGTCCCTCTCAGCTTAGTTCTCATACAGACACTAAAGAAAAAAGTCTTTATTGTCTTGTTACCTTCTTATCCTCATATTAAAAATCAAATTTTCAAGCTGAAAATACATATGCACCTTTTCAGGGCATATGAAAAATATTTAGAGCAACAGATTTAAACATGTCTTATCTGGAAAACTTTCCAAAGGTATTAAAAACGTTAAGGCAGCTGCAGCCTTAAATGGGCACCTGTGTGCCCAATCATCCTGGTTCCACACATTAGAATCTAGTCCAAAATGTACATTATTACTTTTCATAGAGTATCTGCTTTCCTGCCTCATTAGAACAAAGCAAGTTTACATCAACTCTCAATATGGTTCTTTATGTAACATATTTTCTGAACTAAAACTAGAGTCCATGGAAGAGGCTTCTGCTACTGCTACAAAGTAAATTGACTCTGAGAGCCATTTAGCTGCTGGCTAGTTATTTTAAGTTGGAAATCTATCTTAGTTAAGGAAGGAAAAAGGAGGGGGAAAAGAAAAAGGCTATGTTCTCTCAGACTCGATCTTTGGATCTATGAACTCTCCATCTGATTCAGTTTGAGTTATTGAAATAGGTTGGTTCCCTACCTGAGATGTGAACTTTCTGGAAGGAAAGACAATCAATTACTTCACATGCAGAGTCCAAAAGTCTTCATCACCTCTGCTTAGAATTTCTTATCTAACCAGAAACAGGGCATAAGCAAGTTGACTAATTTATACAACTCGTTCAGTTAGATTTAGAAGCAAGCTGTACTTTGTTCCTGCAAGGACAGAGAAATGTCTGCTTGCAGGCAGAGAAACATTGCATCATTCTGTTCAGACCTTGGGCAACTCATAAAATAGGCTGTTGTACAATGGATCAGAAAAACTTTTTGAAGATTAGAGGATTTTTAGATGTGTAAGAAATAATATAAAAATACAGAAGTCACAAAGAAAAGACATTAAATCTAAGACCCTTGCAGAGGCTTAAAATTTCATTGTGACAAGAAACCATCACTGGCTGTATTACAAAGTATATAAAAAGTTAGAGAGACTAAATTGAATCAAACACAAAGATGAAGGAATATCATAATGAGAGCTTGTTGTAGACTACAAGGTTGCTGTTTGAAACAGAAAGAAAACTCAGTGCAATGGAAATTTGAAGAATAAAATTAAGAGAAGATTAATTGTTCTGGCCATCATTCATTTCTACAATCCTTAATTTAACTTGTATAGGAAGAGCTAGCTTTTATTGTCATTTCTTTTTGATGCCATCCATTTGGAATCTCTCCAGCTCTTTCCTTTTGTTTGATTATAGCCTGCCTTAACCAGATAAGATCCAAATAAAAGCTTTAGCCTGAGCTCACAGGGCAGCCAAAGTAATGCTTTAAACAAGTCATTAATAGTAGTTTCTTAGATTTTCAAATGTGCTATATACTGCAAATGCAATATACAATTCTTTTGCTACAAATAGCCAAAGGTTCCTATCTGCTGTTGTATTCTGAGGATACAGCATCGGACACAAGTAACATCTCCAATGTACTTCATTATCTTCCCTGCCCCAAAAGGAAACTGCAAGGCTTAATACTAACTAAAAGAAACTGAGAAAGTTTTCCCTATAAAATTTGTCACTAGGTAAAGGAAAAATAAAGAAGGAAGTTAATAAAAAGGAAACCTTTCTTACAGCTTTTAAGTTCTAACGCTTAAATTATCATATCTTCTAAAGATTTAAAATTGTTGGTTGTTTGTCATTGTTTTGGGGCAAAGGATAAACAGGAAATAACTCTGAAGCCTTCAACTCTGGGCCAATATATATATAAATACTGCAAAAGTGAAATTCCTAGTAATAGAGACAAAAAGTCAGTCTCTTCACAGGAACAAAATTACTAGGAGCAGCTCCAAAGCTCTGATATTACATTGCACTGATATCTGGCTGTGATATGCAAACACAGTTCAAGAAATAAAGATCTCTCCGTGAGACATATAGAGAATTTAATTTAAAATTTTAAAAACAAAGTCCAGGTTGTTATCAGAATAATATTCCACAGGTAAATACAAGAAGCTCCATACATGGTATGTATGAGGTTGAAGATCCAAAGACTACTTTTTCCCTTACAGAGGAGTGTGGTTGCAGTGCAACAGGATAGTCAGAGGTCAGAAGGTGAACATAGAGATTTTATAGTGATTTATCTACTTAACACTGATCATATCTCTAGAGTTTGAATAAATACATTGCATTACTCATAACCATTTAACCATACTTTTAATGCATCTTTTGAACATATATATGCATAATCTGTATTGTCATATAGCAGAGCAAGGATTAATCTGCACATATTAGTGGAACATAGTTTCTAAGAGCAATTAAGATTAACATATTGCTGTTATTAAAAAATCAGTATTATTTCTGGTTGTCATTTCGTATTGATTGGGCTCTTCCTGACCAGATGTGATCAACTATTTTGTTTTGCAAGCCATATTAAAATATATATTATATTATATTCTATTATTACTATATATCTTGCCCCTTTTTTCCCTCAACCTTTTGTTCCTTAGCCCCCAAAAGCAATCAAACTTCAGTAAAAAAAAAAGTTTTATAAAATCTTAGGCCAACAGTCATATTACAGAACCATTATGAAGTCTTTTTGAGGTCAAGAATGCTTAAGAAACAGTAGGATTGTTTCTTACTATGAAGCTAAAATTTAAATTTTTGGGTCACACAAATTTGCATTTACATATACACAGAAACACAAATCCAGATGGTCCCCACCACTGCTAAAAAGGAAGAGATTATATATTTGAATACACACAGTTACATGGTATGCTTATTTCCTTACACAGCAACATCAGTAATAAAAAAATCAAAGTCAAGCTACTAATGACCATTATTACTTTAGTGCAGCTATCTCTATACTTGACATTCAGCAAATAAGTTCCTTCAGAGGACTCTATAGACACTTTTAACTTAAATTAGTTCAAGAGAAAGCCAAATTATGGCTAGCAAAACCATAAATATGTACAAAAATATATTTTGTACATATTTATCTTAATCTTTATTATTTCATAGCAAAATTCTAAAGTTTCATTTTATCAGCTAAATTATGTTTCTCAGAGTTTATTTAATTAGAAAACTAACCAATCTGAGAGATGTATAATTTGATATATGAATCTTTATACTAGAAATCAAGACCAGATTTTGATTTAACCGAGGCATAATATCCTATCTAAATTATGTTAACCTATTGCCACTTCAACATCTCAAAAGGAACTAACAGGTAAGGCTGTCAGTGGAAGTCCAGCACCATAAAAAAATCAATAAGAACACAGTAGCTATTTCATCTGTTAATCAGAAAGTCAAAAGTCTGTGTGAGTACCTCACAATAATGCTGAAAGTGAACAGAACTGGAAAACAAAACAAAACACAAAAAAACCCACACAAAATGTACTTTCTTAGCATATTACCAGGTACCTTGGTTAGCATTTGCTAGAGATTCTCCTGTGATTGCCTGGTAAGTGTTCTTGTAGATAAATGAAGGAAGTAGAGTTTCCTCCTTTCCCTTCCCTTCCCTTCCCTTCCCTTCCCTTCCCTTTTTTTTCTTTTTTCTTTTCTTTTCTTTTTTCTTGCTCCAGCCTGCTACTACTGAGAACTAGCAGCCCTGACCCCTATTGCACGCATTTTACATTGCACTCAGTGAACCTCTTCGAACATTTTTTCTATTTTTTTTTCTATGAATATAAGCTGACAGCTAAAAAAAGCACTTGTATAATTCTGTAGGTATAATTCTGGTAGAAACTCCCTTTCATTATTCCATTCCGCTCCACTCAAGCATGTAATAATTCCTCCTCCATAAAGTGCCTGTACATATTTTGGTCCTTTATTCACCCCTTACTAATAGCTATACAAACTTATTTTGCTTATTAGAGTATATGGACTTTAGTTTTTATGTTTCTGTATTATGCAAATAAATACAGATAACGGCTCTATCTTGTAGACTGAATACAAATTATTTCCCTATCCTTGAATTCAATAAATGTTTTAAATAGCTTTTATGAAGATGTAGGGCATAGATTTTTTCTGCAAAGAAAAAAACATTTAAAATCTAATGTCTTGAGAATGGAGACATACATCCTTTTCTTAAAATGTCTCCTGTCTCAAAGTTATTTATTTTAAATATCTGATGAAATAGACTATCTGAGCTTGAAAGGAATGAAGCTACTGCTTCCTTAATGTTTTAAGTGTTTTTTCTTTTTTCTTGTTGACTTCTTTATAAGCAACATTGTGTGTTCACTCAGAAATACTCAAATGAATCACGAACATGAGAACATTTACATTTTTAATTGCACATTCGTTCAGATAATAAAGCCTCTAGGGAGAATCACAGCAAGTGGACTACCTCCTTAATTCTTAATGACCACTGTCAAATTAAACATGCAGTGTTCAAAAATGGTAGCAGTCTGCTTTACTTCATTGCAATAAAGGTGCTGGGAAGATGAGGCTAATGATCATCATCATCCCCTTTATTCCAATCATTCTCAACTAACTGCAGCCCCTTTGCTCCATGCCCCTTATGTTTCACCCTCATGTTACACTGAGCTATACCTAAATCATTGCCACTGACAATTCATTCAGATAATTTCAATTTGCTGCTAATCAAATAACCATTAGTGTGAAGTGACATGCACTTTCATGATGGATGCAGTGATTTAAATGTGGGAAGCAGAGAATTGTGAGAAAATAAGTACCCATGGGTATTTGCTTATTCAGTTTCAAGGTCACTTACAAGTAGACAGATTCAGTGCTTGCGTGACAGTAGCAAAGAGCACTGAGATCCTTTTCTTTTAGCCCTGTCAGGAAACAGCAAGGACAGGTTGCCCTGTAGAAGACAAGCTAGGATCTGAGCATCTCAAGACAGGCAGGGGCAACAGCGTCTCTGACAAGGAGCCAGGAAACTAAGCAAATCAGGATCATCATTAGGCCTGGTAATGGTAAGCAGGATCAGCCAAGAGCC
Source organism: Sclerurus mexicanus (assembly GCA_013396755.1). Classification (NCBI taxonomy): domain Eukaryota; kingdom Metazoa; phylum Chordata; class Aves; order Passeriformes; family Furnariidae; genus Sclerurus; species Sclerurus mexicanus. The sequence continues at coordinate 141,569 of VWZF01001603.1, read as the reverse complement.
CAGAAAACACCCATCAAGTCTATAGTCAGGAGAGAGGCCCAAGGTTAAACCAGAAAGCCAAGTCAGCAGGCTGGGGAGCAGATCAGAATCGGGAAGAAATGAGATGGGGTACAGATGCAGGATCATTGTGGCCACAGCCTAGCTCAGATGAGGATCGAGTATAGGACCCTCAGATCTTAGTCAGTACCCCAAGCAGAGGTGGAAGAAGCTGCTGCTAGGGCTTCTTCTAACTTCTTCACAGCAGGCCTTTTCAGTGAGACGGCCTCCAAAAATTACTTGAATTCCTAAAAGTGAGAAGGGGATTATAGTCCCAAGATGCACTTCAAGATTCACGGAACTGCATGAAATACAAGGTGATAAGACTTTGTCTGTTCAGGCCTTATTTTAAAAAAGAGCAAGAATACTCATTTCCAGCTCTTGTTTCAGGTTTCACAGGCAGCATGTACCCTAATTTAAAAATAAAAACCAAAAAGATTTTTCTACAAGTGGAGCCTTACTTGCACTCCATGTAAAAACAAGGCACAACAGATCAGCATCTGCATGTTTATCTGTTTTGAATAAGGCAGCAGCATTTGTCTGTTACTGTAAAGCTATTAGATTTAAATTTGTCTATGCACAAAATAAACAGTGACAATGTATCAATAAAAATTTTTCTCCATATAAACTAATCTGAGACTAGGCACTTACTCATCATACCACCAGAAGGTTTAAACTTAATATTTGAAGAAAAACCTGTATTTGCGGAAACAACAGGCCTCATACTGAACGTATTTAAAAAAAATAAAAAATTCAACCTGGATACTTAACTAAGAGGGCTTTAAACAAAAGTACTGGAATGGCTAGAAGCAAAAACTAAAAGCAAAATCTGCTCCAAAATTATTCACAATGTGAATTTTACTAAGAACTTTTTTCGCTATATAAAGCCTTGTTACAAGTTTTCAAGGAGATGTGATTATTATGAAAATTTTTACATATAAAGAAAATGGATGTTTTTATGGAAGACAACACTTCAAGTTACATCTCAAAATTCAACACAAACAAACTCGCAACCCTACTCAGCTTTACCTGGAACCAAAGCCAAATCAGACATGTGCTGAAATGCTGTTTTTCAATTCTCCTGGGTAGTGAACTCTTCATCAGAATACAGAGACCAAAAGTACATGATGTTTCTCATCTAATTCCCGGACCATGGAAATGCAGGAAGTATCAGGAACATGACCGATGTTTAAATGTGCAGATGAGCTGAATTTCATCTTTCACTAGGTATTAGGCAACAGGACAGCTTAGATTTAACTCTATCAGCACATTGTGGTAATTTAAAAAAAAATAAAATATTTGTTGTCTTCATTGTGACACTTTTTATTCAGTTGTTGCATATTTGAAGTGATTTGTCCTTCCAAACATGCTGTTATAAATACTTCTTTCAATTTTTCTATACATTATTGTGAAGAAAGAAGTCTTTATCAGGGAAAGAATAATAACAATAATTTCTTCTAAACTTGCAAAAATATTCATAAGAGAGATACCTATGAAAATTTAAAGCTTCCATAACATTATTTTTGGTGACATTGTAAAGCATTTGGGCTTTTTGAATTTTTTTTTATATACAAAAGAAAAAAAAAACATATCTCAAGTTGGAGTGACATTTAAAAAAAAGAAACCCAAAACAACACAAGATTTGCTGTTTTCCCACTGCAGCACACTGCAATTTTATTACTTTTGAAGAAAGTGGATTTTCCTTTATAGCAGGGTTCTATTATGTGTTGTCTTAGAATTATGAACATTTACATCACAACCTTTGTCTGTTAAACTAAAACTTCTTCCCTGAGAGCACAAACCATTTGAAAGCTCTTTATTCTCAGTCATATCTTAGCCTTGCTTTACTAGTGGTGCTCAACCATTTGAGATCTACTACAGAATCTTTATTAAGCCCATCTGTTCAAATACTTGTTTTCTCTACCTCTTTATGAGAAGTCACTGTTTTAATAAAGTCATTGTTCAGATGAAGATGAACAGAAACGGAATGAAAGCAAGCTTTTGTAAATACATGCTACTGTGTCTTTTTTCCACATGATACTGCACTTTTCTGTAAACATTTTTAAAGAATAATTATTTTAAAACCAAAATGAGCTATGGACAAATGATATATAATCTAGTTATCTTTAGCAACAGGCTAGATAGGGAAATATATTGCATGATTTATCTTTTATTTTTGTGTAAACTTCTACTCTGTTTCATGTAGTCTTGGAAATAATACAGTTATAAATTCAGTTATCAAAATAATATTACTGAACTAAGAACCACACATGCTCTATCAATACAGATGGAAATTTCTGACCTCTTAAAATAAGATGGATAAGAAAATGTTCTCACTATTCATGTTAGTAAAAACTGTCGCAACTGTAGGATCAAATTTTTTCCTATTCAAGACTTTCAAGTCAACAAGCAAAGAAAAATACGGTTAGGCCTACACGCATATGGTGTAGTAAAGATTAGAAGGACTTTTGTGATTCAAGCTATGCACTTCATTTCTATTTTATGTACCCCACCTGTATTAAATGCACCAGCAATGACTCAGTTCTGGAAAATAATGTGCATACTTACTCTTATTAATATAAAGTTCACAGTAGAATTAAATTATTCATTAAAGTTCTAAATTCATAGGGTCGGCTAAATTCTTGTAACTAAGAAAACTGTAGAATACAAAACATCTAATGAAAGGAGCATAAAGTGCAAATATCAAACATAGAAAGGAGCTCAGCAAAAAAAA
>VWZF01001603.1:108731-138768 GCA_013396755.1 Sclerurus mexicanus | reverse complement strand
AAAAAAAAAAACAAACCAAAAAGATCAGTCACTGAGCAGCAAGGAGCATAAGGATAATTTTAGAAATGCAGCATTGTTTGCCAAACTCTAAGAATGAACAGCAGGAAAAATTGCCCTAAAAATATCAAAACCCTGAATGCATAATGCCTACTCTCAGAAAATTGAAAAATAGGGCTGTGGGAGAAAAGTATTAGCTGAGAATTCTTCCGCAGTCTTCACCTGTGAAGCCTGAAGAACAATGTAAGGGAGTGCTCTTGAGCAAACAATAAAACCTGATGATGCAAGAAATTAAGAGGAGCCAGTATTAATATGAGAATATTATCAACAAACACAGGGACCATTTAAATAAAATCTTGCCAGCAACAGCAAAAAGAGGCATAAAATCATAATACATAAATCTGCACCTTTAATAAGTGTGTTTGGATGCAAAATTTCCTTTTAACTTGATGGGTTTGACAATGTATGATGTCCCTTTTGGTGTGGTATTGTGGCAAACACCCCCAATCGATCATGGTATAGCAAAATTAATATAGTTTGTGAGGTGATAGGAAGAAAAGTCATTTGTGAAGTCAGAAATGCAACAAGATACTGGGCAGTACAAAGCAGAATCTCTCTGCAGTCTTCTGTCCCTTGAAGGAATATAGATTAGCAATAGCAAAGAGGATAGAGAGCTGTTAACAGAGGTGCACAGAAAATATGGGGTTTCTAAACACAGCTCCTTTGTGAAATTAAAACAGAGACCTGACAAGCTGGAGGAGTGTCCCAAAAACTGCAATTGGCCTGGTTTCCCGCAGATGAAAGAACTATTTCTATGTCTGAGAGGAAAAAAAAAATAAAAAAAAATCATGGAATATCTTTAAGGAAATATAAAATTGCTGAAAACCAGAAATGCAAATCAGCAAAGTTAAGACATGGAAGAACAAATATATAAATGCTTCAAATTTAGAACTGCTGTAATGCCCACTTTTACCAAAGATATCCACTCATGTTCTTCAGTTTCTAGATGTGTTTTGAACAGTCTGGTCAACTAAGTAGATGATTTGTTTATAAAAAACAGTATAAATAATAGCACTAGTAGTATTTAGCATTGAAGTCCATAATAGTTAGGGACAAAGACTGTGAAAATTGGAATATTACCTACCCTTAGAAGCAGCTTCTCATACTTATCGCTGTATGAGATTTAAACTCTGTCTTTCTAATATTGAAATTGTTGTTGATTCAAACTTCAGAAGAAAAAATAGATTTTTCTCCCTTGCTAACATTCTTTAAGGCAGTTTTTATAGAAATGCCAGAGGCAAACATATTCTTGGCATTCCTAGCTTTTAAGGTGAGCCACAGCTCCAAGCAAATGCTGTGTGATCCGCTTTCTACTTAGATCAGACCTTATTCTGAAGTTCACTAACTACATTGATAATTAAACATTAGCATTTTCATCATGTGCCAGGAAGACCATTGATTTGTTATCTCTGCAGGCCTATCTGATAGTGAAATTAAACCCTTTTTCAGTGTTTGAGTGATCTCAGTGTAGGATTAGTTAAACAGTAAGTTGATGCTGCAAAGGCATGCCCTGAGAGACAGGAGAAGCAGCAGTGAGTTCATCATGAGGCAGAGGCACACTTACTGGGGCTGTGGAAGAGTCAAGGTCAGAGCAGAAAGAGAGAAATCCATGCAATAAGAGATTAGTTCCCAGGGCTATTCCTTTCTTTGCAGATTGCAAAAATGCTTTATAGGTGTAGCTCTGGGGATTTGTATACAGAAGGCTTTTCATTTTCTTTCTCCTTTTTTGCTGCTGCCAGAATCTTTGTGAGTTCCACATTCATATGAAAACTTTAGCATTACAGAATGGATTAATACAGGATTACAAGAAGAAGATTATATTTCTGGATCCTCTCATCTCTTTTTTTAAAAAAATGTATATCCCAATATTACATTGCATGTATTCAAAATGACTCCTTTATGCAGAGCCATATGCTAATATAGCTGTCAAAGGAAAGTAATTTTTTGAAAGTAGCTGAGATTTGTGAAGAATTCTAAGAAGATTTATTTAGCTTATGTGTTAACAGGGCTATTCATTAAAACTCTAGAATAATTTAGGATTTAAATGTGTCCTTACTTCATGCACACTTTGTATTTGGCTTTTTAGATCCAGTATTACTTGACATTATATTTTTTTTTTATCTTCCTCTTTTAAGTACTTCATGCCCTCTGACATTTTTGTGTAATAGAAATTCCAGCACAAAATATCACAAATTCTCCCTGCTCCTTTCATCCTAAGAACATGATTTCTGTGAGCTTTTCCAGTCACCAACATTTGATAATCTGAAAGGTCTGATCCTGCTGCTACCGAGGCTCCTTGAAAAACTTCAAGTAGCAGTCAAACAGGCTCTCCAACTCTCTGCAGAACCCTTAATCCATAATATTTTTAAAAGAAAAAGCTCCAGTATTCTTAAAAACATAAAGTAATAGTAACTTCTTCAGACATAAGACTCAGAAAAAGTATTACAAGTTGTGAAATATATTCTGCCTGTTCTAATTCACTTGACCATAAAAAATTTTGAACTATGGTTCTCGTCAGAGACATGCAATAAGCTTCACAACAGAAATGCCTAGTGTTGCAGTCTGGTTAAGTTACTTTCTATCTATAAGAAACTGGGCTGAGACCTCTGTCCTTACTCCCCTGGGTTGTACTGCCAGTCTGAACACTGTTATTCCTAAGTTATCCATTCTTCTTATCCTCTTATCCTATCCTCCTTGTCTTGCCTGATGAATTACTAAATTTAAAAATCAAACATAACTGTTTCTCATTTGATCCTCCAGAAAGACTTAAATGTAAGAACTCAGAAAGACCAATAAATATCAAATTCTTACAGATTGAATAGTACAAAATAATCTTTTCTACCTCTCTAAGCACAAACAACAAAAATTTGGTACATCCTAGCATGGATTAGGTTTAATTACTCTTTCTCATTTCTAGGCAGAAGAGATATATGTAATGTAGGTATCTTCTATGGTAACATGATCAGTCATTTATCATGGAATCATAGAATCATAAAATGGTTTGTATTGGATGAGACCTCAAAGGTCATCTATTTCCAGCCCCCTGTCGTGGGCAGGGACACCTTCCACTAGACCAGTTGCTCAGGGCTGGCGTTGAACACTTCCAGGCATGGGGCATCTACAACTTCTCCAGGCAACCTGGTCCAGTGTCTCACCACCCTTACAGTAATGAATTTGTTCATAATATCTGAACCTACTCTCTCTCAGTGTAACACCATCACCCCTTGTCCTGTCACAACATACTCTTGTAAAGTGTCTCTCTCCATCTTTCTGGTAGGCTCCTTTCAGGTACTGGAAGGCTGCAATCAAGTCACCCTGAAGCCTTCTCTTCTTTATAAAGGAAAGAATGAATAATCAGTAACAACAATAAAGGTTTTATGGGAAGCTCCTGCCATTCTTTTTGTCAATCCATACCATGCAATGGATGTGCAAAACTGAAGGCCAACAGTAAAAAAAATGTGTAGAGATACAGGGACTCCTGTAAATATTCCATATCATACGTGTCTCTGCATTATGTAGCTATTAGGATAAAAACCATTTCCTTTTGTGGTAGAGAAATTCAGGGAAAACAGAAAAAAAATCTATGTTTTTACTCTGAAATCAGCTGTTGTAAAGTTCCTTTTGGCTCTTACCAAACTGGCTTCTGCCAGTTTCCACTCAGACTTTCTCAAGAGCTCATCAGTCATTGACCATCTCAAAGACATTGAGTGAAAGGGGAGGAGTTCCCTTCTTACATAAACTCCTCCATGTATAAAAATAGAGAAAAAAAAATAGAGAACCCCTTTCATATCCTGTACCTAACCTATATTCCTTTAACTCCAGTTTGCTGCACCACTGAAGAGCAGGAGAGGAAGAACTGTAACTCATTCACCACACCTTTTCAGAGAGTGAAAACAAAGTTAGCATAAATAAGCAAGGACTTCTGGGCTGCATTCCATTTTTCTGAAATGAAGTATTTTTTAAAGGCCTCTTACCAGGAATAATAGGCAAACAGTATCTGAACAAATAAACAGCATTAAGTAGTCAATAATTAAATTAATCAGTCACTATAAAAAGTCAAAGATACTGAGAATTTATGCGGATACTGAAAATGTGCAAGGTCAGCAGCAGAGTGATATGAGTCCCCTACCTTTAGAAAGATTTGAACCCTATCTGTTACATTTCACATTAGCTCCTGGCATTCTATTACTTTAAGCATAAATAATATGATATACAAGAGCCCCAGTCATAATTCAAAACATAAGACAGCAGGACCACTGCATGCAGGTATCTCAACTCCTTTTGGGTTAACTCTTTCTACCAGCAGACTTTTATTTTTGAGATTCCTAAGCAGATAGAGCTCATCTTTTATGATTTGCATGAGCATAAGCATTTACTGACTTCCCTCTTACCTGTGTTTGAGATTAGACCTGGGCTTGTTTTATTTCAGGCTCTGCAAATCCAAGCAGAAGCAGGTACTTCACTTAACTAAACTTGGCTCAAAATTTTCTGTGCACAAAACATTCTCTTGGGACACAGTTCACTCCAGAAACTTGTGATAATTTTTTTCCTCAAAAAGTTTTTGCAGTTAATAAAGAACAATATGTGAAATGATGAATACTTATATACAATGAAGTTTTCATTTAACAGTTGTTTTAGTAGGGATTATTCTTACTGGATAGACAGAAAACTCCTTGTGGGTGATAAATGTGAGGAAAGAGATTGTTGGTTTTAAAGTTAAAATTTCCAGTTTTTTCATCAAAACTCCTGAATGAGTCTGGCCTGTGGCTCAAAGATTAAAGTTTGGGTTATAGCTGTAGCAGCTTTATTTATCCTGCAAACATCAGGCTTGGAAATAGGTCAAACCATTTTATTCTGTTCTGTTGCACCACTGTTCCTTAGTTCTGAGGCAGGGGAGATTCTTCAAGGAATAAAACTAATCCTACCTTTTACCTTTTTATCCATGCTGTCCATACAGAGATTTAATAACGGATAACAGTAACTGATCATTTTAATTATGGGCAGATAAGTCTGCTAGGAGCTGAACTAAGAGCAACAACTAGTTTCAAAGATACTGGATTGAGAAACTTGCACTCTACATGTTATCCCTTGTGTTAGGTTAAAGAAAAACCCAGTAAAAATAAAACAATTAGTGAAAATACACATTTCTATTAATCATTACAACAGAAAGAGTTTTATGTGAATCCTACTCAATTCACTTGAGCCTATTGCATGATCCACACTTGGTATTTAAACCATGGAAATGGAAATATGTATGTCCTTTTACTAAACTCTTGAGCAAAGACACCTTGTCAGTTGTTTCAGGCTTAAAAAGCAACCAATCAACCAACAAATCAACCAAGAAAGCAAGCAAGCAAGCAAAACAACTAAATACCCCTACAAAAATACCCCAAAACAAACAAAATCAAAACCTATCTGCCTCCACAGCTGAGAGATTTTACTGCATCAACAGTATTCTTCTTCAGAGAGCAGTGGACTCAATAAACTGAGCACATAGTTTAATGTATTTATTTTCAGGGTAATGATCAGTCTCTTGTCCTGTACTTACCATTACTGTATAACATTTGAAGTGTATATGCTTGTGCAAGAACAAGATTACAGTTTGTCTAATATACTTACCATAAAAAAATATTTCAGGCATTTTTACTTAGAAAGTATACTTGTTAATATTTTAGGATCAGTCCATCATACATGTGTACTTGTATGCAAACCAGTGGGACCACTAATAAGATAGAAACCAAGGAGGGCTGGTCAAATTTGAACCTTGTCTAACTCTGATACAACACTGACAAAATATTGGTTGTACTGAAAACAAAAAGACAGCAGTCTCTGCATTCAGTTTGGTCAGCCTTAAAGCTTAGTGAAGTCTGGTTGGATTGTTCCAACCTATATTTATTTTCTTTCCTTTCCTTTTTAAATGCATTCTCACTCCATTTTAATTCCTTTCTTCTGTTTATGAGTGTTTTAAAGACAACAGCATAACTCAAACAATATTTTTAAAAAGATGATTGTGCTTAAAATGTCAGGGTTTTTTTTTTCTTCCATAAAGCTAATTTTCCCCTCCATCTCTTCCAGAAACTCCCTGTTTACTGGTCTTTATCTCTTACTTGTAGTGTTTTTCTCATCTAGTAGTAACTTTTCTCTGTACTTATTTCTCTCCTTGCAATATACCCTCAAATTATTCAGACACTGATTCTTTCCTTACTTTTTCCTGTGCTACAAAACGTAATCTCACTGCAATTGCTGTGCACACATTTCTTGCCAAATAATTACCATTCCCAGAGGATTTTGTCAGTCCCAACAGACCAAACTGACTATAGCACCAGCCATGATAAGAATATAGATTTACCAAGACTAATCTAAAGTTATGGGGCATTGTTTGTCTCATGCACCTGAAGGATTGAAATCAGAATCAAAAAGTGTATGCAGGAAAGGGAAAGAGTAGTTTGGTATGGTAAGTTTAACCGTTTCACAGCAAGAGCATTACCTTGCAGTTTTGCTGATGGACTATTTCACTGAAATCTCTTCAAGTACTCTGCCCACAGTCATGTATTTTCAATCAGAAGACATAATGTTGGCGCTCAGATGGTCTCCCCTATCTGTGGGAACCAACTGCTTACTCTGCTCCAGCAGCTTTGATTGTGGTGTATCCTTATTCCCATACCTCATCCAATCTGGGCTAGACCAGTGGTTTTAATCAGTGATTTGGGAAACAGACTATTTGTCATGGAACAACATCTTTTTCTTAAAACTTGCCACTGCTCTGTTTCTTTGAACTATTTAACTGTAAATATAAGAAGCACTTTCATGTTTACAGTTATGCACAGAAAAGTGGAAATCATTCTTTCAGCTGAGGCTCCAAGTGGTACTGAGAAATTTATAAGAATACATGACGTATTATTTCCATGTTTGCACTATACTTGGAAGCCAAATCCTTCCAAGACAAGTGTTGATTTTTAAAGGTAGCCAAGCAAACACTTAGAAATCATTTTAAGCTACAGTAACATGTCACAAAAGACTTGTACTACATTCCTTGCTTGAGCAAGGTCTCCTTTTAGACTGTCACAGTCTTCTATTTGCCTATGTTGCACTGCAGGTGTTGGAAACACGCATCCGATGCATGCACTTATAGACCTGACTTCTCCATAATTACTTAAATATTGAAACCCTTATTTAGGTACAGATTCTCAGCATAGCCATGCTAAAGATATTAAGAAACATTTCTAATTTGGTATTATGTTTCTAGGCTCCATGGCAGTGAAGTTGTACACATCCGAGTGCGAGTTAGGAGCTTGCGATGTGAGTAAAACCTCCAGTGGCCCCTCTAGCACATTCCCGCACTCCTCAGATTGCTGCTAGGTACAAAATATTCCTCTCAAAGCTCACATTCTCACTCAAACAAATTTCAGAATCCAAAAGAAGGATTTTATTCTGTCTTCCTGTCTAATTTGTGTGTCTGGGACTCAAAATAAAATTATCTGTATTTTTCACTTGCAGTAGCAGTTATTAGATTTTTCATGCTGCTGAAGCACTTAAAGAACAAGTTTAGGAGGGAATAGTGATTAAAAGGATAATATTCTCAAAAAACCCATGAGGAGTTTGGATTTTTACATGATATGTCCTACTCAACTGAAAAGTAAGCTATGATTATATCCTAAAGCACACTTGCTGTTTCTCTTCTCTCATTTCGGTAATACAGATAACGGAAAGTGGAAAGGGCACATTTTCAGCAGCTGTATTTTTTAGTCTCTGTTTTTAGATATTGTTGCTTCACCCAGACAATTTTATATTTATTGGAATTTAGACCTGGCTTCAAAAATTGAATAGATATATAAGTTCTCAGGATGAACAATTTCATGTTTATTTTCCAGGATATTCACATGTTCTCAATTAACTGTAAAAATAGCTTGAAAGAAATATTCTTCAACTATATAGGTTGATCTTTTTTTCTTTCCAATACAAATAATGGAAGCATTTTACAGGTAGCGGTTTTAAGGTTTCCATAAGAAAGGACTATGAAAATGAACTTTATGAAGTCTTTTCATTGCCATAGAGATGTAATAACACATGCAAAAATTCAGTGTACTGGCTTATTAATGGAATGTATTGGTTAAGAAAATACAAATCAAACATTTATTAAAGGACATTTGTTCTTGTTACAAAGAACAAGATTAATCGTATTTATAGTCTTAGGATCATATTTTAATATTTTTCCTCTTTAGTCTGTGACACCTCAGCACCCCATCTTGACACCTTACTTGTACCTGTATTTTAGCAACTGCTGATAGCAGGGAAAGGGAAGCTGGGAAAGCAGAGAGATAAGTTACCTCTGCATTGCAAACAAATTAACTGCCCTAAGGTGTGATTTGCCATGGCACAAAGTCTTGCTTACAGTGAATGGAAATAAAAGGAGAACAAATAAGCAAAACTTGTTCTCTAATTCAAAACTATGATATATGGTAAAAAGAACCCAAACCTCTGACTGAGGTCATACTCACTGTTTCAAAGACAGCTTGCCAATAATGTAGTTTTAATTTGGACTGTAGAAAAGATCTGGTCTCTCAATAGGATACTGAGATACAATTGTTCATCATTTCAGTAGAAGCATCTCTTTTCATTTCTATCCACACTATGCAGGATCACCTGCTGGGGAGCATGACTTACTGTGAATAGAAAACAGCTCCTTTTGTAGTCCCCTGGTTTGTTTCATGTATTGGTATAAAATAATGATGGAGCTATTTTCTTTGTGGATGTTCCCTGCCACTTTATGAAATATGTCCCATGACACCACAAGTAAGGGAGCAGTAAGTGTTCCCTCATACACAAGTGTTACAACTGTTCTGGCACACAAAGGGGACAGGGCAAAGGAGAAAAGAAACTCAAATCTTTTTTTTTCATCCTGGTTTCTTCTCTTTTGCTTCTTTCATTGCTAGTTATAGACATACTTCAGGTCAAAGAGAATTGAAGTGTTCACATCTTGGCATCCTAAAGACAGCATTACTTTCCAAAGTAACATAATTTTTATTTAACATTCTTCTTGACTGAACGCAAATATAATCTTTGGCAATTTTGACTTCCAGCCTCAGTTCTTTCTGGGCTAGTGTTGGCTATGGTGACATCAGAAATCCAAAGAAAGGACAGACAAGAGGAAACCACATATGGTCCTAAATGATAAGGTAACTGTACAGTGAAATTTTCAGAATATTTGAAGTAACCCAGTTTAGTAGAGCAAAAGGAAACTTCTGAGACCACACAGCCTTACACACAAAAGGTCTAAAATCACCTCCTCTGAATCTTAGAAAAGGAAACTTTTAATAGTTCATTGGAGTTACACAACAGTAAATATAAAAAAAAATAGAAACAAAATAAACTTTCTGGACTATTGTAAGTCAATATAGATACACAAGAAAAGAATTTAAGACATTTTTCCCAGTCTAAATTTCTGACAGAATCATGAAAGCACAGAATGAATAAATTTGGAAGGGACCACTGGAGGTCATCTGGTCCAGCCTTCCTGCTCAAGCAGCCTGGCCTACAGCACATTACTCAAGATTGCGTTCAGGCAGCTTTTGAATGTGTCCAAGAAAAGAGACTTCACAATACCTCTGGTCAGTCTGTTCCAGTGTTCTGTCACCCTCTCAGTAAAGCATTCTTCCTCATATTCAGGTGGAACTTCCTGTGCATCAGTTTTTGCCAATTGCTTCTCATCTTATTGCTCAGCAGCACCAAGAGGAGTCTTGTTTCATCCTCTTGCCACCTTTCTGTCCAATATTTTCATGCATTGATAACACCTCCTCTTGAACTTCTTCAGGCTAAACAGGCCCAGATTCCTCAGCCTTTCCTCATAAGCAAGATGCCCCAGTCCCTTGATCATTTTTGTAGCCCTCTGCTGGACTTGCTCCAGGAGCTTCATGTCTCTTTTGTATTGAGGAGCCCAGAACCAGACAGAGCACTCCAGATGTGACCTCATAAAGCTGAGTAAAGGGGCAGGATAACCTGCCTCTACCTGCAGGCAAATGCTGTTCCTAATGCACCTCAGGACACTGTTGGTCTTCTTGGCCACCAGGGCACACTGTTGGCTCGTGGACAGTTTGTTGCCCACCAGGACCCCTAGGTCCTTCTCTACAGTGCTGCTTTCCATCAGGCCAGCTCCCAGCCTGTGCTGGTGCATGGAGTTATTTCTCCACAGGTGCACGACCCTGCATTTGCCTTTGTTGAATTTCAGGCAGTTCTTCTCTGCTCATCTCTCCAGCCTGTTGAGGCCCTTCTGAAGGGCAGCACAGCACTGTGGATTATTGACCACTCCTCCCAGTTTTGTGTCATCAGAGAACTTGTTGAGAAGGCATCTGTCTCTTCATCCAAGTAATTGATGAATAAGTTAAACAATACTGGGACCAGTATTGATCCTTGGGGGACACCACTAGTGATAGGCCTCCAACCAGACTCTGTGCCACTGATCATTACCCTCCAAAACCTGCCATTCAGCCAGTTCTAACTTGACTTCACTGCCCACTCATCCAGCTCATATTTCCTGATTTTACATGTGAGGATATTGTGAGAGACAGTGTCAAAAGCCTTGCTGAAGCCAAGGTAGACAACATCTGCTGCTCTTCCCTCATCTAACCAGTCTGTTATCCCATCACAGAAGGCAATGAGGGTGGTTAAGCATTAATAGAATACATCCAGAGAACTTTTTTATTTTCAGGAAAATAACATGAGAATCTACTCTGTTTCAATTTTTGAGTTAGAATGCTATCCTAAGGTTAATCAGTCAGCAGCTTAAGAGGGGCTGAAAGACACAGGCCAGAAGTGGAGTCTCATTGTAAACAGTAGCAACTGAAGAGAACTGAAGTACATATAGATTTTTTACATCAGAATTTGTGGTCCATTGCATTCAGCTGCTAGCAAAGATTGAGCATTATTAAAACGTACATATGCAAATAGTTTTCATAGTAAACATGGCTCTTCGTGCATACGTAGGTCACCACATACACAGTATACAAGAGCATACAAAGGACCTTAATCACTAACTCATATTTTGAGATCAAAACTTAAGTTGAAACTTGTTAACTCTACAGGTTTAGCTAGGCTTCTGTGCCAGGCAGACAACAATGGCTTAGTGTCTGTTCACAGAGAGGTCAGAAGTATAAATTTTGGCACAAGTTATAGAGTAGACTGTACAAATATTTTATTGCCTTTTATTTAGTATAAACTCTTGTAATGAACACTGATTGAACAGTTTTCTTACAAAGATAATCACTCTCTTTTTATATAGTTAATTTGTACAATAATACTTCCAATACAGTTCAGATGTTTGTATAATAAACCATGATCAAGTAAAATAGAAATATGAAGAAATCTTCATATATATAGTATAGCAAGTCTGTATAGCAAAATGAGTGGTTAGATGACAAAGACAACAGAAGGATATAACTTTATTAGTATCTTATATATGGTCTGCACACATAACGCCATTAGTAGTAAAATACATAATAAAGTTTTTGTGTTTTAATACTATTTCTTTGAGACACAAAATAGCTCATTTGTAATTACCCAGTGTATTAGAGACAAAAGTTAGCAATAAAAGCTATGCAAACATGCATGATGTATAAACATACACTAAGTTGACACTTATTTATTTTCTATTTGCTTTAAGTAAAACAAGAGATGCTTAAGCTCATGAATTTAAAATACTAAATCAGATCACACAGATCCTTTGGAAATTTTCCCTTGATTTAGGAAATGTTCACAGAAGGGATCAGTTTCACAAGGCAGACAAATTAACTGCTGTCTCTTAGATAACAGGATTAAGATCAAATATGCTTTTCTAGTAACAGTATATTGATTTAAGCTACTGAAGACCAATATAAAAAACTTTTCACCAACCCACATTCTACTGATAACAGAAGACTATGTGAAGACCAAGTGAAATAGTACAACCAGAAAACTCACTTGAAGCTGCAAAACCATCACAGTTAAAATTTCTAGCTAAATGACAGTTAGCATTTTGTTCTTGAAGAAATGCCAGCTGTGCAAAATAAGTAGCATGTTGCACAAAGTAAAGTTTGCTGGTTTTTTTGGTACATACAGAAATTTCTATAGAGACACCGTTGATGTGATTCTGCACCACAAGTACCTAAGGAGATCAAGTCCTTATACTACAAGGAAATTAACACAAAACACTTTCATTAAAATTAACAAGTATGAGGGCAAGACTGCTTTACTTAAGGTTGCAGTTTTTCTTCCTAATAGATATATCCTTTCTGTATAGCCCTCTGTGAAAAGACAGAACGCAGAGAGTGTGTCTGTTAGTGGCACACCATAAGGAAAGATTTTACATTGTACCTACTAACACAATGATAACGCTACAGTGGTAGCGTCTTATTCAAAAATCAATTCCTTGTTACAGGCTTTTTACAATTGTGCTAGAAGTGTCTTGAAGTGATTCGCTTTTCTCACTGCAGGTGTAAAAACTACTGAGAACTATTCATGTACTCTAGAAGTAATAACCAATAAATCACTTATTACAGCAGCAATAATGTTCTCAGCTATACTGAGACATGTAAGCCAAGTAAGAAAATCAAGAAAGTATCATGGCAAGTGTTACATATTAACACCAATCTGCTTTAAAAATAATAATTTTAAAAAATTATTATAAATATGTATGCTATTTTGTGAAACTCTTAAGCTTGGTATATTTATATATTAAGAGAAAATGTCATCTATGATAAGAATGACTTAACTGGCAATTTAATGTTAAGTTAAAATCATAGATTTATAAATGGAAATGTAAGTTCTGTACCTTTTCTCATTTTTCATATTTGCACAACAGTTTTTCTATTTCCAAGGATGATGTATTTACAATACATGTGTATTTACAAAATACATGATTGAGTGGGCTCTGTAATTTTTTTTTCTTTCCCCTCCCCTCCTTCTTTTGAATAGAGTAATAGAATCACAGAATAGTTTGGGTTGAAAGGAACCTTTGAAAGTTATCTGGTCCAACCCCACTGCAGTGAATAGGTGCATCTTCAGCTAGATCAGTTTCCTTAGAGCTCCATTCAGCTTGACCTTGAATGTTTCCAGCGTTGGGGCATCTACCTCTGGGCAGCCTGTTCAAATGTTTCATTACCCTCATTGTAAAAAAGTTGTCTCTTTTATCTAATCAACTCAATTAAATCAACCCTCCTCCCTATTTTCCTGGGTAAAGAACCCTGTGATGGTAGTAATAGAAAGAAGATCATAAGTATGTTGGAGATCATACAATTTAAAATATACTGACTTGAAGTGGATAGTGCAAGCTGCAGGAGCTACTACTTGTAAACCCCACAATGGAGATCAACAAAGAACAAAAGTTGTAGCTGAAGACTATGCTGCTTCTCAGTTGAAATTTTGGGAATGCAGTGGAAGAGGGATACCAAATACAGTCTGAATGCCAAATGAATTCAAAAGAAACCATAGCTTTATGGGCTTGCAGCTGGGGCCAAAGAAAGAATTTGAAATACTACTACTAAAATTTAAAAGCTGAACAGCAGAAGAGAAAATCCTTTAAAACGAATGTGACAATTGAAAAAGAAACACTAAGGAAAAGGATAGACTTTCTGTTACTATGAGCTTAACTCCATAAGAAATTTCAGGCAGAAAATTAACTGTACCTCCAGTTGAAAACAAAGATGAGACTAAAGGGAAACAACTCAAATAGATGTTTGGTAATACAAAGAGTTAGGCATTGGTAAACAACTGTTTTTAAAGATAACCATGAAAGATATGAATCCATTCATTATACGCATAATAGGAATGCAAAACAAGACCATTTTTAATGGGGATACAGCTGGATGAAAGAATTAACTATTTAGAAAGGATGGAATTAAAATTAAAGGTGGTGGTACAGTACTGCATACTCATAAAAATGACCAATTATACAAAGATAATTTCGCCCCATAGACTAAAAACAAACAAACAAAAAAACCAAAACCACATTTTGTGAAGAATTCTCAGACATATGTTAATACTTCTGCATCAGGGCTGGAAAGTGGTTGGGTTTTGGGTTGGTTTGTTTTTAAGTTTATGTGAGATATAGAAGTAGTGTTACTTTTGTAATTCCTACCAACTTTGTAGCATTTCTCTTTTAACCTCTGTCGGTTCATAATGGTCTCAGGCATACTTTGACATAAACAAATAGTAAATTCCTAAATCAATTCACTCATGCTGAGAACTCATGAAGTCATCTTCTAACCATTTTTGTCAGAAAACTACAAACTTATTTTTCTATACTCCATTATGTATTTAATGTGTCTTTCATGATTTAGTGTTTGGTTAGTTTTTTTATTCCCCAAGTAATTTCTTTTTTATCTTCACCTCTTCTGAATTAGGAGGTTTTTAGAATCACACCTTTAATTTGTCATATAGGTAAATAGGAAAAAATATTCTGAAATAAAGGTTTCCTCATATTGTAGCAATAAAAGAACGGTATATGACTTGCTCTAGTTTACTCTTCATCTTTCTGGAAGTTAACCTTGTGCTTCCTTACAGATAGCAGCGGTTAGGATCACCTTTCACTAGGCAAGGGCACGGAATGTTGAAATCTATTCCCCTATGTTGTATTTCTGTACACATGCAAATAAAAATGCTCTCTTCCACAAGGTCAGTTTCCCTATATAAGTGCAGAGGCCAGTCTCTCATAGCATTATACAATAGGGAGCTGCTCTCTCAGATGTTATCATTTGACAGTTCAGTGCAGCGTTTTCCTAGCATCTGCCTTAATGTAGCATGTAAAAGTGTAATAGACCAATACTATATTCAGACATATCTCCAGATCAGTGATCAGGGTAAAGACTTAAATAGAAGGAAAGGCTGTTCAAGTATCTACAACCCACTTCTCTCTCTGAATCCACAAATTATTAGTGAGCCTTCAACACAGAGTTTCTTGGTTCTTTCTTTTAGTGGGTGGATATCTGTCACCTGGGGAAAGCAAATGAATAAACATTTTTTCAATTGTCATTTGTACCCTGTCAGATGTGACCGCTGGAAAGTATTTTGAAGTGTTGAATTTTTGTGTATTTGTTTGTTCATTTGCCTGGTTTAAATTGAAGTGCATGCATCTATGCTGTTTACAAAAATTTGTACATCTCCATGTTTCCTTCACCTCATCAAGTGGCACTATGAGTGATGATCAGAAAGCTACTTTTAAATAACTTTTGTGAGAAAGCATTTTTATTTTTGTCAAGAAGCTTATTCAAAGGGTCAAAGATACCTGCAAGATAAAGATTTTCTTTTAAGGAAAGTGGGCTAGCATAATCCTGCAAATCAAATCTAGTCACACTTTTTTCTCACTCTGCACATCACAGTGATGGAAAATAAGATCAAATGTTTAAATGAAAATAATAATGAGAAACAAAACAATACATAAATAATTCACAGTCTAAGAACTACACAGAACAAAAGGGAAAGAAAGCTAGGAGAAGAGGCTGATATTCCAAGGTGCTGTGCTGCCCTTCATAAGGAACTTGACAAGTTGAAGAGATGGGCAGAGAACTGTCTGAAAATCAACAAAGACAAATGCAAGATTCTGCCCCTGGACAAGAATAACCCCATGCACCAGGGAAAGCAGCTCTGCAGAGAAGGACTTGGGAGTACTGGTGGACAAAAAGCTGTTCATGAGTCAACAGTGTGGCCAAGAATGCCAATGGTATCCCAGGGTGCATTAGGAAAATCATTGCCAGCAGGGCAAGGAAGGTGATCCTGCCCCTTTGCTCAGCCCTTGTGAGGCCACATCTGGAGTGCTGTGTCCAGTTCTGCACCCCTCAGTACAGGAGAGACATGGAGCTGCTGGAGTGGGTCCAGCAGAGAGTGACAAAGATGACTAAGGGCTGAGAGAGTTGGGCCAGTTCAGTCTCAAGAAGAGACAACTGAGAAGTGACGTGATCAATGTATATAAATATCTGAAGGGAATGTGTCAAAAGGATGGAGCCAGGCTCTTCTTGGTGATGCTGAGCAATGGGACAAGAAGGAATAGGCAGAAACTGATGCACAGGATGTTCCACCTGAATATGAGAAAGAACTTTATTGTGCAGGTGACCCCACACTGGAACAGACTGCCCAGAGCAGTTGTGGACTCTCTCTCATTGGAGATATTCAAGAACTCTCTGGATGCAAGTGCATGCAATGTGCTCTGGGATGACCCTGCTTGAGCAGGGAGGTTGAACCAGATGGTGCACTGTGGTCCCTTCCAACCTTACCCATTCTCTGGTTCTATGAAATAAAAAGACCAGATTAATTCAAGATTTCAGTCACTTAGCAGCTTTTTTCCTTTCTTCAATAACTACAACAGTTTCCAGGACACATAGGCATTAGGTAAGCCAAAATGATGAGTATGGCATCAGATACACCCACGGTTTGTGACCTTGTAATCTGTTTTATTACAGCTTGAAAATTCTGTAGTCAAATTAGAAATACTGGAAACAAATATTAACAATGTGGCATAGGGTATTTCTTCAAATGGAAGTGAAGTATTGATGGTCTCAGCAAGTGAAAAAACAAACAAACAAAAAAGGAAAAAACACCACCAAAAACCCCAACCAACCAAACCAAACCAAATCAAACAAACAACCAAACAAACAAATCTTGGCAGAGGTTATTGTACACTGATTTTTTAAAAAAGTATAATATTTCTATCAGTCATTGGCCCTTTTAATGCACTTCAGTCTGTAAAGAATTCAGCAGTAGTACAGAACATTAAGCAGCAGTCAATTATATTGAACAATGGCACGTCTTTGAGATCTTTTTGCCCACCATTTCTCAGCCAAAAATTTTCAATAATGATTGCATTACACAATTCATAACATGGTTGGAAATTTTAGCCACATGACTGTTAAAAACTCAGAATCATAGATCTAGTTTTGATACCTCTAATAGATTACCAGAAAACTTCAATGACTGATAAATTTGGATTCATGTTCCTCTGAATGGAAAATATATTATGAAAACTATCTTGAGTTTTTATAAGTAAGTCTATTTTCCTAGCAGCTGCATATTTCTCCCTATTTTTCTCTAATTTAAAACAAGAGCCTTTAGTAGTCAATGATTAATTAAAATATATTCCCTCCTGTGATTTCAATATTAGGTGAAAATAATTTCATGGTCAGAAATGAGACTAGATATTGAGTGGAATTTCTCTGAGTTATTCTATACCATGATAAATTTAAAATTGCATAAATGTCTATCAGTTGTCATGTTTTATATGTACATCAGACAAAATAAGTATTCAGTCTATTAATTTTTTCATTACACAGCATAACACAGATTAAACTCAATGCTAAGATCAATTCAAGCTGGTGAAGTCTACCTAGTACAGTGAACTGGGAAAACAGTACCTCTGATTCCTATAGCAATGAAACTCCATTGGCATGGTATCAGTCTTGGGCTAGTTGTACCTGCCATTCATGGTTAATTAAGTAAGGCACAGCATAATGTTTGTGTGAACTCCGAACTACAGACACAGCTCATGTCAAAACATCAGAGGTTGGGTCTCTCTTATTACATTGCATGGCAAAGTGCACATGTGGTCCAATGTAAGAGCAGAAACCCACAGTAATACAAGATGCAAGAAACAGCTGTTCTATAAAGATATATTTAGGGTATATACCATATATAAGGAATATCTGTCACAATCCATTAAAAATTCATGTGAAAGAAAAGTAGTTCTTTATTAAAATCTGTATAATCATAAATCATTTCGTTACAAACAGAATGAAAATTAATATGACTTTTCCTAGCCCTTTAACTTAAAAACTTGGAACTCTGGAAAAAAAACAGAACATATAAAAACAAAAATTATTTTCAGATGCTAGAGGGTTTTAATGACTAGGTCTGTATTCAACTTTTAGGAAAAAAAATTCTTTTTATTGAGATAACTTGCTCCACTAAGATATTTCAGTTGAAAATAACCTTTTTTAAAACTGTTTTGTTTTTCAGTTTGATCCCTTTAATTAAACTGCACATTCCAGAAGAAAATATAGACTATTTTTCGAATATTAATTATAGTTCCCTTGAAGTCTCTTAGGTCATTAAAATATGATTAGCTAAAGGCTTTTCCTAGGTGGAATGAATAATAAACATCAAATATACAGATCCATTTCAAAAGTCTACAATGGTTACCTTATTGGGATTCAGTTAATGAGAAAAATTCATCTCTGTTGGTTCAGTAGTGTGGACAAATATTTCAATTCCCAAAGATGCACAGCATGACAAACACAAATCGCAACACCTGGAGTATCAAGTTAGTCGCCTCACACTGAAGGGTCTGCAAACTACTAAGAAGCACACAGGTATTCCTGCTGAGTATATAACCTAAAGCGTCCTCTTCCTTAATTATTTTTATCAGATTACTTTGAATTAGCCCTTTGCCTCAGCTTATTAAAAAATGAATCTTGTTTCCACAGTGATACATTTGTTTCACCAACTTGTAATAAATGGATATACTGAAACATTTGCAATTTTTTTTTCCATTTCATCTTAGCTGTAAGCAGGAATCAGATAAATGTGCCCATGAAGAAGTGTGATATGCAATATTAAATAACTTACGCTCCTTTTGGGGGTTAGCCATAGTTCCAATTAGAAAGAAATGTTGTAATCACCATTATCAAACTGTATGAGGTTTTAAGAAACATATTTGTATACTTATATTCAATTAACACCATCAGGGCAATATTATATTACCCACCATCTAGGGAAATCTTCCATTCAGAAATGTTCTGAAAGCATCTCACCTTCATGGAAATTAGACCACAGCAACATCTGCAACACCTTCGCTTATGTGATGGGATATTCTGATGGTCAGTCACCTCCAGGATGGACCCACCACTAGCCAAGGCCAAGCCAATCTGAGATGGTAGTAATGTCTCTGTGATAATATATTAAAGAAGGGGTAAAGAAATTATTGTGCAGACAAAAACTGCAGCCAGAGAAGAGAGGAGTAAGAACATGTGAACAACTCTGCAGACACCAAGGTCAGTGCAGAAGAAGAGGTGCTCCAGGTGCCAGAGCTGTGATTCCCCTGCAGCCCATGGTGAAGACCATAGTGAGGCCAACAGAGCAGTAGGGATCTACCTGCAGACCATGGAGAATACCCCCACTGGAGCAGGTGGATGCCCGAAGGAGGCTGCAGCTCTGTGGGAGGCCCATGCTGGAGCAGGGGCCTGGCAGGGACCTGCTGACCTGTGGGGAGAGGAGCCCACACTGAAGCAAGTTTTCTGGTAGGACTTGAGGCTCTGTGGGGGACCCACGCTGGAGCATCCTGTACCTGAAGGACTGCACCTCTGTGGAAAAGTGACCCATGTGCCAGCAGTTTTCAAGAACTGTTGCCATGGGATGGACTCATGCTGGAGAGCTTCATGCAGAACTGTCTCCCATGGGAGGGACCCCATGCTGGAGCAGGGGAAGGACTCCTCTCCCTAAGCAGCAGCAGAAACAACCTGTGATGAACTGACTGTAACCCCCACTCCACATCTCCCTGCACCACTCTGGTGGAGGAGGTAGGACTTGTGAAGGAGGAAGGGGTGGGAAGAAGGCATTTTTAAGATTTATTTTAGTTCTCATTCTCCTCCTGTGATTCTGTTAATAATAAACTTAATTAATATCCCCACTTCAAGTCTGTTTTGCCTGTGACAGTAAGCGGTAAGTGATCTTTATCTCAACCCCTGAACCTTTTGTTATATTTTCTCTCCCCCATCCAGTTGCAAAGGGGAGTGATAGTGCAGCTTTGGTGACCAAACCAGCTGAGATCAACCCACTACAACAGGATATTACAATTGTTACATATTTAAATATCTATTTTTAAGCAATTCTATCATGACCATCTTCTTTGGAAAACTTTAATAAAATAGATCGGTTAAAGAAAATATATGAAACCCAATATTTTTGATGGCTTCAGCTAATAAAGTATATAAACTAGATATTAGTAAACTGAAATTAACCTCATATTGCTTCCATATCTATTTTGAACAGCTACTGAGGTAGATAAAGACCAGATCTAGTTGCTAATCATTATCTTTCTCTAGTCTGAATCCCTCCGCAGGAGGGCAAGCAGACACATCCCCCCCCTCGTCACACACACACACACACACACACACACACACACACACACACACTGTGTGATTGGAGTTTCAAGTAATTACCGTCTGAAACAATTCGAGCAACAGCAACTACGTACCGGTAATTAAGTCTTCAACAGAGTATCGCTATAAGTGCAGGTGGTTAGCGCAGGTATCCCGTGCTGCAGAAAGAAAACAGTCAGATGGACAGATAGCCAGATACAGACATGTCATTCACACACACTATGTATACAAGAAATGCATATATCCTCTATCCTTTCAGATTGAAACGTGAGGAATGAGAGTCTACCTATGTACAAAATAACTGTCAGAACTACTAGTTATAATTCATGAAAGTACAGCTTCTTTTCATACCTTGTTATTCCTTTAATCATTCTATTAATTGCAAAGAGCACCTAATTGTCTCAGTGCTAAGAAGGGCTAGTAAGTGACAGCAATAGTAAAGAAGCACTGAAGTTCTGATATTATTATGCATAGAATATGATAGCAATTTTTTTCATTTTTTAAATTTAATTAGTACATGAGGAAGCTAGACAAAAACAGTATTAAAAACAAAAATGAAAACTAAAACAATACTTGGCCAGAATAATATAAAAAACTTAGAGAAACATAGGTCCAAAGTGACACATCATGACATGTATCAGAAAATACAACAACAACATACAACAGGATATTGGAAAACTGCGAACTTTTTTTTTTTTCAAAACTGCAAAGGAAAGGCATGTTTTTTTTATTGTAAATAGTAATTATGGGTCAGGCTATAACACTGTTGTCTCTATTCCTGGTTATGGTGACTAGCAGTTTATTTCAAAAGATTTCTCATTGAAATAAGTAGGTTCTTCATTTAAAAAAGAATAATAAAAAAAACCTCCAAGGAATGTCAATTAGTAACCAAGAAAACTTTGATCCTTTCCTAAAGAAACTCAGTGTCTTATTATGAAAATATCTACTCAAAAGCCTATCTTTTATGACCACTTAACAATATGGCAAAACTCTCAGGAATTTGCAAAGCAGACAAAAATGGCTGCAGTAGTTTTTATTGATAAAATGTGATAATATTTTTTCAAGATATGCTCACATACTAGTTTAGCTTTCTCAGTAGCTGTCTGAAACACCAAGCACAAGAGTGAAAAAGATGTATACTTACAACTAAGTCTTGTCATCCTAGCAAGACAAAAACAATTAACAAGTGAACTTTGGTAGCTGAGCTCTGCAGGCTTTTCTGTTGATGATGCTCAGTGTCATTCAAGCCTTGGTTTACATAAAAATGAGTCATCTGTGCTGGCTTCTCTTTCTGTAAAGGACTGTAATTTGACTTGACTTCAGTTATACAATAAAATTTGATCCAACTTCTATGAAAGTTTTTTATAGAATGGGATAGCAAATTGCAGACAATAAATGTTCTGTTCTAAATTCCTGACATAGGACATTGTATGTCAAAACAGGATATAGAACTGGTAGTAAGAAATTATGTGCTTAGTGAAGCTGATGTACTTTGCCACTAATTTCCCTGAGGTCAGGATTTCATTCTCAGACAGGGAACAGTAGAACAGAATGTCATGGTTATTTACACAGACAGTGCTAAGAGGAGTGGTAAAGGAAGAGGTATGAAAAGAGTATTCAGGAGTAACAAAGAAATCTAACTTACAAAAAATGGTGGCTAACATGAACAAATGTGAAAAGAAAGGTGGCTAACACTTATGATTTTAGACATGTAATCAAAGCCCTATCTAAAAATGGTTAAGATAGCAGTAGGAAGGAAATACAGAAGATCCATTATCAGTGCTGAAGCATAACGCTGAACCTTAGTTTCTTTATTGTAAATGCTGTTGTTGAGTTTAAACCATTTACACAAGAACAAGAAAAATGCTGTCTTTATCTTACTGACTTCATAAAAAGGATTTCTTTAAAGAAATGCCTCACAGTAACAGTAACCTCTAACAATGTCCATAGGAGTTGCAGATAGACAACAGCAAGTACATGGAAAATATGTGTGTGTGTGTGTGTGTGTGTGCGCGCAAACTTGCACGTTTATAAAACATGTACATATCATTTGTGTAATTTACATAACCTATTGCTTAAACACCTACAGAATGTACATTTAAAATAGGTATAAAACAAAACATTATAGATAGCATCAAAGAAATATGAGATTCTTGATAGAGTGAAGAAGAGAGAAACTACAACAAACAAATAAAAAAACCCTGAAGTGGATGAGCTATATACTAGAAACTTGTAATGACATTGTTGCTCATAGCAAACAACATAAAATCTGATTGCCAGTGCACCTGCAAGTGTGAAGTATGACTTTCTGAGAGGACTGTTAAAATGTCTTCCTTAAATAATCTTTACAAGTCTGCACAGCATGATCTCCTCAGTTTGCAGTCTCCTGCATCCTAACTTTCTGTTACTGCTTCCTGTATTTTCTTCCATCTACTTAAACCTTACTTCTTGTGAAAAGAGATGTAAAAAATTATACAAATTTTTCTAGTAATCAGAAAAGAATTTTTTTCATCTTACTCACATGGTAACAAACCCAAGTAGCCATGAAATGGTTGTAAACCAATGATCCCACAGCCAGGGATTTTACACAGCTGGGCATTTATAAGATAGCAACATCAAAGCTTTAAAAGCAAGGAGTCAGTTACAGTCTGTCTCCCTCAGCCTTATCACCAGGACTGAAAGGAAGCTGGGGAGCTGGAAGTCCTTGCGTTTTGGATACCTTACTGAAGGGACAGGATATGCTTTCCAAAGTCCCAAAAATAGCTAGTCAGTGGGTTACAAAATTCTTTGTCAGTTGAATCAAACAAACTTGCCAGTACCTGTTAAATTGTTTAACAGATCCAACTCATCAACAAATCTGGTTAGTCTGACACTGCCTGTACAAAATATGCAGTCTGATAGGAACAAAAATTGTGCCTACTTCAGAGATCAGCTATAGAGCTTCCTTGTTTACAGCTCTACTGCAGCATGCCGGATTAATCCAAGCTTCCATTTCTGTATCTATAATTTTGCAAGAAAACCCCTGGGTAGACAGGTATTTATGTGCCTGATTTGCAGGTTCCTGTAACACACACATAAGCCCTTCTGTCTACAGCTTATCAGCAAGATTTATGTAAGTATCTACCATACAGATTTAGGAGTCTGCCTGCACACATTGCACAGTATAATCAATGCCTAGCATATATTTAGGCAACATATTGGTCGTACAGATAAGTGGCAAAAAGTATATTATTTCAGAAAGTTTGATCCTCAATGTCAACATTTAATGCAGCAATATCGTAGAATATTCACGCAGCTACAGAATTTTCATTAGTATTAAAGAAATACAACTCCATGAATATTATTATTATTAAACATTCATACAACCTATTAACTTTGTATGATGCTTCAAAGAGATTGTAGGAGGACAAAGTCCTTTCCTGGAGGATTTTAAAATCCAAATTAGGAAAAAATATGTAAGAATATGCATAGAACAGACCAAAAAAAAAAAAAAAGAAAAAGAAAACAGAGGGATTTAGAAAAGAAGATTAATAGAAAGTGTGCATATTTTAGGTGAAAAACCCCTGTTAATATATTTTGCTGCACAGAGTGACTTAAGGTAAGACATAAGAGATGACACAAGCAGAGAAAATCATGACTGTAACTAAGCAGGAAGAAGTGGATGGGTAACCAAAAAAGGATGCTTAAAGAACACTGTTTTCAGAGGGGAGTAGCACAAATATCAAGAGCAAAAGATATACTCTGAAGACAGAAATCAGTCAGAGCAGCTGAAAAAGCAAGATAGCCTCAAAAGTTTACGCAAAACGTTAAAAGCAATTCAAGCACTGAGAATTTCCAATGCCTCTTCAACTGCTACAAGATGCTGTAGTTAGAAACTGATTTTTTTTCCCCCATAGACATTGCCCTGAATTTACTTTCCTAAAGGAGGAAACTGCACCATGTGTATCATGTGATATTTCATAGATACTTCCTTCACTGAAAAAAAATACCTTCTCAGACAGTGTCTGTACCACATAGATTGGGTTTTGCTGACTTCATTTTCAGTGGAAATGTTGTTTTCTGCTTGTCTTATGCTTACCATTTCCCCCAGGCATCTGACTTGAGACAGATGTTTGGGAAAACATATAGAACTGAAAGAACTTTCACCTGGACTGTACAGAGTTTTTCTTGTGTCAAGTCTGGGAAGAAAAAATGAGAGCAGACATCCAGTACAATTACTAAAGGGATACTCTGAGCAAGAATTTTTGTTGTGCTGCCTTCGTTTTTCAGAAGAATATAGGAGACATCAGATTTCCTTCTCTAGCCTGCTGCAGTGAGGCAAGTTACTAAATCAAGTGTCTCAAAATGATAATGATGTCAGGAATTGAGAGAGAATCTTTTGTAGAGTAAAGGCCTTGGAAATCTCTTGATTTTTGGAAAATTCAAATTTTTTTGAGCTCTGTCTAGCTTACTATGGAATATGATTATATATTAACTACCAAGGTGGTCCCCAGTGAGAATGTGGCCCAGTAGAAGAGTCATTGGAATAGTCTTGGGAGAGCAGAGATGATGAGACAAATGCACCTGAGTTCAGGTTTGTTGTAATGAATTGCATTTCTACACCAGTTCACAAATGTACCCTCACAGATTGACTCATAAAGAGGGGAAATAACTAAATAACTCTCATGTTAGCACCAGTATTTTCCAAATAGTATGAAAGGCATTTCAATTCCTTTCATCATAATTATAGTCTTTTTATGCAAGTTATCAGTCAATACAAAAGACAAAGACTTTACACATAAATACGGAATGAAATTCAAGCACAATACTACCCAAAAGCATGTGTAAAACAGTTTGACAACATCCAACTTAAAAACTTCCTTATAATTAATTTTTGTGTGTTTTTATTTTTGTTGGGTTTTTTTAAGTAACTTCCATTTTCTAGCAAGGCTGTTACTATTAGAGACATCACAATGGTTTAAGGTTTTCTGAAACTTTTCTTTATGTAAGGTAAAGTGCAATTTCAGATATCCTTTAGAGCTCAGGATATTAAAGATCACTAAAGCGTTTGCTTTCATTTTCAGTTGTCCTTCACTTACGTTTATATTACTTCAGCCTGCTCCCCCCCCCAGTATATTTTCATTTGAAGGTTAAATGTTTTGTCCTGTACCAGATACCATCAGATGGATAATGAAGAACTTAATTTATACAAATGCAGGGGGTTTTGAGGATCACAGCGAACCAGCTGACTAACAGTGTGAGTGATAAGCCTTTCTGAAGTGTGAACAGCTAAGGACAACCCCATTGCACTGTGCAGCACATTAAGTTGAGGCGTCCAGCTGAAATCATACACTTCTATAAAAGAAAAAGTTCTCAAAGTCAATCAGCCTCACCTCATCTCTCAATTTCTAAACCTGGCGTTTGCTACATATTGTCAGCAAGGGGCCAGTCCCACAGTAGCGCTTTCATGAGCACAAAGAGTTCAGAAGGCTGGCAAAGAGGAGAGTCCTATGGGCTTCAGGTGCTAAGACACCATTCTGAATCCCACTCTGGGTACTAGTGATAGTGGAAAAAGAGCACATCCAGTGGACTAATCAGGAAAGGAAGAAAAGTAATATATATGTGTTTTTTTCTGGTATATGTCAAAAGTACTTGATGACAAGTTGATTTCAGGTTTTTTTAGAATGGAAGAAGTATAGCTGATTGATTTAAGGTACCAGAAAAAGATTAAAACAAAATTTATCAGTTCTCCCTTCTAAAGATGAGCTATCTTTTCAACAAAATAATATTTTTTGGTAGTAATGGGCCTGGATTTTTTCTAGATTCCCAAAATATATAATTTTCCAAAACTGGACTTAAAACAACTTGTGTATGTACCCTCTTAAATTACAGTGTTCATTATTTTCAAAGGTTATACTTACAACTATGAACCAAATTGAGGACTTCTGAATTTTTGCCTTTAAAATGTTCTACTTGCCATTGAGTTTGCATTGAGTACATATATGATGTTCAAACACAAGAAATCAGTGATTTCTAGGTGGCTTTCTCCAATTATGGACTTGTCCTCATCCATCACTAGAGTTGAAAACACCCTGTTCTACAAGGCTTTCTGAAACATACTTGTCATTCACCTGGCTAATCATGAACAAGCTGATAAAAAAGATCATGGCATTTGTATTTAATTGTCCTGCAGAATACTAGAGAATTAGAGTAACTATTCCTTAGTCATTAACTTTATTAGCTCTTTGAGTAAGTGATTTATCTAATGTAGTCTGAGGTATACATGTTACATCTTGACATACAGCAAAAATGTAGGGGTTTTTTTAATCCTAAAAATGAAAATAATTCATATTAAAAGAACCTATTTCCAATTAAGCAAGATGTATATTATTGTAAACCAGCTGAATTTTTCTCTTACGAATGACTCATAAATCACAGTTCACTTGTTCCTCTCTGAATATATATTTATTAGTGCTACATGTAGGTGGAATATTATGACAGATGCAGAGAAGGTACAATAACTTCTTACAAGCGAATACGCTTTCAGTGTATTTTTAGCATGTTACATACTCTTAATTGCAAAGAAGAAAATTTATACAGGTAGTCCAGAACTCTGAGCTGCAAAAAACACCAAAACTAGTTAGGGGCTGGACTGTGATAGAATACAAACTAAGATACCAAGAAAATAGTTTAGACAATGTAGTTACATTAAACAGTATAAAAATATTTTTGCAAGCAAGTTTTGAAATTTTCTTTAATAAGTTCTTTGTAATTATAGAAATTAAAAAGTGGCACATATGCCACCTTTTAAAGAGGAGTCAGTTTCATTAGCATATGATGGACAACCCTCATAGTCCAGAATACTGTAGGCAATTAACAATAGGAATTATAGCCCCCAACACCAACAAGGACTTTGAACTTAATCCTGACTGACCTTCTGCAAAGGAGAATCTAATTCCTGAATTACTGCATTTGCTGCCTAATGTGTAACCAGTACTTCACCAAAACCATTCGTAAATTGTGAAGAATTTTAATGTCTTAGTGTTTTCCTTTTCTATGCAGATAGGATAATTTGTTCATAATACACACAGGTGATCTAAATTCAAACTTCTTAACTTAGACTTTCTGTTACACAACCCTCACAGTGTGTCACTTGGAGGAGCAAAAAATAAATAAAACACTCTTTTCATTTGTAAGTAGTAATGTATTACAAGCACGTCAATAATCTATAGCAGACATTAGTATAAGAATCTATTAGTCAGTAAATTTATTTCAAATTATGTATAATGCATAAATAACTCAAATGAAAATTAATCCTGAATATTTACACCATGCTACAATATACATCCCTGGTGGATCTTTACCTGGAAGGCGTATTCCGGTACAGTACTTAGCTGTGCTTCCTTCTTTAAAATGTGTGTGCCTCATTGTTCTTGATGTATGTATCTTAAAACCCCTAGGCATACAGAGAAAAAGCCATTTCTTACATCCAACAATGCTCTGTGACTCTTTTAAGCTTTCTAGAACCCACTGGGTTTAAATATATTTCCCTGTGCCCTGCCAAATGTCGTAAAGCCCTGAGCTGCCACCAGCAGCCACTAGACAACGCTCCTGCTGCCCCTGTGCTTCAAGTTGGCTCATATGGCAGAAGCCATGGTGGGCAGCTGGAACTCATGTGAAATTCCTTCAGGCAGCATCTACAAGAATATGATGCATCTTTAAATGGGGAATAACTTGCTCTGACCCAGATACTTAAATAATTTGTAACTTAAAAATTAATAATATAAAATGTAGAAAATATTTGTCTATAAAATCCACATCAAATAAGGGATGTAAATGCATATAAAGGATACAAATGAAGAAATAAAAACAGAGCTATACCTAATCTACCTAAACCTGAGTTACCTCAGAAATCCCTTTCTGTTCTTCATTCAGCAACCTTGCTGTCTCCCCTGTTTCTCCTCCTTTCTTCTGAAAAATTAGTATCACCTATAGCTACTACAAAGCCTGTCAGAAAGCTCACCTACAGAAAAAAAATCATCTGCTGGAGCGTTCCCACCAGAGGACAGCTCCAGTAATCTCATC
This sequence comes from Sclerurus mexicanus, assembly GCA_013396755.1. NCBI lineage: Eukaryota > Metazoa > Chordata > Aves > Passeriformes > Furnariidae > Sclerurus > Sclerurus mexicanus. Next base: position 110,533 of record VWZF01001603.1, on the reverse strand, counting down.
CAGCTGCCTTATGGTGAAGAACGTTAGTCCTCATGGCAAATATTCCAATCAAGATTATTTTCCTTTGCGACTGTCCTTGCAGACTTCATCTTTCATCCAAAAGTTTTTCCAGCCCAATGCTTATTCCAGGACAGCCCAGTCAATCCTTTAGTTAAACAAAGATTATTTCCTATCCTTAGGAAAGGATGTTTTCTGAGAACTGAAGTATAAGATAATTTCACCACACCTTCCTTAGCCTCCAAGAAGTCTGGAGCAGAGGATGCTGAGAAGTGAAGGGGCCTATTTATGACAATTAGGCAAGGAGAGGAAACGTAAATGGGAAGGATCAATAAGCAAGCCTAAAGCAGAGTCACTTTGCAATGTGTTGTGTTATGTTTAAGAGGCCTTTTTGCCTTTTTTTTTTTTAGGAGAGGATGAAAGTTCTGTGTTCACAGTAATACACAGTTCTAATGCCTGTCTAAATATATCAGAAATAAATGATACCAGCAATCTTTTTTAATTGTTTCCAGTGTTGCAATACCAAGGCTAGAGAAAGAAGAAAATACTTTGAAAAAAGAAAAAAGGGATCTAGTGCTTGGCCGTATGTGCTTTAGGGTTGTGACCAGAACAGAGCTGACAACAGCATTTTAGCTGCTATCAAACAGTGCTTGCACAGCATCAAGGCCTTCTGTTTCTCACTCTGCGGCACTCCAAGCCCACTCTCACAAATAAGCTGAGGCTGGGCAAGAGTCTGGGAGGAGATACTGCTGGGACAGCTGACTGAATTGAGCAAAGAGATGTGCATCACACCGTGTGTCATCATGCTCAACCGCGACTGTGAGGGAGTTCTTCCAAAGGAGTCACTGCTCAGAGAATGGGTATCTGCATCTGTGTTCTGGTGATGAATGATTACGTTAGCATTACTTGGGGTTTCAGTTTGACTTTTTTCCCCCTCTTTTGTTGTTTTTGTTTTGTTTGTTTTTTTTCACCTCCACACTTTTTCTCCCCTCTTCACTTATTAAACTGCATCTTGACTCACAAGCTTTTCTTATTGCTCTTCAAATTCTCTCCCTCACACCGCAGTGGGGCGGCTGGTGGGTGCTTAGTTGCTATCTGAGGTCAACACACCACAAAACTGTCAAAGTTGACTAGAATGCCTAGCAGAGTGAATAAAATGAGGTGAGAAAATAGGGAGAAAAGTACTGTGAAGCACATCTAGAAAGAAAAGTGATGAGAGGCAGCAGTAAAGAGAGCAGTGGGGGGTGGGTGGGAAGTTGTGCGGACCATGGCTAAAGGAATGAGAGGTAGAGCAGTGAGTAGTGCAGAACAGCAAGAAGTGGGGCTGGCAGCATGAGAAGCAACAAAATCAGAACCAAGTGAGATCAATACACCAACTCAGCTTAAATGCAACCTTACCCCCCACCAAGACTTCAAAAACCTTGAACAGTGAGTGCCAATTATTACAGGAGACAAAAAGCAACTAGCTGACCAAGCAGCTGCCTCCTAAGAAGAAAACATACTAAAATATTATAGGTCTAGTTATGCTTCAAGAATTGAGTACTGTGTTTACTCACCTTTTCTGAGTTTTTTTGTTTCCATTTAATAAAAATGTGTTTGTTAGCCATTTGATTTACATTTTATAGCTACTTGATATACTTCACTGCATATTTCACTTTTCACTGCAACTTACATCCTGGATCAATCTCTGTATCAAAAAATACACAAGACTCAAACAGCTAAATGAAAAAATTCTGTGTAGTTATGTAATGATGAAAACTGCATATGAAGGCCATTAATAGTTTCAACTTTTTTTTTTTTTCTTT
>VWZF01001603.1:0-105944 GCA_013396755.1 Sclerurus mexicanus | reverse complement strand
ATATTTCCTAATTGAAGTTTTGTTTTCTTTTCTAAATTTAAAGGGAGAGGGATTATTTTTTTTTCTTGGTCAACATAGATATCTTAGTTCCCCCTTGAACTAAGACAGCTACCTACTTGAAGTGTTTTAGTGTGTACTTCTTCAGAACACAACTTGAAAAATGGTTCTGTTTATTTTATCTTATCACATTAGCCTGACATTACTTTTTGCTCATAACCATTCAGACATGTTTGGCATTTAACATATGCTATTTTGGAAAAGATTCTAATCTGTTAAATAAGTTTTATGCTTATCTGAAAAGGCATTTTTCTTGCATACTGCTATCTGCAGATAGTGTGATGAAAGATAAAAAAAAACTTCAGCATCTCTCCCTTCCCTACAAGCAGCTCCCACTTCACTAATCTTAGCAGTTACAAGGAAGGATGTCCGAGACCTGGCATAGAGGTTTTTAGACTGAATTGCTAATTTTCTGTTAATGCTTTTAGGCAATTATTTTTAAAGATATGTGAGAATACTGGAATATGAGCAGCAAAACTGTAAATTAACAGTTCCAACTAATTTTTTTTAGAAGAGGGAAGCTATTCCTTTTGAGGGTAAGGGAAAAAAAAAGTGAAAGAAAAAAGCCTAGGGATATGGTGACCATCTTCAGCAGCAGGCAGCCCCAATACTTCTAGCAATTAAGCTTGTCAGAATCCCTTCGCACAAACTCCTGCTGCTCTAGCAATAGCAAGTGCCAGCAGGCAGCTGTGTTCCCAGAGACTGCGAACATAAACCCACCAGAAGACAACTTGGTAGTTCTTTGTGGAAGATGAAGAAAAACAGACAGACATACTCCCTAATAAACTTCTGTGAACTAAGAGCTGCCGGGAGTTTAAGCTTTTATGGTTTTATTTGCATAATGACCAGTATAAGTTCTGATGTCACAAAAGGAAATGGACTTTCCTGCCTGAAGCCACCACACTCTGCATCAATCACCCCATTACTTAGCAGCACAGCCTGCTTAAAATTGTCACCTCTGAAGAGAAGAAAAGCTTTGTAAGGAGCACAGGAGAACTCATCAGTAAAAGCAGAAGGACTCAGGTTAGTAAGAGATTTACTAAGGTGTGAATAACATTGTTAAGTTTCTTTAGTAATTAGGTGCTAAAACATTAATGTCTACCTGAGCTCTATTTATCCAGCAATTTATTTAGCTGTCCCAAAGCACAGCTGACCTAAGACAAGCATCTCCAACTAAATTAAGAATAGGCGCACAGAAATGGTTGCAGCCAGCATATTAGAATCATAGAATGATTTGGGTTGGAAGGGACCTTAAGGTCATCTAGTTCCAACCCTGCTGTCATGGGCAGGGACTCCTTCCACTAGACCATGTTGCTCAGGGCCCCATTCGACCTGGCACTGAACAGTTCCAGGGGTGGTGCATCCACAGCTTCCCTTGGCAGTGTGGTCCAGTGCCTCATCACCCTCACAGCAAAGATTTTTTTCTTAATATCAAATCTAAACCTAGTCTCTTTCAGTTTAAAGGCATTCCCTCTTGTTCTGTTACTACATGTCCTCATAAAAAGTACCTCTCCAGCTTTCTTGTACGTCCCTTTAGGTACAGGAAGGTTGCTGCAAGGTTTCCTCTGAGCCGTCTCTTCTCTAGGCTGAACAACCCCAACTCTCTCAGCCTGTCTTCATAGGAGAGGTGCTCTGGTCACTTCTTTGGCCCTCCTCTGGACTAAATTCAACAGGTTCATGTCCTTCCTATGTCTGGGGCCCCAGAGCTGGACACAGTACTTCAGGTAGGGTCTCACTCGAGCAGAGTAGAGGAGCAGAATCACCTGACTCGATGACACTTTTTTTGATGCAATGCAGAATATGGTTGGCTTTCTGGACTGGAAGTTATTAACCTAGAACATGAGCTATTTCTCAACAACTGCCAGTTACCATACTCTGAATTCAGTACAATTACAAGATATTCAAGATATTGGGTTTGTTTGCTTTGTTTTTGTTTGTTTGTTTGTTTTGATTTTGGGTTTTGTTGTTGTTTTGTTTTGTTTTTTTGGGAGGTTTGTTTTGTCTTGGGGTTTTGGTTGGTTGGTTTTTAATTTGAATTGTGACTTCCTGTGTTCACCAAGAAAACAGAACACACTTATGTAATTCAGCCCTACATACACATGCACTAAGATGCATGGAATTGTTCTTCGATTTACAGGCCAAAATTTACTGCTTTATTTAGTGCAGAAGATGAAGCAAGTTTTGTGCGTGGGCCACAGTTGTTGCAGAACCAGTTCTTTTCACATTCTTTTTTATTTTTTTCCAAAATTAACCCTTAAGGGCCCTGATATGATTAATTCTTATTCTTTAGATAAAGTGAAATTTCTTTGCCACTTTTTTGCTTTGCAATCAGAAATATATCATGGTAAATTCACTGTATGAGGATAGTCCTTTATTTACAAAACTCCATAGTCAAGTATGATAGATTATTCAGATTTTCATTTTTCAAATTAATGCCTCTGACATTCATTACTTCATAGCAATAATGACATGAACCACCACATGATTCTATAAGATATTGAAAAACAGATAATTGTTATAGAAATACATGGTACTATTTGGGAAAACAAAGCACCCAATCAAATATTCATTTACAGACTTAAACCCCCCCACCATTTTAAGACAACTACAGTCACAAATTCTTTTAGTTTGCTTCTGAGGAGGGTGCTAATAGATTTTTTTCTGTGAAAATATGATGCTTCAGTTAGATCTGTGAACACTGGGAGAAGTAGTATTGCAAGTATATATTGCAGGAACATTCTGCCAAAATGAGAAGTTAAGCTGCACTCAAGGCATTTTTTTTTTTAACAGTTATAAAAGAGTATCCAGAAGTCAACCTCAGATAGAAGTGTAACTGCTTTAATTTGCTATATCAGTTTAATATAAGTGAATCAAACCTGGGTGTCATTTTTACCATTCAAGGCATCTAACTTGCTAAGGAGTGGTAAGGTGGGAAACATGTTAAAGAGAAAAATCTATCCACTAGAGAAAGCATTACGTCTTCTGAGAAGGTATCCCTAGAGTTATGCTCTGGTCAGAGGACTTTCCATCTTGGTATTTCACCCTTAGAGGGAGATGCAACTGCCAACCATACCCTAGGAGATGCCACAGAGCCTTCAGGCCCATTCTGAGAGTTAGGGATAAGACAACAAAGACAAGACTCAAGTCCCACTAGATCCAGGCTCACAGGGTGAAACTGTCACCAAGCCTTTAGAGCTTCAGAAAAGATAACAGAGTGCCTAGATCCTGATCTGAATCTTAAAATGTATCACAACTATGAATTGTGAATTATAAGACATGAACTCAGACAGCTTTGCACTTTTGTCCCCAAAATTTTACTGGAATTTGCAGGTGAATGCTGTCACCAAACTATATTCACAAATTCCTCAGATTTAGACAACAGTCACAGCACGTAAGCTTGTCATGTTCCAGGTGTCTGTTGGCAGACAGGGTTAAAAAAACTGAAGTTTTCAATACTTTTTTTTTGCCCATCATGTTCTTTATGCTCTGTGTATAGTGGTACCAAATGGGATTATCACCTCCCACCCTTCTATTTCTAAGGCACCTTTAATTCTGTTTTCTGCAATTAGAATTTGACAGAAAGAAATAAAAGAGATGCAGTATAGTGGATTCTCAAAACAAACATCATGGATACCTGTCTCATAACCATCATCCCTCTTTATGTGACATTATCGCACATAATATCTGATAGAGGTATCAATTTAAATTGTTTCAGTTTAAGTAGCAAGATTTTTGGCATACTAAGTGTGACTGAAATATTTTTTTCAGAGGTGTGATGGATGTTACTTTCTTTTCTTTTACATAGATCATCCTCAAGTGATATGGTTCTACTAGCCTTGGAATGTGAGGGGGTTGATTATTTGCTATGGCATTGGGATCAATTGTTCCTAAGCTTCCTCTTTTCAACAGAAAATCTCATTTTATTTCTCATGAATCATGTTAGTGAAAACCAGTGAATTGCTATCTTATACATCCCTGCAGTGAAGGGGATGAACAGTCCTTGAGTGCATACACTTACATGTACACATGTATACCTACAGAGGTATAACATAAACAGATGAGGTAACAATGAAATGCTGCAGTCTAAGGGGTCCTTTAAACAGCAGGGAAAGAGTAGAGATCAAAACAAACAACTTACTTACTTAGTAAAGATCAGGTATTTTTCTAAAGATGGAGAAAGTGCTCACAGCCAAATCTGTTTACTGTTCAATCAGCAAACACAATTCAGAAATTCTGTACTCTCAGTATAGGCCAAGTACATACAACGATGTGTGAGTCTTGGCAAAACACCCTGTGCTCAAGTTAAAAGAAAATGAATGCTTTTTCTTCTGAAAACTGAAGTTAATTAACCAGAGAACCGTTCCACCTGGCACTATTCATGGTGCTTACACAGATCAGCCTATTGAAAAAAAATATCAACTAAAGAGGATTTAAGCTTCTAAGGAATATTTCTCAATATTCAAACATAAGTCCTATGCCTGTCCTTTGATTTCACAATGGGTTTTTTTCAGATTGATGCCAAAAAATTAGGTTTGGATGCACATCTCTCCAAAAGTCAGTAAATAAGAACAGTGTTGTTTAAAGGGAGCCTGGCAATTAGATTGAGAGTAGATGTAGTCATTCTTAAGAAAGAAAATTACCGTCATTGCAATTCATGCTTAGCTGAAGTATCTAAACATGAGAAAGGATAATAATATAGGATGATGATGTAGAAACACCACAATCAGAATTTTCAAGTACAACAAATTTGCTCACTAGGAAACATCCATCAAAGCAGTTTTAATGATCTAAATGTCACTGTAGAGCAAACAAATTCCAGGACCATTCTTGTATTATGCCTGGAACAATAACATCTATACCTGCAATTTTTAGAAAATAATATGAAGACACAGAAAGCAGCCATGCTCTATAACGAAATTGAGTATCATTTGCTCAATAGGATCCATTGCCCATTTCAGGCAGGGTTTTTTGTTTTGTTTTTGTTGCTGCCAAAACCCAAATTTGCTGAATGTTTTTCCTCTCTGCAAGAAAGTAGAAGCAATGCATGTCACCATGTACTAAAAATACATACTTCATGTAAGAAGATTTTAACTTATTTTAGGCCCTCATATCTGTTAATAGTGATGGCAATATCAAGTAAATTTTTAACACTGAATTCTTTTTGGAAGTAGCAGAAATGTACGCGATATAACAAAATTGGGTATCAGAAGTAAAATGGATGTGGAAATTAAAATCAGAGAAGTTCTGTGAGTTAAATGTTATATAAAGCATAATAATATTTATTTTATTTTATATTTATATAATGAAATTATATATATTTTTATTTATGTTTATATAATGAAATCAAACATAATATTGTGTCATATTTTTAACAATAAATATTACTAATATGAACCATTTCTTTTAAGTTTTGAGATCAACCAGATCATTGTGTCATTGCCTCTTAAGTGATGTGTAAATCTTGCCAAATGAGGACTTAGAGGGGACAAATGAGTTCCTTCTAAATCACATTGTTAAAAAATCAGTTTACTTTATTTGCTTTTAGCTAGCCATCAGTATGGACAAAACATGTAATGCCTTGTCATCTTTTAAAAATACTATAAATTACAGACATTCAGGAACAATACATGAATATCCAAGTTTTCCCCCTTACTGTACTGCAATAGTTTGCTGAAGTTGAAGGACATCACAAACAATAGCCCAAAGGCAACTATCAAAAGTACAAACCCAAAATTGAAAACAGTTAAGCAGGTACTATTATGTTCTAGTCCATGAATGATTTTCCTCTTTTTATTAAGTTAAACATGAAATAGAGACTCAAAATTTGAGTTCATTTATATTTGCTATTGGAGTAATAAAACCTGCTTTATCTAAATATTCTTAAAATGCATTTAGTAGAAGAACATACATGTATACCATCCTGCTATGAAAATAGTAGTCCTACATTTGAAATACAGGTTTTGAGCATGTATTCTGTGCAGCTATTCAGAACAAGTCATGTGATTGACAAAATTCAAAGATAAAACTGCTGCCACATAGGTTGTTTTAATTATTTCATTTTTCATGGTCAAGCATAGTTTTAACAATCAAAACTCAAACAAAACAAAAAAAAAAAAGGAGGGGGGAAATTATCATTATTTTAAAGGAATTTAAAGGTAATTTGTCTTGCTGATTACAATTCTGCTAGTTTTCAAGGCAGCTTGAATGAAAAGCCTAAATTTAAGCAGCATTCCAAGTGCTTAATAGAACTACAACAGAGGTAGTGAAGAAATTAGGATGATCATTGTTTGTGTTTTACTAAAAAGACTAAGTTTATTAGGTTTAAATTTCCATAAACCATTTAAACCCTTTATCCTATTATGAAGGATGGATTACCTTCATATGATTCCATCTCCTGCCAAAATGCTAGATAATCCCAGTAAATGCTTCTACCATCTGTAATCCACATTGAAATTTGTCATCAGCAAACTGGAAATATATTAATTTCTAAGATGAACATAGATAAAAATTTCTGATGTTCTGCAAGTTGCTGCATTCTTTGGGCTGGCGAGGAGGGGGCAATTTATCTGAGAAGTCTATATAAGTTGTCATTCTCATAGGCTAATTCTGGACACTGGTCCTAGGAAAATGGCTTGAGCTTCACATACTTAAGCATGAATCTAGCTCTTGTTGCTTTTTCCTTTCTTACTTTATTCTAAATCAACTCCCCTCTTTAGCTGGTTTGCTTCCAGCAAAATGTGTGAAAATACTAATTCTAGGACCAGAATACATAAAAACGACAAGAACTTCTGTGCGTGTCTTCTCAATAGTTGAAAAAAAACCAACAGGCATCAAGGAATTGCACCAATTTAGCTCTCTTAAATCAGTATAAGTGAATCATATTGATTTAGCTTAATTCTCTAACTAGCTAAAGTAATGCACTCTAATTCAGGACAACCAGAGTTGTACTTATTCAACAAAGTCAATTTAGAAGAAAATTTAGTAAAAGTCAATTCAGCTTGTTTATGTATGTAGAAAACATCTATGGGAAAACATATGGTGGATAGCATTAGGAAATGGTATCACATATTTCCTTTCCAGCAAGAAATGCAGCAGCCATTCCAGGAGTTCAAAAGTTCAAATAGGAAGTTCTAGCAAGTAATTACTATGAATTCATCTTTTACTATATTGTTACAATTCATAAAATGCAAGTGTGTATGTGAGGAGGAATCATTTGGTGCACTAAAAAAAGAAATAAATAGTTTTGGTAGTGAAATACACATTGTCAATATCAGTAATGTTTAAATACTAAGTATGAAAATAATGCATGAAAGCATGAAAAAATATATAGGAAAAATTGATATCTGTAATATCACAGAACTATAGAACATGCTGAGTTGGAAGGGACCAACAAGAATCATTGAGTCCAACTCCAACAGAATCAGAAACTACAGAAATCAGGCTTTGGATTTTTTTGCCTCTTTTTAATCTTACTGACAAGAAACAGTTTCTGTTCTAACTTATTCTAGTAAAAACTAAAAAACAAATGCAGTACTATTTGAGAGATCAATTCATTCCTGGCATCAAAGGTACTGCTTGACATTGCTTCAAGGTTGCTTTATACTTCTTTCCAGTGTGGCCCATGGAATAGTTGAGGATTGAGGTGGTTACTTTGAAGTAATAGCAGAAGGATCCATCCTGATTTGGCTAAAGAGGAAATTCAGATATGTATTTCTATTATTCTAATCCAGTGACTCATCAGGATTTCATTTACTCCAACAATTTAAAGAAAAAATTAAAAATATATACAACACTTTTCTATGAAATACACTCACACAATCATCTCCATCTCACTGAAGGAAAGAAAAAGAGGTTCTGTCTTTCCAGAAAAGCTTTATGCAGTATTTAAGTCCAGATCTTCAGGGGTTTAATACAGATGAAATTTATTGACCTATTACAGTGATAAATAGAATTGAGTTTGAACATTATGAAAAAAAAAATTCACACACTTTCAGAAAAAACTTGGATATACTGTATTTCAAAAGAAGAGGTTATGCATTTACACAATTTCAGCTTAGTGCTGTGTTTCATGTATGTACGCAAACAACTGTTACTTTTGAGTCATAAAATGTTTCTGCAGTTTCAAATTCTTTCATAACTTTATTGACGTCTAGGAATATGCATGCATCTGCACATTTCCAGCACCTTCTAAGGGTGCTGATTGTGTGATTCATACCAAAGATACACACTTTAAGAGAAATGAGGATGTGCTATTTTGGAGCCCCAAAAATTTATTAGCATTTTCATGGATCCTTGGCAAGCATTAAAACAAAATTTGGCTATAAAAATAATTTAAGAAACCTACATGCAGAAAGGTGCTTATCAAGATTCTCACCAGATAGTCATTAAATTCACTGATGCTGTTAAATTCTAAAAATTTCAAAGTCCCAAATTCCCATATTCACATCCATCTCTGCAGTACTTACCTTTTTTTCAGGAGAAAGGACAACATTTTTCATCATAGAAAACTGACAGTGCATGACAGATCATATACCACAAATAGGACTTCTTTGAAATTACTGACTTGCTGAATACTTCGAATATTTTTAAGCATTTCGCTGGCCTGGGATATGCAGACAAGTGTGTTAAGTGTATTAAGCTTGCATGAAGCCTACAAAAATATAGGATTTATTTTGACACTTCTATGATTAACAGCCCTAAATAGAAAGTAATAATACTCAGATGTGCCCCACACATTGCCACATATAAGAGAAGGCATTGCCCAAAATAAACTATTTATAAAATGGTCTCTGACTGTATAATTACTTTTGGTTTATATCAGGGTTGGTTTTCTTGGGGGAGGGATGTGAGGATTTCATTGAAAACAGTGCTCTTCTGTCAGAAACATGTTTTCATTCGTTTATTACTGCATACAGAAAAAAAAGCCTCCTATAGTCCTGTTTATAGTAACAGAACATAGACGACTACAAATACAAAATGGGTTGCACATGACTTGATATCCAATCCTCCAAACTCTTGCTTGCGGAAGTAACACAATAGCTTTGAAAATATTACAGATGAGCCCTACAGTAATGCTTTCAGTCAACAAAGGCATATCAAACTGTCAGGTCCTGTACTGGCTCTGGGACTGCCACAAAATATTGGGTCCCTAGAAGTCAGCCCTAGACTGCTTACTCTGAGACGACATTTGGGATACACTTGGGTTAAATTAAGGCAAAACTATGCCTAATGGTCAATTGGAAAGTTTTATTTATTACAGCAGTGATTTGAACCTTAAACCTTATAAGTTGAATGACCTGTGGTGGTAATGACTTAAACTTTCCTGAACAGCCCGTGGCAGAACAGCAATTTAAACTTTTCTGAACTCAATTTTTCTGAACAGCACATGGCAACAACAATTTCTGAACAGTGATTTAAACTTTTAACTTTATGAGAGGATGAGTGGCCCACAACAGAATCAATTCAAACTTTCAAGGAGAGAAAGGGAAGAGGAAGGAAAGACAGGAAAATAGAGACAGAGGAGAAGATCTGGATCCCCAGGGTTTCAGAGGCCTCTCTGGTCTATTTCCTTCAGACAGTGGGTACACATCAGGCTCCTCTCACTCGGGCTGTTTATAGGTCAGTCCTTGCACATATAATGTTTGCTATTCTCAAAGTTTTCAGGAGGGGTTTGGGGCATTTCAATCTCCTTCCCCCGTCAGAGGCGTAACTGCAATGTTATCTCAAGCTTGTTTTTGGAAATAGTTACCCAAGAGAAGGACACTGGTCCCAGAGAAGTGCTACCCTGCCTCCAAAAGACCCTCTTTTCTAACCACACCTTACCTCACTGGTGTGGTAATATTCCTTTTCTCTTTTGCTGAGCATTAGAGATATTTACTTTTTCAGGTTTTCTGTCTCTCACACAAACATTCCCAAACTGTATGCTTCAAAGCAGTTCAGAATATAATTCCCTGAAGTAAGTGCAACTATGATGCTTCATGTAATTTTTCTTTCTCCATTTTTAGCTTTATGTTACTAACAAAAGACCTCGAATGCCAGCAGCAATTTGGCTGGTAACACACCTTCATCACTCATTTTTCCAATTTAAGATTTATCTGATTTATTTAGCATTAAGTAATTGAAAATTTCACAGGAAAAGCTGTGACAATGTATTATTGTTATGAATATTCATTATAGCAGTACATTCTATCTTTGGGGGGCAATAAAAAGGGCTTTTTAAGAAACAGTAAAAGGCAGACCAGAAATAAGGATAGTCACCTCACAAACAGGGACACAGACAAGGCAGAGATATTTAATGCATTCCTTTCCTCAGTCTTCAACAATGATGATGGGCTATGGGAGTCCCAGAGCCCTGAGCTGGAGCCATATGGCTCTGAGGATGATAAACTCCCAGTCAGCACTGAACTTGTGCAGGAGCTGCTGCTCCAGATGGATCCCTGTAAATCTATGAGGCCTGATGGGAATCATAACCTGGTACTCAAAGAGCTGGCTGATGACATTGTGAGGCCTCTCTCAATGATTTTTCAATAGTCTTGGGAATCTGGAGAGATCCCAGTCAACTGGAAGCTGGCTAATGTGGTCCCAGTTTTCAAGAACAGCAAGAGCCATGACACTGGTAACTACAGGCCTGTCAGTCTCACTTCAGTGAAAAAGAGACATTTTTATAGTGCTACTCTTCTGTGCACAGTTCCCTGATCACCAAGAAGTATCCTAAGCAGTATCCACAGCCACAGAACAGGAAAGGCTGGCATAATTCAGTCTAATTTTTCAACACCTTCCCCTCAGACCCCCCAAAACCAACAACAAAACAAACTCCCACATCCATATAAAAAACCCCTCCAAACAAAAAGAAGCTGTTAAAACTCAAAGGTATTATCCAATTTACCCACTTTTAAATTTATTTTATGTTCTGGAAATCAGGGGATGAAAGGATATAAAATAAAGCTCAGCTGCCTTTTTTTTTTAATATATATTTTCTGCGTCTGAAGTGATACTCAGCATGATTTATTTAAAAGTCTGTGAAAAGACTATCTTGTCCTCCACCAAATTTTTGTGGGGGTGGGAGGGGGGAGTTTGGTTGGGATTTTTTTAGGTTTTTTTGTATGTTTGTTTGTTTTTTTCTTTTTTATGTTTTTTTGTTTTTGTTTCTTGGCTTGGATTTTTATTTTTTTTCATTTCTGAAAATGACATTTCTTCTTAAAAAGTGATTATGCTTCGCAGGAAGTGCATTATACACAATGTGTTTTGCTCAGCTCCAGCAGCATGGAGAACACTGTAAAAGATATATTGACAGCATCTTTCAGGTTTTTCTGACTCTTTGAGACAATATGTAAAACTAGAAATTGCATGTGCTCCCACCGTGAACATCAGAATTCAGAAATGTCCCCGAAAATTTGGCAGCTTTTAATGTAGACTGGTAATTAAGCACACAACTGTTTGATATCCTTGCATAAATACAAGGCTTTGCATGTTCAAGTGGGTTTTTTTGTTATTACACTGATTTTATTACTGTCGGAAACTGTTATTTTCCTTATCATGTATTCCCAATTCATCAAGTAATAGATAGATAGATGATCCAGCTTAGGGCACAGATGGGCAATATAAGAAAAAAAATATCAAAAAACAGTAAATACACTTTTCCCTTCAGAATGCTCAATTCAGTTTGAAAGCAGATGCAAGATATCTTAGGAATTTGTAAAGAGTCTTTATGTAATTATTTGCTATCCACGCTACAAGAAATTTGTAGCTGAAGAATATTGTGATAGTAGAATTCAGATCAAATATAAAAACAATTTGTTACACTTCTGGCAATGCTTTCTTTTTGATCTTACCAAATCTTGTTAAATGTAAACCTCTACAGAGGGATCTGAACAGGCTGGATAGATGGGCCAAGACCAGTGGCATGAGGTTCAACAAGACCAAGTTCCAGGTCCTACACTTTGGCTAGAACAGCCCCATGCAGAGCTATGGGCTGGGAGCAGAGCAGTTGCAAAGCTGTCAACAGAAACGGGTGTGGGGGTGCTGGTCAATAGCCAGCTGAACATGAACCAGTGTGTGCCCAGAAGGCCATGAAGGCCAGTGGCATCTTGGCCTGTATCAGCAATAACGTGGCCAGCAGGACCAGGGAAGTGAATCTTGCCCTGTACTCTGGTAAGTCCACACCTCGAGTGCTGTGTCCCATTCTGGGCCCCTCAATTCGGGAAGGATATTGAGATGCTGGATCATGTCCAGAGAAGGGCAATAAAGCTGGTGAGGGGTCTGACGTGTATGTGCTATGAGGAGTGGCTGAGGGAGCTGGGGTTGTTTAGCCTGAAGAAGGCTCAAGGGCAACCTTAGAACTCTCTACAACTACCTGAAGGAGGCTGTAGCCAGGTGGTGGTTAGTCTCTTCTCCCAGGCAGCTAGTGATAGGACAAGAGGACATAGCCTCAAACTACACCAGGGGAGGTTTAGGTTGGACATTAGGAAGAATTTCTTCACAGAAAGGGTAATTTGGCATTGGAATGGGCTGCCCAAGGAGGTGGTAGAGTCACCATCCTTGGAGGTGTTTAAGGAAAGACTTGGCACTTAGTGCCGTGGTCTAGTTGACAAGGTGGTGTTCGATCCTTGGACTACATGATCTCAGAGGTCTTTGCCAACATAATTTGTGATGTCATTCTGTAATTCAAAAGCTAATTAAATCTGCTAACCTCTCTGGCACAATAGTTTGTAATATATTCTTTATAGGTCCTTCCATTGCCTTGAATTTCTCAGTCTATAAATAGGAAAAATTGAACCTGAAGATTTCCTTTAGCTCAGCACATTGTCAAATAAGTTGATGCCAACTTTTGCCCAGACAGCGACTTTGGAACACATCAGCTTCCATCTTCTACCCTTCCTTCTTATGCATAAGCTTCCCATACTTCAGAAGCAACCTCATTTATTTCCATAGGGAAAGGAAGTACATCAACAATGCAGACTGAAACCAAAAGTGACAGGAGTAAACAGTCCCACTTTGCAAAGTCTTTAGAAGACTAATCGAGATGCACTTGGAATCTGAGAGAATATTAGTCAGTATCAAAATAAAACAAGTTTTTACAAGGGGATCTTTAGAGTGTGACAGGGGATTCTTTTTCCTAAAAGTTTGCTGGTGAACTAGAGTAAAATCATAATGAAAAGAATAACTGAAGAGCTGAAGAACATGTTTCATAATCTTTCAGGAGTTCAATCTATTTGACATGTCAGAATGATTAAAAAAATAATTTCTTTACAAGTGGGAAATAACTCCAAGGGAACAGAAGTTTGATTGCAGAGAGTTGGTACAAAAGAGTTATGTTAAGACTCAACATCTGAAAAGTGAAACTAGACAAGCCCATTTTATCAACAATGCAAAGCAGATATTTTGATATTGAAGAGGATCACTGATACTTGAACATCGAGTAATGATTTTTCTAGCGCAGAGAATCAGCAGACAACTTTTAGTGACAATAAGACTTCTGACACTTCTGTTAATCCTCAAATTCAAAGAGCAGACCAAGATAAACATCCATCTGTCACTGTGATCTATAACTATACTGTTCTCTCGTTTCATACTTCACAGTAATGACATTTGGAGAACCATCTCACAGAACATTTGGGAATACCATAGCTGTTATGCATCACAATGTGTTTGGTTAATAACAGGTTACATAGCACTATATAAACAACACAGCTCAGTCAGCACTGCCCTTCTTCTCCCACCACGCAGGGATATACCATCTTAGTGCCCTCCCTGCTGTGTGGGCTTTCCTTTGGTAGCATGAACACTCAGGAGCTCTTACCCCTCAGACAGTAATTTTGATGCTGCCCTTTCCTCTGTCTCACAGAAGGATAAAACAGGAGTCAGATTTTCAAATAAAATTACTTGTTTGGGCTGGGTTTACCTGACAAGATGCCAGCAGCAGCACCAGAAAGTCTGCAGGGGAGACCTGTGTGGAGCAGCCGGGGCTGACCTGTGCTGGACACAAACCATTCCAGTGGCTCCAGCAGCCCCACCACAGGGCAAAGCTGAGCTCCTCAGCCACGGATGGGTGCCTTGCCCCAGACTGGAATTATGGATAGAAACAGCTAAGGGAATATGTAGCAATGAACATAAAATAAAGGCTAGGTCCTACTGGTACACTATGCAATATAAAGAAAGTGAGATAACTGAACTTATCCTTAATATAAGAATACTTAACCATTCATTAGCAATCCTGATTATCAGAATAGTTGCAAGGACATTTACCAACTAAGAGAACAAGCTTGACATGCAAAGTCTTGATCATATTGTTTCTGTAATGTTCTGCAGCTTTCTGTGGTAGTCTTATGTTGTCAGACTAAAGGAAGGGACAATTTTGACATATATATTAATTTTCCTGTTCCGTGCTCTTGTTGCACACCAAAGCTAGACAGACACAGGAGATACACAACAGTGAAAATCCATAAAGTTTTTGCAACACCAAGGGGACAAGTGCACTGCTGTACTTACAAGATTTGGCTGACATGGTCTGAGACATGCTTAGGTACAGTAATGAAAAGTTTGGCATTTATATAGAATTAATGAAAAGGAATTGTAAAAGAGACTATCGAGAAACAAAGTATTACAATATGTTGTTACATAGCAGTGGGGCAAAATTAAAGCATTCAATAGGTTTTGGAGCTCATCATAAACAAACAATGCAAACATAATGTTTAGCTAATTGCCTTCAGAAATTAATGGGGAGAATATGTGCTGGAGGGAAAAGTACTATATCTAAAGAAAAGCAGAGCCATTTCTGGTAAAGGTACACTCAACTCAGCTCCAGTTGGCCCCATCAAAACTTGGCTCCCTATCTCCAGCACAGACTCCACAGTCTATGCCTGATAAACATGTCTTTGTATCCCAACCATTCCACGGACATATTTAAAAATAGAAAAATGCAAACTCTGGATGGGGTTCTAGAAAACTGCAACTGGCTTATTTGCACAAGTGAAAATTCATATCTATGTTTTAACAGTCTCCCTTGATTAGGTCTTTCACCACTTCCTAGGCTATTTAAAGGAAAAAAAAAAATTAAACCGTCTAAATTAAAGCATTCTAGTCCTTGTACTTTTCAGATAACATCCATCATAATCAGAAGAACAGCCCATGGAAGATCTTATCACCTATTCCTTGAAATGTCTGTATTAGGAAAGAGAAATGAAATCCCTTCATAATTAACATTTCATTTGAGCCAGTGAATTTAGGCAGCTTGCTCTTCCCTTTCTTCTGTCTATGACATGATGTTTCTTCACAGCAGCACTTATAGAGAAATTTGGTAATTATATATACTTACCTTCAGATAATCTAGTTCAAACACAGAATGTCTGTGACCAATTTTGCAATGTATTTAGTCCCTGCAGTTGGTGGAAGTAATGGGATTCATATTGATTTCAAATTTCTCACATAGGTGGTTTCAGGAAAACATCACAAGCATGCAAATTAACCTTCTACTTCTAAACCTTTTTTTTTTTAAACAACTTTACTATATAAATCCACTGATATATATATATATAAATCCCAATAATGGAATAATTAAGAGGGAACAAAGCCCTTGAAATGAAATATTCTTTCAGAAATCATGACAGTTCCCCTTGAACTAAGCTAATTTACAACACAGAAGTAACAAAAGTCCCAAATAATCTGGAAAACAAAACAATCATACACTTTAAAAATAAACCACAGATTATCAAGAAACACAAAGACCTCTAACAGTCTTATAAATAGCTATGAGAAGAGCTTCACTCTTCAGGAATTAAAAACTTAAGAGTGAAAGTGAAAAACAAATCCCAAAACTTTAGTAAATTATTATGAAATAGACAGCTTCTGGATTTAGTACATATTTTATTCCCACATTCATTTTATGACAGGAAGATTACTTTTTTAAGTAAATGAGGAATCAACACTTAGATTTGCTTTGGAGACCATTTAATTCAGTAACTGGGATAAAAGTTGCACATACATTGAAGGATTAAATATTACCAAGTAAATTCCACACGAAATATATTGGCTATATGGAATTTTACTTTTAGTCACACTTGCTGCATCATTAAAACCCAAGAGTATAATAAGAGATCTTATCTTTTCTATGGAAAATACTTAAGCATCTGATTAGTCACTGAGGGGAAAGAAAAACAACCCTGGCAAGTCTGCTGAAAAGATTTTAAGAACCTCAAGATGAGGGTCTTAAAATCCCACGCGTGGAATAAATTTAAGTTAATGACTTTTCAGAAGTGTAAAATTTGTGAGTGCAGTTTCATGGTGTTTCCAAAGTGTACTTCTAGAGAAATACTTTTTTTTTCATCTAATCACATCTGCCACAGTCCCTGTTTGAGTAATTGAGAGGCACAAACAACTATGTAGAAAATAATTACATCTGGTTCTAACAGTTCTTCATGGATTTCAAACCATCAGCTTCTGTCTTCTTCCCCTTGAAAGAAGGCTGTTTGAAAGAACAGAGGACAATTACTTATGCATCTGAAAGCTATGTTATGTTTCATGCACACTATCAAATAGCCTCTTATTTCTGTTCTCTCTCAAATCTCAATTTCATGTAAAATATAATGCACATGAGTTAGTTCAGTTTTTGTTTCTGTGCAAGGGAACTCACTCCCTGCCCCTCTATCATGGGAAAATGGGAGATTTACTCAAACCTTTGGTGTTTGATTAGTCTGTCAGAGCCCAGGGAAAGCTGAGACCCTTGTGCCCAACCAGTCTGCCAGAGTCCCATTACAGGGACCCTTCACTAAGCAGTTCACTGGATCAGAGAACAGTCTGACTGACTTGTTCAGGGTCACACTCCAAACAGAGACCTCCTCCTGGGTCTCCACACCTTTACCTACTGCCAGCAAGTGTCAGCACTTCTGAGGGACTCACATCAACATTTTAGAGAATAACACTCTTTATTAATAAAATTGTGACAGATTAAGGTTCGAGAATTTTAGGTGATCATATCTGACTGCAAAAACATATTCAAAACAATATAGTAATTCAAAACAATATACTAACAAGTCTCTGAAAGACTGTTTTGGATTTTTGACTGTTGGAATTTTATATGCTGTTCTTAAAAAGTGCACTAGTAGTAACAGTCTAATATGAAATAATATTCTGATTGCTATTACTAATTTCATATGTCATTTAATACTGATATATATTCCAAAAGGCCAAATTATATTACATTTGAAATAAGAACTATTATCTTAGGAGGAATAAGCCTAATTATTTTCCAAGGATGGAATTATGAAAACATGTAAATTTCCATTATTGATGTGGAATAAAGGATCAGAAAGGGCTACCTTCTCCTACACCCCAGCCCCCAAATGACAAACAGTAACATTTTATTTTATTTCTTCATGACCTCAGAAACATAATAGTTTCAAGGACCACATTAAGAAGTTAAGTCCATTAGCATAAATATACAGATAAAACTCAATTTTCTACTGTTTCTGCGCCAAACACTAAAAAAAAAAAAAAATCTGGAAGAAGGATTGGTTCATACTATGGTATGAATCTATATTTCCCTTGAGTTCCCAACATCAAAAATTCAATATTTTTCTGTGTGGTCTCAAGGATGAGCTCTGTTCAGCCCTAGGGCAACCTCTACTTTACACTGAAGGAGAAAAAGATTTATCCTATTTCTATTCCACCATGCTCTCCACTAGCAAAAGCAGAGACTTGATTATCCCTCAGTATCATTTTCTTTGCAATTGAAAAAGAAGAACACAATAAAAAGGAGACAACTTTGATATATTAATCGAAGGAAGGTGGAAAATTGGTATTTAGGGAGAAGAAAATAACTATGAACAAAACTGACAGAGCTGTAATGAGCTAGACATTAAAAAAAAAAAAATTGAAAAATCAACAGACAGTCATTACCACAGTATAAATATACATTTATATAGTGGACTTTCACAGTCTGACAATCCAGCTGTACTGATGGCAAGAATATTTTTTTTCCTTCAGTCAGTGTAGTCCAGATTGGCAATGTTACGTAATATCAGAAAGTAATGGCTGCAGAAAGGTTGGTATCCTTACACTTGGAAATGCATCAGCTGTAATCTAGGGAAGCATATTCAAAAACATAAGACCAATAGGGAGCAAACCCACCTGGGCATCAGTTAGTATGTTTCTTTATCTTACACTCTCAGAAATTAGAATTTTGTGATTTGGTCATATGTATCCACTTACTCATCCTTTATTTGGATGGACTATTTCTCCCCTCCCAAAAAAACACAAACCACAAACAAACAAAACCAAAAAAACTTGTGTAAAGTCAATAAATCAATTTCCCAAAATTCCAGAGCATGCAATTTTCTTACATGAAATCCAAATATTTCTATTTGAAAATGACATCGAGGCAGTCCATGAAAATTCCAGTTTGCATGCTCTGTTATATGATGAAATCTTTATAGATACTTTCAGGTCTACTCATGTGTAAAAAGCTGAGGTATGGTACAGGACCTGTACAAGTTCTCTTACAGCAATTCTCAGACAGACATGATGAAACAGAAAGGGGTCTTCTACCTTTACAGAAAAGTGTTATATATATAAAATGGTACCTGATATCTCTTAATGAAAATACTGCTCATATCTTAATGAAAAAAACCCCCACAACAAAAACCCAAAACCCAAAAATCCCTCAAAAATCCTACAACCAACCAATCAAATTCAAAAACAAATAAAAAAATCTCCCAAAAATGAAACCACAGAAAAAGGAACCCACAAAAACCAAAATAACTCCTTCCCCACAAAAAAAAAAAAAAAGAACAGAAAACCCAAACAAAACCCCAAACAACCAAAGAACCACAACAAAAACAAGCAGCTCAAATTTTCTCCTGTTGATATTAATGGACACCATGAACTCCAGTTGTCAGTATTGGGTTCATTTAAGTTGAAAAAAAATTTATAAAGCGTGTACTTAATAAATGACCTTTGTGTACAGACTGTTTTTTTTAAAAGTTGACAGGCATATCTAGAGTTTTAGAAGAACTGTAACATCAGATGTGTGAAGCCTTCCCAGTCACTCTAATGATAAAAAAAAAAAAAAAAGGTTTTCCTGCCCTTATATCCGCGAGGTCTTTTTTTGCATGAGAGCATTACAGAAACCTATTTATCTTTGCCTCCCTAGGGAAATCCAGCTAGCCACAGATGGTGCTTTAAAGGATTACATAACAGTACTTGCTATAGGCTATTTCATAGCTATAAAACCCATTATGAAATCTTCTGACTTTTGGAGTTCTTTTGTTTAAAGACAGAGAATTTTATCCCCTTGGAAAACACTGCATTATTCAGCAACATGAAACATACAACTTCTGCAAGCACTATTTTGCTGTCTCTAAGACTTTGTGACTTGTTGAATTAATGGTGAAGAGACTGTGAAGAGAAGGCAAAGGTAAAATGAAAGGCAAAGCAAAAGGGAAAGGAAAAGAAAAGGGAGGAAGAGGAAAGGGAAAGGGGAAGAAAAGAATTAATTTTACCTCTTCAACATTAAATTAATTACATGTGAACATATACCTGAGATGCATGTAAAAAAATGTCATCAAGAGATTTTGGAAAAAGTATCAATTAGGCCTCCACTGTGTGGATTGTATAAAAATAAGCCACTGAAATTTTCTATCTATTAGGGCCTAAAATGGGCATATTAGCATCACTCTACACTTATTCTTTTTGACACTTTCTTTACACAATATTACTCAGAAGTCAGAAGCAAGTTAGAGAAGTATAAATACTGTTTCCTACTCAAGGAAAGGGGATCATCTATATTGATATCTGAAACCTTAAATTCTAGAGACTTACCCTTAAAGACTGTAGGTTCATGTTTTAATATCCCAAAATATGAGCCCATTTAGAGGACCCTCTCTAGGACTTTATTGCTTTTCTGTATTGTCAATAACTTTTACATAAAACGTGTTCTTGAATTCAGCAATGATGAAGTTGAAAACAGAGACACACTTACTGTCTTGAAACGCATTCAGACACTGTCATTGTGGGATGGAAATGTGGGATGGACTGCAATCTACCCAGCTAAGTTGCAAGGATCAGGATGAAAGAAACAGGTTCATGGGAAAAAAAAAAAGGATTTGTATGTAAAGAAAAATCCATAAAATATTACAGGATGGAAAGAACCACTTGAGAAATGCAATCTATTTGCATTTGAAGAATATGGCTCGGTGATTTTGTTTGTTATATGTTTATAAAAGCCGATATAAAACGTAATCTTTTCACCTCAGTCTGAATAGATCTTCTGCTTTCAATATTTTGCTTATATAATAAATATTACATTATGATGTTATAATGCACACAATGCATATGTAAGCTATGTGCAATGTCTTATGTTTAATTCACTGCATTGATAATTTTGCAGACAATGATAAAAATTACAATTAGTGATCAACACACATTTTTATCTTTCCTTTCCCGTACTGTCCACAATTTTTTTCCTTTTTCACTCATCTTGATCTAAGGATGTCAAGTTCTCAGGTAGACTAGGACAAGAAGCAAGACCCATTGAAATTTTTTCTTTAACTGAGAAAATATGTGAATATACCTTTTTTCCCAGGCTGGTTTTTGTCCAAAAAAACCCAGGAATGTGAAATTTTGCACACCCCTGATTCACTAGTGACTTCAAAAAAATTAATCATATATCATTCTCATAAGAGATATATTTGGAGCACCCTGCCTTACACCATGTTTTTCTTAAATGTAATTTTAGTGAGACAAAATTACTTTTATAAGTCATTTAATTTTACTTGAAGCTGTTGTAAGTTTTGGTTACTGTATAAATCTTCAAGGAAATTTTTGCAAAAAAAAAGGAAACTTTTTCAAGGAAACTTCTGCAAAGTGAATACTTAACCTCAGTTCTTATCCTCAATATAATGTAGTCAGAGTTTGGTAGAAAATTTCGAATCTATTTTAGACTTTAATTGCATTGCCTTCTAATGTCAAGTTGAATCCTAAACTAGCTGACCATTTGATTCTAAAATTGTGAGGAACTTTAAATTTTTTAAGTTATTTACAAATAACCCATAGACATAATCCTTATAATTAAATCTTCTAGCTCAACATCATTGTTATGAGAAGAGAGGAGAACAGAGCCTGCCTGTCCAAACATAAGAAGGCTTTGGAAGATGACACTCTGCCTGGAGCCATTCACATACATGTCAGGAGCAAGCTTCTGCTCCAAGCACAAAAGTCTGTCAGCGATATTTCTATTACCAAACATGCCATTTTCAAATTGGATCACAACTCATCTGCAGTTTTCTGAGAATGTTTAATACCTGCATCACCAACTGAAAAGTTACCAGTATTGTATTAAACATCACTTTGCAAGGAATCTACAAGAACAGGGCAGTTTTCTTTAGAGTTTTGGGGGTTTTTTTGGTTTTGTTGGTTTTTTTTTTTAAATAGTTAACAATTAGAACTAAACACTCTTTGTCATTAAAAGCACTGTGCTGCCAACATTTCCACCATCTTGTCAGCTTTTAGTTTCAAGGGTATTTTCTCATAGGTTAATAACTAGCAGCTCCTATCTGATATTTCCTTTCATGATAGCAAAGCTTATTTTTCCTTTATTATCAGGAGGCTTTTCAAGCAACTTTTACCAAAGTAATTTTTCTATTAACACATATTATTTCTTCCTTTCTTCTCACATTTCTTCATACAAACAACTCCTAGTTTTGACAAAAGCTATACCTCATATAGGCTCCAGTTAAGATGGAGTTTTTCTGTTGGCACTACTATCATATTTTACTATAAGTGAAAATATTTAATTGTACAATTACTGACCACATTCATCATTATGAGAAGATAGCCCTTTTATCTTAACCTTCTAATTAGGGATATGCTTGCTAAGACTTACATAATTCTTTTCAGTTAATATTTGCAATTTCATTAAGTGTATTTGTGCTGATGACATAAAACTGTGGGGAGAGGCTGATACACCAAAAGGTTGCACCAACATCCAAAAGGACCTGGTCAGGCTGGAGAAATGGGCTGACAGGAACCATATAAAGTTCAGGAAAGGGGAGTGTGGAGTCTTGTACCTGTGAAGGAACAAAGCCACACACCAGTATATGCTAAGGGATGTCCAGCTAGAAAGCAACTTTGCAGAAAGTCCTGGTGGACACACAGCTTAACACGAGTCAGTAACATGCGCATGGCAAAGAAGGCTGTTGGTGTCATGGGCTGCATGCTTGTCAGAAGACTGAGGGAGGGAATCCTTCCCCTCTACTCAGTGCTGCTGAGGCCACACCTGGTGGGCTGTGCACCAGTTCTGGACTCCTCAGTGCAGAGAGGACAGGGACATACTGGAGAGAGTGCAGCAAAGAGCTGTGAAGGTGATGGACTGAAACATTTCACAGGTGAGGAAAGTCTGAGAAAGCTGGGACTGTTCAGCCTGGAGAAGAAAGGTCTCTGGAGGAATTTTTTCAACGTATGTAAATAGCTGAAAAGAGAGTACAAAGAGAACAGAGTCAGCCTTACGCAGTAACAGGATGTGAAACAATGGAAAAAACCCCTGAAGCACAGGAGGTTCCTTCTGAACATTAGGAGATACCTTGTTAGTGTGAGGATGAGCAAACACTGGCACAAGTTTCCCAGGCAGTTTGTGGGGTCTCCAAGCTTGGAGACTGGCTGGACTGTCCTTCAAAATTGTCTGGACATTGTCTTGGGAAACAGGACTGTGTAGCACTGTTTAAGCAGAAAGGAGTTGGACCAGACGACCTGCAGAGTTTCCTTGCAACCTCAACTATTCTGCAATTTCATTTGGAGATACGAGATCAATGAATTCTGTCTTAACTTTTCAGAGCAATTATGTTACTCCTAGAGGATTTAGAACTAAAAGTGATTATTAATTGCCAGTGATTAGAAACTACCAGCTTGTTAAAAAGCCTCACCAGTCAATAAATTATCCTATCAGCATTGTCATTTTTAATTTTGTTCCAAATAACTATCAGCTTTCATTAGATAGCACTCTGAACTTTCTCCACTATTATAAATGAAAAATATAAATATAAAACTGTGAAACACAAATAGTAATAACATTACTCATTAAGAATCTTTATTTTGTCATATATCTGACTGCTGCACTTGTTCTTTGAATAATTTTGAACAGAATCAAGTTGTAAAATAGGTAAGCAAGAGCATGTATCCACAACAGACTTAGATTTTAGTCTTACAGATATTTTTGACTCAACCCATATTTTTACCTGCAGCAAGCTAAGGGGAGCGCTCCCCCCTTTCCCGTCCCCTCCCAGGCCACATGGCTGACCATGTGGTCTCCGGGCATCCCAGCAAAGAGACACACACGCACACACACGCACATGCGCACACTGGGGGCAGGAAAGCAGAGAAAGATTTAATCACCTGGCCAGGCCTTTTATAGGGCTTCACAACCTATAGGGTTCAAGGGGAAGGGTTAACAACAGACCAATCAGAGGGGTTTCATCTGGCCAGGCCAAGGCTTGCATACTAATTAGGAAGACAAAAAGTCCAGGGAAGGGGGGGATAACTCAGGGAGAAAGGGTAAAACCTTCATGTTACAATACAATAAGAGAGGCACTCTGGCTGGGTTCGCCATCCTCCCCAGAGACCCATCTCTTGCATGGCTTATTCCACTTCTGATAGTTTGAGTCTATTTACACATCTACCTATTAACAACCTTACTATATGTTTATTTGACTCCAGACACAGTGGCTTTCAGCAATATGTATGAGCTAACATCTATTCTGTCCTTTAACTTAACCCAGAACCTGTCTTCAGAAACAAAAGAGATGCGGTGGATGCCCTAATACTGCCTGAACAACCCTATCTGAAGGCACAACATTTTCTCACAGTCGATTCCTCTGCACAGGAACAAATCCCAGGGCATCAGGGCACAAAGCAGCAGGGTTTTGTTCTCCTGGGCACATATGTACATTGGTTCAGGGACAGCAACACACAGAAGACCTTGCTGTGGGAATACTTATACTCAGGTTAGGCTAACTGGAACACTCTGATCCCAGTACTAATTAGCTCAGATAAGTCTACAATGGAGATATTCCCTATATAGATGCTCATACCATCAATGCCTTCAAAGCGCTTTTTGTATTTCCTCTTTGGGTCTAATGGGTATTAAATGGTCAATGGTCACAAAACTAATTCTGACTGATGAGAATGAAACATTACAGAACATAAATATATGAATGGAATTGCACGAGGTAATAGAGTTTGAATGGAAAAAAATAACAGCAAAAATATTAGCTTTTCACGTCTGGCTACCAAGACAGATAGAACACATGGAGAGAGGAAGTAGAAAATTCACTGCAAAGAGTGGAGGGTCCAGGAAGCACCTGCCCAGAACATTAAAAAACGTAACATAGACAGTAGATAATTTTTCTGTTCTAAGATGTGGAAAGAATATTCTAATGAATCTGCTTAGTGGTACAATCCATGAGAGACATAGACACTTTTTTTCTTTCAGAGGCATCCTATTTTGTTCTATAGTTTTGTTTTCCATCTATCATATCAGTTGGAGAGAGACAGGACTCCTGGCATTTACCTAGAGAACACTGTGTTACATTGTGGTAGGGTGACCCTGGCTGGAGGCCAGGTACCCACCAAAGCTGCTCTACAACTCCACTTCTCAGCTGGAGAAATAAGAAAAAAAAATATTTATATATATATATATAACAAAAAGCTCATGGGTCACAATAAGGACAGGAAGAGATCACTCAACAATTATTGTCATGGGCAAAATAGACTCATCTTGGTGAAATTAGTTTACTTTGTTACAAAACAAATCAGGATAGAATAATAAGAAATAAAACTAAATCTTAAAAAGACCTTCTGCCCACCACTTCATCCTTCCTGGGCTTAACTTAACTCCTGAATTTTCTACATCCTCCCTCTGCAACAATACAGGGGGATGGGGAATTGGGGCTGCAGTCAGTTCATCATACATTGTCTGGCCTCTGCTTACTCCTCAGGGAGGGATCCTCACACTCTTCCCCTGCTCCAGCTTGGGGTCTCTCCTATGGGAGACAGTTCTCCATTAACTTCTCCAATATGAGTGCTTCCCACAGGCTGCAGTTCTTCACAAACTGCTCCAGCGTGGGTTCCTTTCACCACGTTCAGTCTTTCAGGAACAGACTGCTCTGATGTGGGTCTTCCATGGGGTCACAACTCCTTGCCAATGAACCTGCTTCAGCATGGGCTTCTATCTCTATAGGGCCACAGATCCTGCCAGGAGCCTGCTCCAGCATGGGTTTCCTGTAGGATCACAGCCTACTTTAAGCATATCAGCTGGCTACAGTGTGGGGTCCTCCATGGGCTGCAGATGGATATCTGCTCAACCATGGACCTCCATGAGCTGTAGGGAGACAGTTTGCCCCACCACAAGCTGCAGGCATATGTCTGGTCTGGTACCTGGGCACCATTCCCTCCTTCACTGAACTTGTTCTCTGCAGGGCTGTTCCTCCAACTCCTCTCTCCCAGCTGCTGAGTGCAGCATGCTTTTTTCTCCCTTCTTAAATATTTTTATCCCAGAGGTGTTACCACTGTCACCGTTGGGCTTGGTTTTGGCCAGCAGAGGGTCTGTCTTGGATCCAGTTGGAATGGACTGCATTGAACATCGGGGAAGTTTCTAGCAGCTTCTCACAGAAGTCACACCTGTAGTTTTCCCCTTCCCCCCTCACCCTGTGCTACCAGAACCTTGCCACACAAACCCAATGCACATACCCATACTGCAATCAGCTGCAAGCACCATCTCCTTTCATTATCTAATTTCTATGCAGGTCAAAATCCATACAGGTTTTCTGCTCAACAAGAAATTTATTCAGTCATGTGAGCTTGGACCTTTCAACCAGAAGTCTCAGATGTGCTAAAGAAAGAAGTTATCTCCTAAATCTCACTCTACATAAAAGCTGTTGTTGTGGAAAATGAACTTGCTTGTGCTGGCAAAGCATATATAGCTTCTGTTATATAAATAAAAATCTGTCACTGTCTGACACCAAATATTTTGTTGGTAACTTGCCCTTAACTTTACCTTATTCAATAATTTCTTCTGATAAAAACAGGCAATGCTTCATTTTTCATTTCAAACACTAGGATGATGCTGTGTTTTCTATCCACATCTCACTTGTAGATGGATCCCTTTTCAAAAAGAAAAAAACATTAAAAAAATTTCAATCGAGTCATATTCAATTTTTGGTGCTATTTGCTTTTTGCTTTCTTTTTTACTATGTACTGTCCTTGCTGACTTTGCAGCTTTAGAGGTACTATGGTAGGATTCTTTGCAGTTACAGAATAAAGTTTGTGACCCCTTTTGTCAATGTGCTATGGAGTGAGATGCTGTAATGAGATAATACCCTTCAATGCGAGTAGTAGAAATTTAAGCAAAGTAAGCATGAAGATGTTAACCTAAAACACAGATCCAAGCTTAGATTCCTTCAGTGTTAATTTACTACTTCAAGCTAATTATTGTATCTAAGTACATTCTCTACTCTCTATTATACTACTAATGCTGAAAGAAAACCAACAAACAAACAAGAAAGTGGTTGTTATTTTGAAGACATGAACACCTGCTTTAAAATTAGTCTCACAAGTCTCACTTGCCAGGAACAGCACCACTTTTGATTAGTGTGTATAGTCAAAGGTGAGTCATTTTAAGCTTTATTATGAGCACTCCAGTAGGTAATAGGGAAATGAGATTAATTCTCTGTTTTGAAGGACAGATTTTACCTACATAGCAACCAGATGCAGAAACAGATTGCTATTTGATGAAGAGAGTTAAATGAGTTAGGAATGAGAACATAACCTGAACATGAGAAAAGCACTGCCATGGTTTCACACCATAATACAGTCTTTGGAAAGATCATGCAGTAATTCTCAGCCTACTGAAAGATGGCACTGTATGTGGCCACTGAAGGATGGGACTATTGTACTGAACAAACATGTACTACTGTTCTAATTTAATGGAGATGCAAAAAGAGTAAAAGCCTTCTTAGCACATTGCACTGTTTTAAAGATTGTGCTATCTCTCTGCTCCCTGAATATTATTAGTTGGGCACAACAGCAAATGTGATCTTGATAGACAAAGGCTACTACCATTATTACTAGTGATAACAGAAACTCCTTAGACAAATTTCTGCATTAGTGGAGTAAATAGAAGTTCTGTCACTGTATTCAACTGAACTAGGATTGCACTGTCAGAATTAAAGCCAAAAGTAAGAGGCCTTGCTCCAAGCACAGTGGTTACAATGAATATTTTGTTATGTATTTGCTATCAGAGCCTTGATGAAGTCATTCTTGAAACTATCAATGACTGCTAAAACTTTTACTTCAAAATATTTTAGGGTTTCAGGGATTTTTTTATTATTATTTTTTTAATGAGACCTGACAGCTCCTGATGGAGAAGAAAGAAAAGGTGCTTAATTTTGCATCACTAATTTTTCCCTTCCTCCAACTATCACTATGTACATCCTGCTGGGAGATATGCTCAGGAAGGTGTGCAAATGAGTCAGAAAAAACAAGCATGTTGAGCAGTGTGTTTTACCACAGCATTCTAATTACCTTTTCAGGAAAGAACTCAGAGAATAGAAGTGCAGATACAGTCTTAACTGCCCTTTTTATCAAAGGTTAGGTATCGTTTTGTGGCTGAAAAATAAATGCAAAAGGAAAATGTAGCTGTTCCTAGGATGCCAGGGAACCTGACTTGTTTTTCATTCCTCCATAAAACAGGACTGGATTCCTGGGAAAGAACTCCAAAGTACAAAAGGGAATTTAGAATTTTCAGACCTGGAATAAGAAATATTGCCTGACAGTGCTCAAAGGGCAACCCAGTTTCTTCCGCCTGACCTCAATTCAGCTGGCTATAAGATTAGTAAGAGGTAAGCATTTTAGATCTGCAAATACATCTCCAATTTGTCCTTCTGTTGATTATTTCTCTAAGGGAAAAACGTGGCCACTGTTGGAATAAGCATTAAAGCCAATGTTAATAGTTTAATTTCAGAACTGTTCAGAATTCAGAGGCAGTTACAGATTTGAGTGTTATCACCAACTGAGCAATTCTATTAACCTTTACACCCAGACTTTTGCATAAAGTAATACCAACACAGTAGAGGGTACAAGAAGAGAAGTGAAATGTACAGAACAGTAGCACTGTTCTATTCATATATATTCAGAAAAATATTAAGAAAATATTCATATTCAGAAAAATATGCATATGCAGAAAAAAAATTCTTAGGGCTTGCATAAATTTCAGTAAGAAAAGTGCGTTTTAGCATCATATCCACTTAAGTCTCTTTCTTGTGTTTGTGGATTTTGCTTTGGTGTCTTCCCCTCTCTCCCAAGCAGCTATCCTTAAAAAGGGACATCTCCACTTAACTAGAGATTTAAAAATACAGAGAACAGTGGATGTTTTACTAAGGCATGTTTAAATTATTTTTTTTTTCTGTAAAGATTTAACAAGATGTTTGGTTTCATGAGTAGTGGACAAATCTCACACCTAAAGCTTTCAAAGACTCCTGTTTCTTGCTCAAGTCTGAAGGAACAAGAGCCAAAAAGTCAATCTGCAAACCTTTACCCAAAGGTAAACTCCTTCCACTTTGCAATAAATAATGAGAAAATTGAAGGATACTTTCCACAATTAAACAAATTGAACACCTAAATGAGTGTAGAGAGGAAGAGAAAGTAGCAATTCTTTACTAATTACTGTGTGGAAAATCCAAACACTTTACACTCTGCTGTCATGTTAATCCTGGTAAGAAACGTATCAACCCTATTTTTTATGTATATTGCAAAATGCAACTTCAGTATAACATAAATTTATATAGATAGATTTATTCTTTATTCCTTTTCATGCTGCAGCACCGTTGTGGGCTAACCGCAACAGGCAGCTGAGCCCCATCCTGATGCTCACTTGTGCTTCACCTTGGAGAAAATGGGAAGGATAACAGTGAGAAAACTAGTAAGTTAAGATAAAAACAGTTTTATAAGGAAAGCAAAACCTGCAAACACAAGAAAAGCAAAATAAGGAGTTCATTCACTACTTCCTATTGGCTGGCAGGTGTTCAGCCATCTCCAGGAAAACAGGGCTCCATTACATGTAATGGTTACATTGGAAGACATATGCCATAAGTCTGAGTGTATCACCCTCCTACTTCCCACCGGACTTTATTGCTGAGCATAACATGATATGATGTGGAATATCTTTTCGTTTGTTTGGGGTCAGCTGTCCTGTTTGTGTCCCTTTCCAACTTCTTGTGCAACTACTACGAAGTGGCGAGGCACTTGGAGAAACAGAAAAGGCCTTAACAGTATTTAAACACTATTCAGTCTTTGCATTGTCATGCTAACAATACTATTTTGGTCACCAGTCCAAAACATGGTACAGCTGCAGCTGCTATAAAGTAAATAAACTCTATCTCAGCCAAGGCCAGTACAAAGCACCCTTTCTGTTACAGGGAATTTTAAAATTTCCACCAAAGTAGTTAAAAAAACTCTCAGTATTCACAGAGGAACCATCTGAAAGGTTAAGAGATAGATCCTAACACTTTATTTGGCTGGTAATTCAATTTGCTTTCACTGTAGCCATTGGTACCCAGCATAGTTCAAGGCACTGTCCCATTTCTACTACTGTGGAGTCACCTTTGGACAGGTGGAGGAGATTGACAAGCAAATCAGCTCAGTCCTTCAGCCTAACTATCTACAAAATCATACTGCTGCCTCCCTAGCTACACACAATTATTTAGTTCTTAATTCTCTCCTGACCATAGTAATATGACTACAAAAGGAGAGGGGAAGTAATTTGTTAGACCTGTAGGAAGAGCAGACACGTCTGTTCCCTTCTCAGTGGCTGAAAACACAACATACAGGAGAGGAAGGAAACACAGAAAGGGACTGTTTTCAGCTCTTGTACTGTCTGGTAACGTTCAGCTCATTCTTTCTTTACACAATGTTTTTGCCCTTCAAAAGCAAAAGAATAAGGAAAACTGGGCCACACACTTCAGTATGCGCTCAAGGGAAGAAGAGCACACTTTCAGGATTATTTCACTTAGAGAAATATAGTCATTATTTTCTTACCTTTGATGCATAATACAATTGAGAGGCAGCAATTTGTTTACAAGGTGAATTGCACATAATGTATATGTGATCAGCAGTGGTAATAAGTTCATTGTAGAATGAGACCTGAGAAATAAAAATGCTGCATAAAGGATGGGATGACAGCAGGGGCTTTGAAAGTACAGGCACAAAGAGCCAGGACTGTAAACAACCCACGGATAACTAATTACTAGTGATTAAAGACATAGATCCTTGAGAGTTGGAGATTGTTTTCCTTGCAAAAATGGAACAAAGTCATAACCAAGGGAGGAAAACGGTGTTCATTCATTTAGAATAACAAGAGAATTGAATCAGCTCAACTGAAAAGGGTTTTTTTTGTTATCCAACTCAAGATGGAAACCACCTGAGATTAATACAGTGTCTGTAGACCTCTCCCTTACATCCCCAGGCATTATGGACACGCACTGCTGGGCAGGGATTGCTGCTGGTTCACAGTGAGCTACTGTTACTTATATCCTTAGCACAGCTTACCCAAACTAGGAAAAGCAATGATCGCCAGTACGAAAAAGCATAGGACTGAGCATTAATATCTAGTAGCAATTTATGTATATACCTATGCATATTTGAACTAGCCATATAGGGGCTAACTAGTAAACCCTAATTAAAAGATCTGCATGGATTGAAAATTCTCTATCTTCCACTACCTTTTTGGCTTGAACACTGCATTGTAACTTAGTCTGGATCTCAGACACAACAAAGCAAACAGGAGTTTTCTCTTGTACTTCTCACTCACTACCCCAAAGCAATATACTTATTAGCTAGCTCTAAGAAGGGTGGCTAGGGGACAGCACTGCTCCGTCAAAGCCATCGAGCCAAACATCAGCATCCAGATAAACAGTTTCACAGGTACTTGTTAAGATTTCATAATAAAAATATGCGATGAAGTGCTGTTGGCTTGATTTGCTGAAAGTAGTCTGGTACTAAAGATTTCCCTTCATCCTGGGATACTTAGTACCAGCTTGTTATTAATTGAAAGGGGAAAAGTGAATTTCTTGAACCCTACAGCCTATGGCAAGGATTACTAACTAGACAGACAGAAGAAAAAGTAAAAACACCACTGGAGAAAACTCATATACCTTCACACTAAGTTCTGTGAGTTTATTTCAGCTATGACTTTGTACAACACCCAGCAGCTCTCATCCTATTTACACAAAATGGTGAACAATGGTAGTGTGTGTGTGTGTGTGTAAAAATAGAAATAGAGTTTATTATCTTGAATTGTTGTGCAAAGCCTTAAATCTCTTGACAGATTTCCCATATTCCATAATTATTTTTGCTCCTCCTTTCATGTGTATTTAAACTGCCAATGCTTTCAGCCATAGCTTTGAATGAGTGCACAGGACAAAAGTACTTCCAACATCTCTGAAGCTCACATCCCAG
Organism: Sclerurus mexicanus; assembly: GCA_013396755.1. Taxonomy (NCBI): domain Eukaryota; kingdom Metazoa; phylum Chordata; class Aves; order Passeriformes; family Furnariidae; genus Sclerurus; species Sclerurus mexicanus. The sequence continues at coordinate 74,393 of VWZF01001603.1, read as the reverse complement.
AAATGTCAATACTTTTGTGTTGACAGCTGCATTCAAACTGCTTCTCAATTTTTACTTGTATATATCTTTTAGAACATTATATTTGTTTAAAAAGTAGGTTTGGTGGTGAGGTAGTGGTTTTTATTTTTGCAGTTTTTCAGCTGAGTTTGTTTAGTATGAGACAAGGTTTTTAATAAAGTCTCTCTTGCGAAGAGTACCTGCAGTTCATTTTAAATAGATTTGGTAATCAAATTTTAATAAAACCATACAAGAAAATTACAGTTGCTAAATAAAAAGTATTAAAAATTTTCTTTCATGAAGAAATATAAGACAGTGGAATGAAAAGACTGAACTAACAGATCTAATTCATGCAGAGTTAAACATTTATTTAAAAAAATCCTACACATTAATACAGCCATGTGAGACAGTCATAGAAACATCTTTAGTGCATTCTTCAAGTATTGATATAGAATTTTAATAGACAGACAAAACATGCAGAGGCCCATAAATATGTTTTTGGTTGTTTGCACTTATTTTCACATTTGTGATAAGTTTTCAAAAGATAGCAGTAGCAATTTAAGTTAGAAGAATAAATAACAAAAAATATAAAAATGCAGAGAAAACATGGCCTTTTTGATGGAATTTCCTCCAACTTTTATTTCATTTCATTCCATTCCTTCTTTTTCTTGCTTTAAAATCAGTAATCTCATCTCTTTACATCTACTCATGCATCTCTTCACCTAGGTATAACTTAAAAGGATAAGATAATAAAATAAATTTTAAGAACAGCAAAGTAGCGGAAGAATTTTTCCCATTTTATAAATCACCACTAGGAATTTTGGCAGTTCTAATTTCTACTATTTTTGCTGGTTTATTGTGTAGTAGAAAGATGCAACTCTTGGTACCACAATAAGATGTAATATTGTGGCAAGTTGTGTAGGCAGGATATCCCTCATAAGTTATTCCAAATCTTACCCTTTTCCAATCTTCACAAAGAAAAATGGACCTAAAAATAAGGAAAAAGTTTACCTTTTTAATTATTCAGAATATTACTACTGAAATAATATTGGTTTAACATATTCAAATCTAATCGTACTCTGTGATTTGTAGATCTTATAGTAGCAGTTGTTTCAAAATACTTAATTGACACTAAGAATTTGGGGGTTTGAGGTGCATGGTTTTCAAAGTGGGTTTTTTTGGCAAGTGAAATCACCATGTCCCTGACATGCTTTTCAAATCTGACTATCTTGAAGTATACAAACTAGCATGAATCACGAAAATTATCACAGTTACATACTTCCTGCAAGTAACTATTGCATAAAAAGATTCCCTTTTACTACTTTGTTTTCTTACTTCAAAGAAGTCACTGCTCACGTTTTATTAGTTATTGCAAGAGTAGAGAGGGGAAGATACACAGTTCCATAAAGAAAGGTCAGACAAGAAAACACCTTAAGATGACAAGTATCCAGCTCTAAATTTGTTTTTTATCACTCCTTTATTCAAATGCAAGCAAATAAACAAACCTATCCTGATGGGACTTCAGTTCTTTTGTTCTCACTTATTTGGGAAGCTATTCCCAGAATTCAATTCTAAGTGGTCAAGTTATCACCGCAGTTATTTTCTATACAAAATATAAAAGTTACTAATTCCTCTGTAAATAAATATCCATCAGCAGAAATTATGGGCATTAACTACAGCCCTGAAGTACACAATCTATGGGCAATCATATGATTAGCTAGCACAGTACCACCAACTAGTAACTTACAAAGTCAAGATAACTTGCTTGCAACCATTTGACCCACTGTCTGATTTGGGTTACTACCATATGAATGAATTCCCATTTTAACAGATGGCATGATATTACATTTTCAAGATAGTAAATTCCTTAGTGAATAGAATTATCTAATCTATTCTGAATATCTGCAAAGGAGTTAAATCTTCAAGTTTGGGTTTTTTTTTTTTTTTTATTTGAACTTTTTGCATAAGCAGTATAGGAATAATTATGCAGTGTTTTCGAATTTCCCTATAAAATCCTCATTCGGGAAAAATACAGCCCTCATGTTGAAAACGTTTCAAAGTGCAGTGTCAAAAACTGATTCCAATAAGGAAATTCTAATAATCCCACATCTTACTGTGGTATTTCATCTCCCAGAAACATGAGGAGCTGTAAGTGGCATCTGTAACTAACACCTAATTAAGCAGACATAAGTCTGTTAGAACATATGTGAGTTGCTAATTTATTAGGAAATTAATAGAGGCAGCTCTAGAGAGCTGTGGTCAGCTATATCACTGATTTATTGAACTAAAAATCTACACTAGGTGCCTTTTTCACTGGAATTAAACCTACATATTCCAGTTTAAAAAAAGAAAAAAAGAAAATAATGAGATTATGGTGGGAAGTAACTGTCACCTACTTAAAAAGCAAAGACTAAATGTAAAGAGGAAAACATAATAATAAAAAAAAACATGTAAGACAAATTACAGCACATTTCTCTCCTCACCTTTATAGATTTTAATCTGCTTTTTAAAGATTGATTTATTTTTGTGGTAAACCAACATGCAGTTTCTGACAACATCTTGGACATGAAAGTGCTCAACAACAGCAAGTTTTCAATAAATTAGGGTTCTTCATTAAAATAAAACACTAGTCTAAGTATTTTTTCTTTTCCAAAATACAAAAACTGTCTTAAAAAAAACTACTTATCTACACAACACAACACAACACAGTGTGCAGTATTAATCTCAGATTTTTCCAGATACCTTAAGTAATTTCTAAACACACTGAAGAGCTAAATGAAATGAAGACTGTTCCAGAAGCAAAGTGGGTATCTTTTAAAGTTCAATATGTTCTTGAAATGGCAAAAAAATCTTGCTTTTAGAGTTCATAGCTCATAAATGGCTTTTTCTCTCCATGTCAAGTCCATTCTACAAAGGCAAACTTGGGGAAAAAAGCCCCAACCACCAAGCAACAGGTAGAAATACTTCATTTGTTGCTTTAAAAGTTACAAAACAGGCAAGAATGTTCTTACAGTGAAAATCTCCTTTGCAACATTAACTACAGAACTTTGGCAGGACTTCCTAGGAACACAGGGCAAATAACACATCTTGCAGGAATGGAGTGGCTGTAGAACAATAGACACTGTAGGTGTTCATTTACATGATAGTTGAATTAATGTGTGTGAATAAAAGGGAGGCCAAAAGTTGGTTGAATTACTCTTGCAATAAAAAAAAATATCACTGTATAAACATAAACTTAGCTAAATGGTAGTAGTGACGTAATGAACTTTTAGCTGAGCTCCTGTCCTTCCTGTACATATTAAATTTCCTTCCACACTATTCGCATGTAGGGAATAGCATTTTCCGTCACACTAAAATGTCATGGTCTCTTCTAGAGGGAATAAAAAAATGGGTTTTGCTGGCATACCAAAAGTATGCAGGGAAAGATGACCAAGGCCTTCAAGAATTTCATAGGAAAAATGCTGTCTTATTCACAACAGCTTATAAGTAACTTTCAGAAGACCAGGTTCAGTTTGTATACACAACTTCAAATTTAATCACCTCTGTAACAGATATAAAATTGCTTGGAAACTTACAGTAATTGAATTCTGTATGCATGAGTCAGTGGAGTTAAGGGGCTGGAATTCAATTCTCAAGTATGTTCCAACCTCACAGCATGCTGGTTGAATGTGCGTGTTCAACAAATGGTTATAATTTTTGTCAAATATAACATGAAATACGTTTGGTGAACATTAAAACAAAACAAAAGATTTTATAAGTACCTCCAAGTAATCTTTTGAGAGAGCAGTAAGAGTTAAGACAAAGCACCCCAGCAGCTCAAAAAGACACATATGAACCTATAAGAGTAGGCCAGAAATTGAAACTGAAAAGCCTGTACCTCCTTCAATAGAACTTAAGAGTAAGATTATCATTAAGAAAGAGTGTTAGACATCCCAGTTTGCCTAAAATAAACACTAGTTTTAATTTCCCACACAAGAGTATCAATAAGATATCTGTAAATTAATGGAATTTATCTTGTAGGATTAAGTTTCTTCACTTATATTTGTCCTTAAGAAATAATTTAATTAGACAGAAGGAATGAGAAGTTCAATCACTGCTAATTAGTTTACTGGTTAGTAAACTGGTTACTAGAATACACTGGTTACCAGTTACCAGTTACCACTGGTTACTGGTTACTTACATCTCAATCTGCTGTTTCAAATTTGGCATTTTATCTAATTCTTTCCCAAATCTGTGGTTCTGCACATGAATTCTTCCATTCCTTCTGCATACATTTACAAAACCTAAAGAGACAGCATGCATTTTATGGATTCTACATTGACACAAAACTCCAGGCTATGTGGGTTAAAGACAAGTAAGAGAACAGACAAAGAAGCAGCAATACCTTCTACTCCTTTTGAGATTAAAAAGAATCTTTAAGCATGACCAGGACAAGTGAAAATATTTTCATCTGATTCTCCTTAAGTATGCAGCTCAGCAAAGAGAACCTGCCAGGAGGAAGAGCTTTGAATTTCACAGCTACGATCCTTCCACAGCACTACAGTTCCAGGGATCCAAAGGAGGATAAGAGTTGCTCAGCTACTCTCTACTTTTAGGAAGGAAGGACACTGCACCATCAGAATAACATTTCTTGCCAGGATGAAAAGGGAGAGAGATATCTAGATGTATATTTGGATAGATATAAAAAAGCCTGTCAATTGCCTTGTTCTTTTCAACATACCTAAGGATAACAGGCAAGATTTTTTATCAAGACCAAAGGCAAGCATGTCCTCCCAGTTGCATGCTGCATTAAATTCTCACCTCTCTATGTCACCTTCTCTGGTTATTAGAAAGCTAAGTGGGAGTGCCTTTCATGCTGATGAAAGATTTTCACCCATGTCTTTGTCTACACCCTTTATCTGAGTGCTGAGGCATTTCAAAATCTCTTTACCACTTGATGGTAACTTGGATGCCAGTTCCTGTTTAACAGCTCTGTTCTCTACAGTCATTGGCAGATGGGCTGTGCACTTTTTTAAAAGGAAAATGTCATGAAAGAGTAGGATAGACCAGGTGATACTTTCGCAGGCTTTGTTTTGTTTGTCTTGCTTTAAACAGCAGTAGAAGTAACAAAATTCTGTAGATACTGCATGAACATAAATGAAGAAAATAGATACATAATATATTTTGTCCTCTGGGAAGTTTGTATTTTTCCATCTGTGCCATAGAAAAAGCTTTATTTTCTATGGCATGATTTAAGGACATGAAGTTAAGGTCTTGGAACATCTGTCATGTGGAGAAGCTGAGAGACCTGGGATTGCTTAGCATCAGAAAGTTCAAGGAGTATCTCCATACATTTATGTACTCCAGAAGGAAGTGAGATAGATTTGACACATTGGTACTCAGTGAAAGAAAAGTAGGTAACAGGCAAACTGAAAGAGAACTGCATCTAAAAAAAAAAAAAAGGAAAAAGAAAAAAGAAAGAAAGAAACATCTTTTGCCATGAAGGTGGTCAAATACTAGAACAGATATTAAACACCCAACTAGACAAAGTTCTGAACAATCAGCTCTCACTGACCCTGCCTGAGAGCAGTGCCAAGGGTTAGATGTGGTGTTCTCCAGAGACACCACATATCCCAGCACTTTGCAAAACATGTTTGAAGATACTTCCAGAGTAGCAACTTATAAATGAAAAATAAACTAAATAAATTTAGTTGCAGATGGCTGGTATAATATCTTACTTCTCTGAATTTTTCTTTCAAAAATTTATTTCGTACAGTCCAAAATATGCTTTATAAATATTGCATAATAGTATATTCTATTACTCTGTTCATTATTACAATGGTGTTGGGAGGAAGAGTTGACTGGTTAGAGTCACATTTTTCTGTGACTTCTTACAGAGCACAGAAATATTATACAGGAATTAAGAAAACAATGTTTATTTTCTTTGGATGAACCAAAAAGGTATTTGAAAAGGTTTAGCCGGTTCAATGTGAAAAGTAAAGCACAATGAAATTACATTTCTACTATTGTTTGTACATGAGAAAAGTAAAAATGTCACTTTGGCTGAGCTAAAAATGGTTTCGCGTATTGTAAAAATGTTATCAAACCAGAAGAATAAAAAAAAGGTCAAGTTCATGACTGGATGCTTCACTAAATCTGTTTCCACATGGACTTGCCATTTTATTGAAAATATCAAGCACATATATCAAGGTTCTACAGAAGTGAATTACTAGACCTGATAGGAAAAAACATCGTAAAAAGTTTGAAGGTTGTTGCAGCACAGGTTAATTGTTTCATTACCCATGAAAAAGGGCAAAAAAATCCCAAACATTTTCCCCTCAAAAAGTGTTATTGGCAGCACTGAAAAAAAGGTGACTTGAAAGCCACACAGGGATGTAGAGGAATATTCAGAAAAACAAAAATAAAATAGAGCAGTGTCAAATACAACACTTGTTTATACATATCAACCCTTCGGCTTGGGATTGTTAATTAGTGTATTCACATCTTATTAGATTTTGCTTCTTTGGCTTTTTTTCCTGGCAGTATGGCCTGAAGTCAGTGCAAATTAAGTACTCTGAGTGCCCCATGAGATTGGGCTCATAATTATTTCTCACCTTAACATCATCTAGTTCAGCTCAAAACAACTAAAACTTGAGAAAGAGAAGAACATGTTTTAAACAGTCTCATTTGAATGCATTAAAAGTTGTTAATGGGCATGCCTAAAGTGTCAGGCATCTGGCTCAGAAGTTGTTTGTAACATATGCTCGCTGTGAGTTGTATCAGAAGCACATTTTGAAATAAGGCAGAAAAAAGATAATTACTTTGTCAAGGGCTTTTGTGTATAATAAGACTCCAACTATACAATTATTTAAATATCAGGATATTTTTGTAAGAGCGGTACTTCACCTCTATTTTTTTTGTGTTTGTGGGTTTCTACTATTGATATTATTATTATTATTATTATTATTATTATTATTATTATTAACAACTGCAGCAAATCATCATACCACACAGAATTTAGTAATGACTAAAGGTATATGGGGGAAGTTTAAATTATGCATTTATGCTTCCAAGATCACTAGATCGTGGAAGTAGTGCCTTGTAGTAGCACTATGTAGTAGCATAAGTAGCATACCTTATGCTTTCTGTACACAAATGATGCTACAGCATTTCTTATAATTTTAGTTATGCATGTTCTGCTGCAGCCATTATAAATTGAAACATTTTCTATTCCTTTTCTCCTTCAAGAAGTATATACCTAATACAAAATTCTGGCTGTACCACCAAGATTAAATATGAAGAGAAGACCTTAACCTTGTGTATTATAAGATGGAAGATAATAAAATTTTCTTTTGCTTCATGAAAGCCAACAAAGAACCTCAAAATACTATTCCACTCCAAGTTATTCTAAATGAAAATGGCATGAGATTTGTCTCTTGAGAACAAAAAAGCAAAACCAGCAAAAGCACAGCTTATGCCCCCTTGGAAAAGATGCACTAACAACAACAGAATGTGAGGGTGAAGTTCAATTCATCTGTTAAGACATCTCTAAAACAAATATACCTCCATCAAATACAGTGCTAGGAAAAAGAATAAAAGAGAAGTAGTGTATTAGATGTTGACTTTTAGTCTCTGCAAGGACATACTAGTCAAATTTAGTGTATTGTTGCTGAAAACAGTGCTGATGTTTGTTGTTGTTTTTCAAGAGGGTGCAGATAGCTGTGCTATATCATAGCACACATGCACAGAACTGTGCTCAGGGTCCACAAAATGGCATGCAAAGACTAGTAGTGAGATTATCCCACCACAGAAGTTTTTTCCAATGATGGAGAGCACCCTGATTTGCTAAATCTTAATTTCATAACCTGAATAAAAATATGTCAACTGTCACTGTTTTACAGGAAGAGAGTAGGTTTTTTTTCATACCTGACAGGGCCAAAGTTCTTTCTTTAAGAGCAGAATACACTTTAAGTTACAAGAAAATTGTCAAGATAATTACAGATGCAATTCATGGCTGCATCAGTCACAGAAGCATGGAACTTGATAGCAGAAGTTTGCATTGCTTAAATATTTAAGGTAGGATAAGAAGGACCTATTACTGAGAGATTAAGATCCACTAAATTCATCAGAAATCTAAGAAGAGCTTACAAACTCAAATCACCATACTTCACATGAATTGCAGTTGTCAATGACAATATTATTGGTCACCTTTTCATCTTCTCTGGTTGAGATAGGTCTCAGCGACAGGGGAGGGATGCACTACTACATGAGCTTGGATGATTAATGGACACCTATTATTTTGGGCCTGTAAGGTTTCAACATTGCAGTACAAAGACTTTTTGCACACAGTTTTGCTCAAGTTGCTGAGATGGAAAGCTGCCAGACTGGAGAACTGCTCATAAACAATTAACAGAACCTTTATTTAATGAGTGCTACAAAAATAGAAAAAAAAAAAGAGAGAGAGAGAGAGAAAACACACTTTCACAAAACAAAGCTGTAAGAAAGCTTAGGCCATGCAACTGAAAAGCTCTGTTGAAGAATTAACAAAACCAAGGTCAGAGCACTAAGTAGAGTTTCCCTTGTGCAGGCATGTATGTACATGTGACAGCTGGTGGGAGATGCTCCCCCTTCGCCCCCCCTCGCCCATGTGGTCCCCGAGATGCCCCATGAAAGAGCCACACAGAGACCACCGGAGAGGGTGCAAAGAGAGAAAGAGTTTATTCACATGGTCAGGGGTATTTATGGGTTTCACAACCGATGGGGAAAGGGTTAACTAAGGGCCAATAAGGGGACTTCTCATAGCACTGCAAGAAAGAATTCCTGCATTCTAAGGTAGGGAGATAAGAGTTCTCTCAAAGGGTTTTGGGAAGGAGAACAGTGACTCAGGGATAAAAAACCCAAGAACTCCATTTTAACAACACAGTAAAACCCTCAGTTTTTAAGGCATTTTGGCTTGCTTCTTCATTTTCTTCACAAATCCATTTCTGGCATGACTTTTTCCATTCCTGATATTGTAGGTCCAATCCCACGTGCACACACATAATTAAAAGAAAAATATTACAGAAAATAAGGGAAGTGCGTCCTGAATGCTTTAAGTTAGTGTGAGGGAAAAAAAAAATTAGTGGGTAGAATACTGGAACCATTTTCAAAATACAAATAATGGGATTGTTTCCTGCTATACAATTTCTTCTATATATCAGACTACAGAAAACATTAGCTCCTTTTTGTTGCAAGAAAAATATCTAGATGAGGGAGAGAAAAGGCAAAATTTTGACCATTATTTCTTCTTTTCCTAAAGAAACAATGAACAAAATCTTCAACATTTCACCAAGCACATAAGCTAGAAGTTTGCCCACACCTTCTTCTGTGGAAAACCCTAATACACACCCTAAACTAGCAGGAAGACTCCAACAAACAACATACAATTTATCCCAACTTTACAGGTTTCTGTCAAAACATATATTTCTTACATTACAGAGATTAATGTATGTACAGAAAATTACTTGGATCTCATTTTTACCTCAGTAAACATTAAGATCTCTGTATAAATCAATAACAGATTGTTATTACCATCACAATTTCTCAGGTTATTAGATGCAAATTTTTGTTAGAATTAAAAAGACTTTTATTCTTAGGAATAAAAAGATGGAAAAAGAAGTTACATGACCATACTAAGATGCATTGTGAATAAGTATATTAAAACTACCTAAAATGTTTTAACTAAAACACAGTTCATAAAGTCTTTCTTATGCTGACAGTACTGACAACATCTACTTTAAATATCACTCGAGAATAAATGCTCTAACATTGTCATAAACACCAAAAAAATGAAGTAATGTAATTTGTCCCAAAGTCAGAATTAAAAATAAATCAGATGGGTGGACCTGCCCATGACTTACAACTCAAAATTAATTGAGATGATCAATACTATAGATAAGAATCAAATGAAAAGAAAATTAGTAGGTATTTTCTTGTTTCACAAAAACATTTTTCTGTAAGCTGCATGCTATGCAGAGTTAATACTGAATCTTAAGATAATTTACTAAACACATTCTTCCCCATGAAATGATGTAATATAAATATAAATTATATGGCTACATTCCATAGTACTAAAGGGTAAAAACCCAAACGAAACAAGACAAAAACCAAAAAAAAATCAGCATAAATTGAAAAAGGATGGATTTATTTGCACTGCTGAGAAGGAATAGCCTTTGATCCAGGCTGAAGGAAAGATTTATCACCCATTCACATCAACACCCTATGGAACAACCTCACACCTGGGCATGAGAAAAGGTAGGTTTCAATATGGTTATCATGGAACAGAGACATAAATACAGTCCCTATGGATGTATATCCTGTACATGGACAACTTGACAACCTGTGCCTGGTCCAGCACAGCCACTTATCCCACCTTCCTGTTAGAACCACTTGTATACCACAGGAGAAAGACAGGATGGTACAAGATCTTACAAGTACTAGGGCCTTTATGTTTTGCTGTAAAGAAAGGTGGGATTTCTAAGTGAGTGGGACTCAGTCTGAGTCAGGTCATCAGCACAAATAACCAAAAAGTTTAAAAAATATCAAAGTATAAGCTACTAGTCATTATTCATCCATCTCTGAATTTTAACAAACATCTTTACTGATAATAACTAGGTTTCTATATTTATAGACAAAAACCACTCCATAAATATTCAATTTTACTATTTAGCATATATATCCCTTGTTCATATACAATACATGCATAAGATTGGTAATCACTACACTATTTTACAGTCAAAAATGTTCAGTGAAACAGTTATTTACCCATTAAAATGCAAATAACTAAATCCCTTTACCCTTCATGGTTTACATTCTTCTAACATCTGAATAAAAGAACAGAATTGATAGGTTAATTCCAGTGCTAATTAGGGAATCATATCATACTTAATGGCAATAAAAATATTTTTATTTACATTTCTATATCACAGTTAACAATAAGAGATTACCAGTCTCTTACTGTAAGAGAGTAATCCAGGAAGAGACTGCCAATTTCAGTATTTCATAATTGAGATAAATTAGATATAACTTTTGCTTTATGGCATCCAAGGTGGAGAGCCGGACTCCCTTTATAGCAGAGAAAGGCTGGATCCTCTGCAGGACATTTCAGATCCTCAAGCCAGAAACATGCCTCCTTCTGCACTGCCAGCATACGAAGCTGTTCTGCCTCCTCTAGGCTCCTACACTGGATAGAGAGTAACAATTCTTTCTAGTAGTGCTAGATTAGATTGAATAGTTCAAGTACTTAAATACTCCAGTACCTAAAGTACAGATATATTCACCCTTTGAATGTGTGAAAACTGAGCTGCATTCATGTCACTTATAGGAAATGAGAAAATGGTTCTCTTAATTCATGAACTTGCATATCTTACTGCTAATCAAGAAATGAAAGGAAAATCACCTCTTTTTACCACTAGCATTTCAACACCCACCCCTGAAGGCTGTGCTTAGCTATGTCTTATGAAAGACATGTTTTTAAACATAGTGACATAAAACCAAAGAATAAGTCATACACCTTGAAAATACACAGTCCTAAATATGCCAAATGGAATCTGCCAAAGCTCAAAATGTCCTTCCAGACAAACCAAAAGGGGTGTCCATTCCTAGTCACCATCTCTCATCAGTCCCCTGAATTTGAATTTAAACTGAAAACTTCCTAAGTGTTTGAAAAAAAATTATTTGTTAAGAAGCAATATAGACTATTTCACTAAAATTTATCCAAGGTATTGCTTACACAATGACAAACGAGTTGTATTGGTGCAAAGCTGAATGACATTTCTCTGATGAAATAAGGGAATACAACAGCCATGCAAAGCGTGTAAGCACTATGCTTCCTAGTGTCTTACATAGTTATTAATGTATTTGAAGATGATGTTGTATGATACTACAGCCACTGTGTTCTTTGAAAAACATCACATGAGACTACTGTGTAATGGAATTTTTATCTTAAACCATTAATTTCAGTTTAGATAAAACAACATTTGACTTGAGAGAAAAAGAGTTTATTCACATGGATCCTGTTAAGACTTTCTTATCCTTTCTTATCCACTAAATTTTTGAATTTAGTGAAACATACTTAAACTTAATTTACAACAGGCAAAGTCTGTAACAATATAGAGAAGGAAAGGAGAATAATCAACATTTTAAAATAGGAATAATTCTGTACTTGGTAATCACATCAAAGAGCACCTTATATCTGCAGGAGCAAGACATAAAGCTCTGATTTGTTCTTTTGAAGAAGTTTGCAATGTAATGCTTTCCATTACAAGACAGGAAAATCAGTGAAGCATGAAATATCTACTAATAGTTATATTCCTCTTGTTAATCTCTTGCCCTAAATCAATCTCAGTCTTCCAAGAAACTACTGCTTTACTGTAAATAGAAAGTATATGCAATAAATGTTCTAGTTTATGCCCTGGATTATAGGTTACTGAGTTCTCTGGGAAGTCAAAAAATAATGGTAGGGTTTTTCTATTTCACAAGATGATAATTGAATTTAAGCAATATTTTATCAAAAAAATAACTCTAGGTTTCCAGGATAAATAGCTTTCACTGACATGAATAGCCATTTTCTAGTTGTATAACTACTGGCACAAGTAGAATGATATTATTTTAAATAATATTTCACTGAGTTAGTTTCTTCCTCTCTTACTGTAAAATAGACCCCACTCTTTCACTTCAACCTACAGCTGAAAGAGGAAAACAGAGGAAAGAAATGTTGAATCCAAAAGTTCTCAAAGAAAGAATAATAAATGTTTCTGGATCCATGCTGCTCATAGGTTTTTATTTTATGGAAATGTACATGTTTAGACACTCATTCATGTCAACAGAAGAATAGAGAACATGTTCCCACATCAATTCATTTTCATACACTTCTAGGGCTTTAGTTTCAAGTTTGAGCTATACCTTATACAAATGAACCAAAAGATGACACATTTTGGAACTGAACTCAACATTCTCCATTTGTCCTACAAAGGTAACTTCCCTGCTTCATCATGATGTCAAACATCTTTAATCTTTTCCATATGTCAGGTTCTTAAAAGGCCGACAGCAGTTCTGTGGGGAATAAAACAAAACCACAACCTATATTTCTGCATAAAATGATCACATAGTATATACCATGTGCTCCACAGAGAACATGCTCCAATATATAGTCATCTTACAGAAAAGACATTCACCTTCTTAATTTCTTAGTTTCTTAATTACTCATCAGAATTTCCTGTCCAATTGCCTTCCCATGCTAACTCTTCCTATTTACTGAACTAGTTTTCTTCCCTTATACTAATGCTATGAAGTAAATACTCTTACATTATTTGCCTCCAAAAGAGTTGAGTGAAACTTTCAGTATAGACTGCATACCAGATGGCATGCATGAGGTTCTGAACACATACAATATATGAGATTGCTGTAGTTAAAACGAAAAATTTCAAACATAAAAATCATATATTCCTGAAGAAAAGTGGGTGGTTTTAGTTGTGTGAGGGGTTTTTTGTTGGTTTGTTTGTTTGTGTGAAGGTTTTGGTGGCTTTTTCATGATAAAGAAATATACAATATCACTCATACCTCAGAACATCACAGTGTTTCCACAACACATGAAGAAACATTTTTAAAATGTCACTTTGAAAAGCTTTTTAGATATTCTATTTAACGTTCTAAAAAGAACCTTGGCTTAATGTTGTTTATGTCACTAAGATAGCGTGCAAAAATAAGATAAAAATTACAGAGATTCTTTTATATTTAGAAAATGTTAAAATAAAACTTTTTTATTTATTTTTATTTTTATTAAATTATTAAATTACTGTCTCTCACAGTATCCCTCTGGACAAAGTGTTATAATAAATACATTGGGCTGGTGACTGGCCACTAGTGTGGTTCCACAGGGCTCCATTTTAAGGTCAGCTCTCTTCAATGTGTTAATCAGCAGTGCTCATGGCACCAAGCCTGCGAGATTGCATGAAGCAATGCTGTTCCAGGGAGAAACAGGGGCTCCAACAGGCTGTCGAAATTGAAACTAGGACACCGTTGAAAGCTTAACCAAACAGGAGCTTTGTTATCAAAAGAGTGTCCAAGTAAACAGGAAAGAAAGCCTCCCCCCAGAGGGAAGAAGAGAGAGAGAGAAAGGGAAAAAAACCCCAGGTCTGACACACCCCATTCCCCCAAGGGGTCTTCCCACAGGGTTGTCTCATCAACCAGAATGTCCAACCACCTCAGGGCAGTGGCTGCATCCTCAAGGGTAGGCCGGCTCCTCGCGAAGGTAAGCATCCCCACCAAAAGGCATGTGAAGCAAGCAAAAAGCCCCTGAGGCACAAGCCATCTGCCTTTTATCTAATTGGCCAAATGGTGTGTACCTGAGTGACGTGGCCAGGGCTGCCCAAGCAAAAGTTTTTGGCACCTCCCCCCTGTTATATAACTGGTACTTCTATGTGCCTGCACCCATCTCTCTGCACTTGCGCAGTCCATTTCAGAGGGTCTTCCTTCATTGAGTCTGGGGGTTTACTTCATCCTCCTCCGCCGCCTCTCTTTCTCCTTCAAGTGCCCTTGGAGGGCCATCAGCCAATCATGAGAGACAAATTAATTTTAGTTTACACAGAAATGTGTCCCTCAAGGCCAGAGGCCGTCAGCCTGTTTTCCCATAACTTGGCAGGAAAAGCACAACTCCTCACAGGTGGCTGGGCCAAACACAGACCAAAAAATACCACCATCAAATCCCACCCAAATACAAATGCTCTAAGGAACATGGTGTGATTTCTGGGGATGTCCTGTGTAGGGACAGGAGCTGGATTCTAGGATTGGTCCCTTCCAACTCAGAATATTCCATGATTCTATATTAGATTATGAGTTACACAAAGGAGCTCTGTAACAAAAAGCCCATTGATGAATTATTTTGAACCAAATTCAAAGCTAGTGGCTCTGCAAATGTTGAGAAAGTTTGTTTCCCCTTTTCAATTGTTCCAATGTAGGGTTCTTTCAGCCTCATAGACCTGCTCATGACAAGCTTCCATTTTATATTCACCATGTCGCTTTGAAGAAAAGATCAATAAAACAACTAAACATATTTTTAGCCATTTTTAACCATCTTTAATTTTTCATACCTAGTTTTATATGTCCATATAGTAAGATAATATTTGCAGTGCTAAACTGTCTATGCATAGAATTCCTTTTGTGATTATAAACAAACCGCAGCATTTTATCACTAATAACACTGATTTATTGCTCCCAGTACTGTGTGGGTGAAGCAATTCATGTAAGAACCCAAATGTCACTTCCCAATGTTTAAATGTAATTGGCTGTAAAATAGAAATAATAAATTATATTGTCATGCAGGTTATAAAATTACATTTGTCCAGTGGTCCACAAAAAATTTTAAGCAATGTATTTGGTTCTTACTTTTCATTAACTGTATACCTCTTATATTAAGTATTAATACAGGAAAATTATTACTTTTAAGTGGTAGCTGTTCAGAGGCATACAAGTCATATTCTAACAGCATCATCCACTTAAGACAGATCTTTAATTTTCCTCTCTTCTCTTTTTAAGATAACATCTATATTCACATTTGAAGTTTAGTTACAGCACTTTGCTGAGCTGGTGCTATTCATCACATTCTACAGGCTTTTTTCACCATGGCAGTTTTTGCTGACAAGTCCTTCAGCTGAAGTTTTTCTAACCTGTGTGTTTGATCTTCTCATTCAAAAACCCTTCTCCTCTGCATGTAGTGCAGCAGGCTTAACTGTGTTTCCATGATGGAGATAACCACACTCAGCACCAACATTATGAGGACAGAACTATGTAATCATATGAGAGAGCGAATGATATTGTTAAGCAGATACTAGAATATTAAGAGTATGTTAATAGCAAGATGAGTTATAATGAGCCACTGCTGAACTACCCAAGCTGGTCTTCCTTCCTCCAGATGGATAAATATTTTTTATAAATCTAACTGAAGAAGACAATTGACAGGTATTTCCCTTCCTCTGAAGGAAAAATCCAATGTCCACTGAAGTTTTATTATCAGTTTGAATATTTGTTAGATGTGGCTACAAAAGTTAAGTCTATTTTCAGTACATGCAAATACAGTGAGTCAGGCTTTTATCTGCAAAAATCACAATGTATGTTGAAAACCATTCCTGCACTGCCAGGCCATTTAAAGAACTTTGGATTAAAGTTTGTTACATTGATGCCTAAAATCCTGGAAGATAGGCACTCAGAGAAAGCACTAATGGAGAAAGATAGACAATACCTTTATTGGGAGTTTGGAGGCTTTGGGCATCCACTGGGCCTACAAAATGTGTATTGTTTCAACAAGGATCTCCGTGTCCAAAAATCCCCGAAGAACTCCTCTCTCAGAAAGGTTACAGTTTCTATACTCTTCCTAACAATTAATATAATAGATATCTATAACCAATAATAATTTCTAATTCTCTCGGTGGTCCACCCATCAGGGTCCTAGGCTATGCCTCCTGGACCACTTCCAAGGGTTTCAAGGCTCTTCTACTGTTTTGACTTCAAGTTATCTTGCAGGTGTCTCTGAGAAACATCATGACCTTCAGAAAGCCTGAGAATATGTGAGAAAATCACTTTAGTAACTTCTAACACCACTTAATACGTGAGCAAGAAAACCTATACTTCTAAAACTCTAAAAATCTACAAAATACACACCAAACCTTTAGGCATCAACATCATGCAATCAAAGTACTGCATCTGCTTAAACTGAGCTTTTGACAAGAGTAGAGAAAAATACTTCTGAATTAAATGTGATAACCATTTCATTCCTATTCTTTTTAGTTACAAGAAGAGTTTATCCACACAATACAAGTCAAAGATTATATTTAATAAATGCATTTTCTAAATTTGCATACAGTCCTAAGCTGGGGAAAGAAGAAATTGAATTCTTGGTGGATACAGGAGTGACATATTCTGTGTTAAGCACTTTGGAAGGGAAACTGAGTCACAACACTGCAAAGGTGATTGGTGCTACAGGGGTGAGCAAAACAAGGCCTTTCTTTTAACCTTTGAAATTCAAGTTGGGGAATCCCTGGGTAACTCACCAATTTCTCTGCTGAAATCTCCTAAGTCTTTACTGAGTAGGGACCTATTGGAAAAACTGGAAGCTAAAATTAAATTTTGTAAGGGGGGAGGAATAAAAGTCATAATTCTTGAAACTAAATATGTTGAGGCAGATACCTTTTTCATATAGAGGACCACGGTGAGATCCTCACAGAGCTTGAAAGTGCTGTCATCTCTATAGTGTGGGTCAGCGATTGTCCTGGGAGGTCTACGTGAGCAGAACCTGTAAGCATTGCACTCAAATCAGGAGCAACACCAATAAGACAAAAACAATATCTTTTGAAGCTAGAAAGTTGAGAGGCATTAGTACCTATAATTGAAAAATTCCTTAAATTTGGCTTATTGGTAGAATGTGAATCCAAATATAACACCCACGTCCTACTGGTAAAAAATGCTGATGGTAAGAGCTGTCAATTGGTGCAAGATTAAAGGGCAATTAACAAAATAAGAGAGGACATTCACCCACTAGTGGGCAACCCCTATTCCCTTTTGACAAGAGTGACAGATGATTTAGGGTGGCTTATTGTGCTTGATCTTAAAGATGCCTTTTTCTGCATTCCTGCATCCTGAGGCATCACACTATATGCTTTAAAACTGCTTGATAATCTTGTTCATAATGAACTGTGAGCAACAAAAACACCCCTAACAGCAGATTATCAAGACATTTCAAGTGTATCACATGGCAAAGTCTTCATTTGCTCTTGTGTTTATGTGACTTAGTGTGCCAGGATAATTTTGAATTAATTTCATCAGAGAAAATTAACACCAAAAACTATGCACAGGTTCTTAGTCAGTAGACTGAAAAGGCTTCTTCATGGTAGCTCATATTTTCCCTATATCTTATAAATATTTAAAGCTACCAAAATCTCCCCACACCAACAACAGTAGAGTTTAGGCTTTTTATTTTAAAAGGAACATCTTGATGCTCTGTGATGAACTTACTAGCCTGACTCATTATTGAGTTAGGAGTGATGAAGTTTGGCTCCTATCATATACAAAAACTCAGAATTATTTCCTTGGATTTACACCAAATAAAAACAGCAAGAACTGACACATTATATCGAGAATCCTTTTGCTAATAGCCAAAACCAAACGATTTAAAAAAACATAAATCTAGGGTCATATTTGTATCCATGAATATATGTCTTATATTTTTGTGAATGTCACTGAATTTTTTTACATTAAACAAATAGCTGTCATACTATGCTCTGACTACTCAGTGTATCAGTAGAATCTAAAATCTACTTACATACTTGATAAAATCCTACTGAATAAACCTAATAAGGTTAAAAATCTTTTACTATTTATTATGAAGTCATGTTTAGTATTATGAAGCTTAAGTTAAATGGGCAAAATTTAGTGTATTCTTGAAAGTGAAATTAATATTTCAAGTTCATTGAGGAGCACAGGGATTGTACTAACATTGCTAGCAACGCATACTTATTCTCATAATATAGTTACCTGTGGCTCTTCACTAAAGATAACACTTTCTTTCACTTATGTTTGGCTTTTGCAACCACTTTAATATTTCTTGTCTTACATATTGATCTGAAGTGTTTTTTGGGTTCTACAGGTTCTCTCAATTTGCACCAATTACCTAAGAAATAAACGCTGCTTATTCAAGTAAGATGCTAAGGTGTCCACACTATGTAAAGACGTTTCAATTTATCTGGTAAGATATTTGACAAATAAAATCAATGTGTTTATTCCTTGTTATATTTAGAAACACAATTATTTGAGTTACAAATTTTCAAAGGAATACAGTTCTACAGAATAACTAGCAGAATAACTATACAGAATAACTTCCTAAATTTTCATGTACTGCTGTGACTCTATATTGCACCTGCCTTCTTTGAGTCTTTTTTTTTTTTAAATAATTGCTCTGTGGGTATTTGAAAACAAATTTGCACCCTTCAGAAACATATGTCTAAAAAAAATAAAACACAAAAGAGACCTCCATGAAATAAAGTAAGCAAGCAAACAAACAAAATTAAAAAACACCAACCAAACAAAAACCCCCAACCCCACAACAAACAACTCAGTTTATCATGCCCTCATGCCTTTCAAATGCAGGTACCAGTGCTACTAGTACCCTTCTGTAATAAGCTATCAGAATCCAATTAACTAGCATCAGGCAGTAGTGGAATGACTTACTAGAAAATAAATTACAAATCAACCATATCTAAACATTTCTAAACATCATTTCTAAATATCATACAAACTAAAAAACAAACCACTTTGGTTTTGCCTCCCCTGATCTTTAGGATGCAGACTTCACTGCTGGGCCATAGCATAATCCTGGATCTGCAGATCCATTATGGTTGGACTTGTCCTGGTTACAGCTGCACCTCTAACTGAGGAGCCATGGAAGATATTACCACACTAATAATAATTGTACTGCAAGCAAAGACATTATTAAAATTATCTTCTGTGCACTCTTGGATTGGCTCATAAGCCCACTGATGATATACTTTGACATGACTCAGGTCCTTGTATCAAAAGGAGACACACAAGAATACTGTCTTGATCCCCCAACATTATAAAGTTGTTCTATCTTTTAGATAGCGGGGTTCCCAGGTTTTCCTTTATTAATGTCCTTCTTCCCCTTAGGCTCTGACTGGTGCACACCCAGTGACCTTTCTTCATTTTAAGTTTTTATGAAGCAGCCCTTCCTCACAGCCTCTAAGTACCATATTAAAAAGCTGGATTATATCCTTTACTCCAGAGCCTACATCTTTCTTTTCAGTCTCTAACACTACTGAACTCCAGATGGCATTTACAAGATATGGATAAGTTTTTATCCCATGAGTACATCTAAAGAAGTGACTTGATCATAGGCCCAGGCCTCCCGGGACAGATCTCCGTCTTTCAAGGTATTTACCTTTCCAAATTCTTCTAAGTCAATGGAAACTGTTACCACTTGACCCTCAAAATACTAGCCTAACTACTTCTGCCCTAATAAATACAACTGCAACCAAAAAGATACATAGTTTTGTAGCAATATTTAATTAACATCTTGAGCCCTGTGAAAATTCCTCATAACACAGACAAACCCACCTAAATCTGTATGTGAGCACTCTTCCTTGGCTGCAGTTGGTGAAACCCTTGGGAATACACTGTGAAATACAGGATGAAAACCACTCATGCAAATTTACAAGTACTTGGATGTGACTTGTCCTCAATAGTCTGCATTCTGTCTGGGATTCCTGTATTTGAAGCTTAAATTTTGCAGGATTTGAGAATACAGAATGAAATTACATACCTTGTATTTCATTAATACAACTATGTTTGCTAAGTGGCTTAATAAGCATATGCCGAGTATAGTCACATTCCCATCAGGATATGTAAAGCACTATTTAAAACAGTGAAATTACCATAATTGAAAGAACACAGATGCTCTTTAATAATCTAGTAGATTGCACCCTCAATGGAAATGCTCACTAATTCTATTTTAAGACAGTGCGATTCACCTGTATGTCAGATAATTATCATTGAAAGCTAGGTTAGCAGAAAGTTACATATTCAGGTTTGACAACTCCATCACAGGATATGCAACATTTTCCATTTGATGGTTATATGTCTATTCACTTACTTCCTCCATAGTATGTAATTTATAAGCAGGGTTAAAAAAAAAAAAAAAAGAAAAAAGAAAAAATAGTCAGAAACATTAAATTCCTCTTCCTTTTCCACAAAAAAGAAAATCACTTCTCAGAGTCAGACTGACTTCAGAAATTTATAATAATTAATACAGTATCATCTGCAATCCAAAGGAGTAGGTTATCATCCCCATAACTAGATTTCCCAATTCCAAACTGACTTACATCACTAGCAATAAGTAAGTGTTGCTAAATTGCTGCAAACTTGAGGAACATAAGAATAGTGTGTACTGAGCAGCATACATGAATAGGACTACAAACAGGATTTTCAGAGATCATCTGTGCTGTTTTGTGCGTGTTTATTATATGACTTCAGGAGTCAGATTCTTTAACAGAGCCTAATGCAACACAGTGTAAATTCGTGCTTCAACGTTGTTCAAACCTTTACTAAATTTCCGCCAGAGGCAGATGACCAAGCATTTTTCAAATATTACATCTTTTTCTAAGTTGCTTTTGCTTTTCTATATTTCCTACTTCCTGAAAGGAATATCTTGAACCTGCTTACAATACATATATATACGTAAAACACTTAACAAAGAGTAAGTATTCAACTCCACACACACAGCCTATTTGATGTAATCTATTAAAGCAAGTTAATTGCAAACACAGAAGAAACAGAATTTACCTAAGTTTATTTTGGCACATTTCTTGTGGTTTTAAAATATACTTTAAAATGTCTTTTCTCTTTATGTAGACCTACAAAACCCTGAACTTGAACATGTTCACAACTAACTTTGTGCCTGTAGTTAACATATGTTTTGACAAAATGCCAAAGATGAATGAGATATCTCCACTTACCCAGGAGACTAAGACTTGTTTATCTGCTATTTCAAAAATACAGGTGTATGTAATACTGTATTTATCAAATCTTGCCTTACACACTCCTAGGAAACCTGCTCAGGCTGTCTCAAAGCAGTCTCCCAGATTCCCACATTGACCAGGACATGTAATGATAGGACAAGGGGAATTGGCTTTAAATTGGAAGAGGGTAGGATTTACTAGACATTAGGGAGAAATTCTTTACTACCAGAGTGGTGAAGCACTGGAACAGGTTGCCCAGAGCAGTTGTGGATGCCCCATTCCTGGAAGTATTCAAGGACAGGTGGGATGGGGCCTGGTGGAAGGTATCCCAGCCTACGGGGTTGCGGGGTGGGGGTGGTGTGTTGGAACCAGATGATATTTAAAGTCCCTTACAATCCAAACCATTCAAGGATTCCCATATGTCAGTTCAGCAAAGGTTGGTTTATATGAGTTTATGCTTTTCTCTCCTAGACCACTGTTCTTTGATAGTGTCCAAGTGAAAGAGAATACCTCCTGAAGGTCAGGCATTCAGTCCACCCTCACAGATTATCTTCCCAGCCTCCTAATGAATCCAGGATAATCCAAAGATGATTCAGGAAACAAAAGCTTGTTTCATTGAGCTGTGACTATTCTTTATCCTCCCCTATAAATGATATTGGCCTTTCTTAATAAAAGAACCAAGCACACTCAGAATGGAGGAAGACTAAGCCTTCTGCATAACTCAGTCTATTACAGAGCTGGGAATCCAATCATGAAAGACTTTGCTATAGAAACTCAATGATATGTCACAGTTGGGTTATGATTATAAGCACTCCCTTTAATTTTTCTTCTAAAAGAGTATTTTTATTCAGGCATTTCATTGCACCACAAGCTTAATGCTATATCTAAAAGGTATAAGCTATGCAGATTTATTAAACATGAAAAGACAAAAAAATATTGTACAGTATCATCACATTACCCTTTCAGGCAAAATTAGAAGTAGCATATTCAGAAGCTGTAACCTCACTGATTCCATGAACAACTGCAATGAGGACTCCAGAAAGTTGTTTGTAGGGGATTTAAGTTGGCTTATTTTAATATTGCAGTAATGCACTGAAACCAAAAGAAGGATGAAAGAGAAATATCTGCTCTTCATGTAGTAAAGCCAATAAGCAATAAAACAGAATGTTTCTATTTTATGCTTTCATGATCACATTCAAGACATTTATAATAACTTATAATGGGTTATGAGCTTGACAGAATATGTTTGTGGCAATTTTATGTTTCAAAGTTCCTCAAAAACCAAGAGAAGGGAAAAAGGGGGGAGGAGTGGATTATTTCTCTCCCAAAATAAAGAGATTTGACATATTGACTAAGATCTACTGAAGACAGGAATTGCAGGAAAATGCAAAAAACCCCCAAACCAACCAACCAAAAACCAACAAAACCCCCGAAACAAACAAGGAATGAACCCTGATTCAAACCCAAAAACCCAATCACCAAAACCTGAAGAGCAGTAATATCAAAGAACAAGAGCTTACACAAGATTCCAAGACTTTTCCACTGTCTTCTAATGGTGCATATAATGCCCATATTAAGGCTGGAGAAACTGCAATACTGTACACAAAAATATAACGTACCAAATGTATACCTATTAATAAAACACTTCAAAAATATAAGGCATTATCATTAGTTTCAATTGAATGAAAGTATTTAAATTGAAAACCAAACCAAATTCTGATAAGATTGTGTTATTGTCATTCACGGTGTAAAAATACAATATAGACTTATATGCCTGAAGTGAGTGTCCTTCAGATACCTCCTAGTTTACTAAATATAAGTTGAAATATTAAAAGTAAAAAGAGTGTCTGAACCAATTGTCTTAGTATTCAGAACAAAGAAATAGCTGATTTCAGTTTCTTTTAACGATCATGTATAGCCTAGTCATATTTTGCTAAAGGAAAAGGAATGTTATACTCTAGAGTATGTTATACTCCAGGGAAGAGAAGTTATGTCTAGAGCTGTTCAAATACAGCTGAGCATTAGTAACCAGTCTGTAGGCCATTTCCAAATATGTAGCTTTTTACAACATCATATCTAAAATACAGAAGGGTACAAAACCCCACCAAAACCCAAAATATGGGAAACTCTCTTCCAAAATAAAGTTACATTCTTGTAGCTTTTATTGCATTTATATCTTCAAGATGCAAAGGTAAAAATATTCAGAATATTGCTAAATGTTTGTAGCTTGAAATCTCTTTCTGAGCCTCTTCCATTCCAGAAAAAACATATTCAGAATCCATATATAGAGCGCTATAATCAACAATACTTCTTTTTCTATAGCAGCAGGAAGAGAGGGTGTGGGGAGAAAAAACGGCAACAACAACCCAACCAAAGGAACCAAACCAAACCAAAAAAAATCCCCAAGCCACTAACAAACTAAAGACTTTTTTTTTTTTNCCCAAACAAACAAAAAATTTTTTTTTTTTTTTTTTTTTTTACTTGAACCTCACAGGTGAAATTCCCCCTTTCCATCATCTACATGGGAATGTGAGACAGTGAGCACACATGTGCAAAAGGTGAGGGTCAAGGACTGATCAGTTCTGCAGTACTACTTTGGTGTAAGTGACCTAGAAAGGATTAGACAATTTTAATTAAGAATCAAACACTCTTGTTTCTGAACACAATATTACTGATGACTACAAGACATTCTATTAAATGCCTCCACATAAACATATAATTGAAAAATTGCTACTGACCAAAGAGATTATAAATTTGTATTAAAACAAAAAAATGTTTAGATTTTTCTAAAATGATGTACAATTCACATCTTGTAGGCTTCTTGTAGGTCTAATTCCTGTGTGGTCATTAGTTCTAGCAAAATTAACAGAAAATGCAGCAATTCTTTTAGTCCCAACCCTGCTTTGCTAAGCAAATGTATAATTTACTAGTGGATATTAGGAAGAAGCTGAAATAGCTTTTGTTCTGCTTATTATACATATTTGGGTATATTGGATTAATTTTAAATTTCCTGGTTTGTTAGCAATGCTGTCACATTATTAGTATAGCTAATTTGCAAAGCAGCCACAAATGTGAAGGCACAGCTAGGGGCTCAAAAAAACCCCCCAAAAACACAACAACAAAGCAAAACAAAAACAAAAAAAAAACAAACCGAACCAACCAAAAAAAACCCAAACCAAAACAAACACAAAAAACAACCATATACAAAAAGTTGCTCTTTCAGAAAAAGAAGCTCTCCTTATGAAAGGGAACTTTGTAATAATACTATGACCTTGTGGGCTTATTAAAAGAATAATTCTATTTTTCTTGATAAAAAGTATGAACTTTACAAGAAACAGCAGAAGACTCAGCAGAGACAGAACCACAGGCTTAATATCTCACAGAGATATTAAACTGTGTCATCATTAAGATTCCTTAATGATGTTTGTAACTCAAAATGAAACTTGACAATACGAGTTACAGGTTTTTCTTTATAAATGTGGGTCCTCCTTTTCCAGTAGAATCTAGCAGTGCTCAGCAGGATATTACCCCTGAAGACTTCTTGGCTCTCCCAGGCCAAATTTGATTTTGTTGTAGTTATTCTAGTGGTATCTTAAGCCAAGTTATACGGTCTGTACTGATCATTTCTGTATTTCAGCATACCAGGTCCTGGTTAGATGGCAGTTCTCCTTTCCTCAATAAGTTGTGAACTTGATCCATTTTAATATATCTCTCAAGAAAACCTCATTTATAGGAACATAAATAGTGTTACTGAGGTGGCAATGTTGATGTAACTGCAACTTCTGGTAAAACAATGTACAGAGGACAATGTTTGAAATCCAACCCTCGTCCTCAACTACTCAGGTAGGGGTACCTGCAATGCTGTTCTCCAAAATCCTGAAAGGACTGTGAAGGTGTAGGAAAACAGAAGTGAAGGGGGTAGCACACAACATTGACATATAATACTCCTTTCTACCAGTACAGCTAAAGAAAGAAGTAAAAAATGCCATCAGACATAAAAACAACTTTGGTAACTACCTGTAATCTTACCTGACTATCTATTATTGCCTACAATGTGTAAGAAGGCAATTTTCATATAGATTTCTTATGTTCATATAGATTTTTTTATGTTCATATAGTTTTCTATTCTTATAAAATCCTCTTGGTGAGTGCTGCACACAATCATGCAACTCAAGTTCACCCAATGTATTTTGAGACTAAAGGTCCACTAAAACAAACAACAAGGAAATAGTTAATTACATCCATCCCTGTGGTTTTTGGTATTAAGTCTGTTAAGCCTTCTGTTAATATTGCTTCTGTTAATAATAACAATTTCAGACCTCTATTGTCTACTGTTCTGAAACTTACAGCTTCAGACTTTTTGTTTCAAGAGAAAGGTTAACAACTCTCATCTCCTCAGCTATGTAATGACTAAACCACAAGGTGACTGGGCAATCAAGTTCTTCCCACAAAACAGAAAGCTTACATACTCATGAGACACCATTGTCTGCTAAAATTCATAGTGAAACTAAATAAGTGGATTGTAAAAGAACTCTATGCCAGTGGGTTTCTAGCACCCCAGGGTATACACAACATAGTGTAGTCCTCTCAGATAAGTGGTAGCTAATAGAATAAATACACTTAAAATGAGATTACTCATTTAACAATTTTCTATGATGTGTTGTTTTTTGTTTGGTTGTTTTTTTTTTTCCACATAGCAATTATCTGCAACTAGAAAAAGGAGAATTACAGAAAAGTGAATTAAAATTGCACTGCATGGAATAAAATGCTAATTCACTGCTATAAACAAACCCAAGATCTCTAAATAAATTAGCTTTCCCTGTTATATAGAGGAAAACTACCACTACTGTTACTTTTCTCTCACCTCATGTATGGAAGAGAAGACCAAGACGTAATGTGAAAACCCACTCCACAGATAAGTGACCACTTCAATTTTAGAAAGACTGTCAAGAAAAGATGAACTAAAATGTGGACTATAACAAAATGATGACAAATTCAAATAGACATAGCAAGGCATGATGAGTACTGTATTGCTTGAATTAGATGACTTGACAATGCTGAGAAACAAAAGAAGTAAAATTTTGCATATGCAGCAATGTGAAAACTGCACAGTGTTGTGTCAGCATTTCAAATAACTTCAGATTATCAACAACATTTTGGTGTTATTAATTAAAAAATACAGTCATCTTACTATGTGTTAATGAGTCACTGTTACCTGACTATCAAAACCAATCGTTCCTTAGCATCTTTTAAGGTAGACATAGGAAAAAGACAGAAGTTGCCCTCTTACTGTAAAAAATAATTCCAAATGCTGCTTGGTGTTTCTTTCTATGAATTTTTAAAAGGAATCATGGAAAAGAAATGCAAAGAAGAAGGCTGTTGTAAAGGAAAAGTTTATATGACAGAGAGGCAAGAATGCCCACAATCAATAAAGTACTTGAATACATGTAAGGCAGATGCTTAGACTAGTTTTCTAGACTTCAGAGTTTCCTCCAAAACCAAGTTAAACACAGGCTATATGGGTATATATGTGATTTTTATTTAGTAAATAGGTAAAAACATGCTATTAAAAGTTTTAGAGCTACTAGTAACATATACTGTAAAATGTGAACAAAATTTACAAACTGTTAGTTCACATGGTTAGTCTTTAAAGATTGATTCCAAAATTATAAAAATTACAATTAGTCAATCTACTGATAATGTTTTTTTGAAAGACTCTCCCTACCCTTCTCCATAAGGATCAGGTTCAAAGGAGAATTAGGTCAGGATCAAAGGAGATGCCAGTAAGGGTGCTGTTGTGGTAGGAGATAGATACAGGTCACCCCTCCAGATGAGAAAGCATAAAATGTCATCCTTAAAAACTTAAGAAGATCTCTAAATCATAGACCCTGACTCATAGGATGGATTTTCATCTTCCTGCAATCTACTGGAATGACAACTCAGCCAAGGAGAACCAAGGAGTTGAACAGATTTTTGAGGAATGTCAGGGATAACTCCTTGATACAAGCAATGGATACGGCAGTTTCACAGTGTATCTGCTATTCAATAACAGGGATAAACTGATTGGAAAGATAATAATTGATGGCAGCTTTGGCTGTAGCGACCATGAAATGGAAAATCTCAAGATCCACCAGAGAGGGAAGTGAAGGCTGCAAATAGCAGACTACAGATCCAGGGGTTTAGAAGTTAAGAATTTTGTTTAATCAAGACATTCATACGAGTAACCCAATGACAGGTAGCTCTGGAGGGCAAGGGAGCTTGTATAACCTGGCAGGTCTTTAAGAGCAATCTCTTAGTTCAGGAATGGTCCCTCACATTAACATGAAAAAGAAACAGATGAGCAGATCAATTTAACAGGGAATTAATGACTGTGTTTCAAAGCAAAAACAGTACACAGGAGGGGCAATCAGGAACAAGCTACAAGGGAGAACTACAGTAATATTGCTCAGGCAATCAGTGACAGTGTGAGAAAAGCCAACATCCATCTAGAGTTGATACTTGCAAGTGATATCGAACACAACTAGAGCTTTAAGTGCAAAAGCCTGGCAAAGGAAGGCATGGCTCCATTACTCTGTAGAGCAGCTGGCTGCAGTGAAAGCAGACACAAATGTTGAACTACTAATTGTCTGGTTTGCAACCAACAAGGTCTCCCAGACCACTGTGCACAGTGAAAGCATACAAGGAAGACAAGAACTACTAGCACTAGGTAAGGACCATGGGTAGGAATTCAACGCAGAGAAGAAGGTCTTGTGACCTCACATAATGCTTCCAAGTGTACCAAGAGACCTGAAGAATGTCACAAAGAGGCCATTATATTGGAAAAGCAGCAAAGATCAGGAAAAGTCAGCAGTGACTGAATGATAGCAAATACTGAACAACAATCAGCAGTGTGTCCTGGCTGGTATTCACAGAGGTACAGCTAGAATATCAAAGGGAGAAATTATTCCCCTCTATTCAGCCCTTGTGAGAGCACATCTAGGAACTGCTTTCAGTTTTGGACCCCTCAGCACGGAAAGGGTGTCAATTAGTCGAAGCGAGTTCAGCAGAAACTCCCTAGGGAGATCAGAAGCTGGAGTATTTGTCACTGAGGGAGTATGGCTTGATTAGCAGGGAGAAGAGAAGGTTTCAGTGTGACCTAACAGTAGACTGCCCATACCTTTGTGCAGGTTACTGAGAAGGTGGAAGTTGCCTCTTCATATCAGTGCCTGGCAGAAGGACAAGAGTCATGGCTGGTAAGGTGTGGACATGAGAGAAAAAAAATTTACCTGAGGAAAGTGGAGTAGATTGCCCAGGGAGACTGTGTAGTCTGTCCTTGGAGGTTTTGAAGATTCAACTGGATGAAGCCCTGAGCATCAGGGTCTGACCTTGTAGGAAGCCCTGCTTTGCACAGGAGGTTGGACTAGAGTCCTTTACAGTCTAAATTATTCTGTAATTATATAACAGGAAGAAATATGTTTGATGAAGATCTTACAGACAGAATATTGTTCAGATAAAACTATTTTCCTTATTTTAAAAGTTTGTATGTATACTGCTGGATGAAAGGGGGTTATGATCAACTCCACAGCTGTGCAAAGAAATGAAATCTCATGAAAATGAAGATTCAGAGCTCTCAAGAAATATCATTTAAAACAATTTCTGAACTGCAGTGGGAGAAAGTGAATAATTGTATATAATAATTAGAGTTGTGAGATAACTTAAAAAGTTCAATAGCTATAATAATTAGCTTATGAACGACTTATATGGGATGAGCACAGTTGCTATACTAGATGTGCTTTCAGTCAGAGACTCTTGAATCAGATGCAATTTTTCTAATACTCAAGCTAAAAATCTGTTAATAAGACATGACCTGTATATATCATTCTTTCCTCCTCCCTGAAGACATTGTACAACACACATACTATTGTGGCAGCTGAGAAATTTAATAATACAGTAAACACCACTTTCACCCTTTCTATGCCTTCAGGGAAAACTGTAAATATCACTTCAAAAAGTACTGATGGTGAGCTGTTAAGAACATTTAAATAATTTCTTCTAATAATACCGATTTGTAAAAATTTACTAGAATGACAGTGATGAAACTCTCAGTGAAACTGATCAGAATTCTTTGGAGCATATTGATGTTAAACTATTCCAAGAGAAGAGAAGAGACTGAAAAATAGGCAAAAAGGGTGAAGTATCCTGAAAAAAATAATTGACTAAATCTTACTGAAGACATTCATCATCATGGCTAGGTTTTGCGAACGAAGATTTGGGAAGGGCTCTACCCACGCTTGCTACAAGCATGCTGGTGGCTAAAAAGGCCAATGTGAGATAGGCAAGTCCGATTGCAAAAGACACAGTGGAAAGCACTGCTGGCGAGGCACAGTTTTTCCTGCGTTGCCTTTTCTCCTCAAGACTGATTCTGTGTGTGTTCTCAAAGGAAGCAGCAGCGTTATGAATGGTGTGTCTCCATGCCTCCCCACTGGAGGTCAGAGTGGACCATTGATGGTAGTCAATACGGCTAAGGCTGAGGTGTTTTTTCAGGGAGTCCTTGTATCTCCTTTTTGGGGCTCCTCTCTTGTGGCAGCTGGTGGCGAGTTCACCATAGAGCACAGTCTTAGGGAGGCGGTGATCCTCCATCCTGGAGACGTGCCCTGCCCAGCACAGCTGTGTTTTCAGCAGCATGGCCTTGATGCTGGAGATCTCTGCCTATTCAAGGACAGACATATTTGTCACGTAAAAAAAATCTCAGGGTCAGTCTTGAGCAACAAATGTCCTGAACCGACTGCATGCAGGGTTGGGGCTGCGGCTTCTAGTGCACCTTATCACCTGCTGTTTCATCCCTCATCTGTCGCTAAAGGGCTTTACAACTGTGGANATCACCTGCTGTTTCATCCCTCATCTGTCGCTAAAGGGCTTTACAACTGTGGATGAACCCCCAAAGCCTGCGCAATGGATTTTTTAGGTGAGGCACAGCGTGCAAAAAACTGGCCCCAGCCTTTACTCCTAATGGTCATATGTCAGGGCCTAGTGAGCTTGGATGGTGACAGAGAAGTCCTCAGGACGTAGTTCGGTTTGAGTATCCTTCTCATAGATGGATGGCCTTACAGAGCTAAGCAAGCTCCACCTGCCCAGGTTTGGAGTTAGAGTTGTCCTTCTCCTAGGATGGTTGCTGGGGGGCTAGCAAGCCCATCCTGCTTGTGGACACACTTTGTCTGACCCTTCAGTTGAGACCTGACTAACATGGGAGACCCTACCGGAGTCATGTACCACCACCAGCACAGTTTGCAACCTCATAAGGGCACACAAGCTTCTCCCCTGTGACAAGGGGGTGTCCATGGAGAAGACTGAAGACATGAATACTACATATAAACACCATAATAAGGTGAAAAAAAAAGTCTATAACTGAAAGACAAGTCATCAAATGCATCAGTGAGCCATGTGCATATTGCTTATCTGGAGCATACATGACAACAGGAACCAGGTTGTGGCTGGATATAGTACATGATATTGCTCTGTGTATTTGTGAAGAATGGGAAAGGATTGATAAAAGAAACATTATGCCAGATGTCTGAAGCTTGTGTATGTGGAACTAGCAAACCTCAATTTTTAACATCAGTTCCTCATAGAAATGTGATTATTTTCTGTTTACAGGCAACATTTAAACATTTAAATTAGCATTTTTAAATCCTAGGAAAGCTAACTGCCTGTCAGAAGAGCAAAAGAATAAGCAAGATATCCAGATTCATGATTTCTCTACTCTATTCTAACATGACAAGTTAACTCATCTGGAACAGAGAGAGCAGCAGCAGAAATACATATGAATAGGTAAATGTAGAGTGAAGCACAAGGGAAATGTGCATATGTAAGTGATGTACAAATGAAATGATCAGTCCTGACCTGATTAGGTGGGTACTGTGGGATTATCATAGCTCTGTAAAATCAGCAGTTCAGTAGTCAGTAGCAGTCAAAAACCCAAAGAAAACATTAGAAATTATTAGGAAAGGCATAGAGAATGAAACAAAAATATTACATTGCTATTTAAGTCATCCAAAGTAAGATCCAATAAGACAGGAAAAGGTTCAGAGCATGTTGGTAAAAGCGTTCAGTGGCATTGGAGTCTTCTGCATGAAAAAAAAAAGCCAGACTGGCTTGGCATCTTCAAAAGACTCTTGTCTCTCGAAAGGAGAGATAGAGATAAAAGAGGACTATAAAATCAAACAGACATAGACACAATAGTCATGGAGAAATTGCACACTGTCACTTCTAATATAAAAACTGGGGGCATAAAATGAAACTAGTATAAGCCAGTTTCATAACAAAGGATGCAGTTGCTCAGACAATGCAAGAGTGCCACAAGATGTTGCAACTGCTGAGTTTATAGAGCCTCCAGGGTAAACTGTAACATTGCATGGAAGCAAAACACTCTGAAATCACATTTAGCAAAAAAGTATTGTCAGTCAAAACCAGTTAAAAATTGAGAATAGTTCAAATGAAAACCATTATATGACCTGTCCTTATTATTAGACATTTGCTCTGTAAGCTCTGATGGGCATCAGTTTAGTAGACTTGAGGAAACTTTGCTCTGACCCACAAGAGCCTTTATTCTCTTATACTAATGCCATTTTCTGAACCTCAACTAATATATCTCCTTTATGCTCTTAAACTGCAATTGTACTAAACCAACATTGACTATTCAAAGTTCACATTATTCCTGCCACGTGAAGATTTCCTGCCTGTACTCCTGCATTAATGAAATGAAACAAGAAATCCCCACATGCCCACAGTTCAGAAATTATTGTTTTACCACATATGTTTTTTAATGAGTGTGAGATTGGCATAGTGTACTTTTTGAACCTTCAATTTTTTTCTTAATCAAACACAATGGAATCTTCTTTTACTATATAATATGAATATATACACTAAAGGATAGTTCCTTACCTGAAAGGGTTTGCAGCTGAAAGAAGCCATACAGCTGGTGTGGGCATGTATATAAAAGAAATCTCTATCTGCATAGAGATATAAAGCAAATAGGTAACCCAAGATCTAATGTATAACAAAGTAGATGACCTATGCAAGCTGAACCTACTTCTGTATGCAATTTCAAGCCACTGTAGCTTGAAATGTGTTCCTTTTGTTTGTTTTGGGGGTTTTTTTTTGCTTTCTTCTCCCCAAGAGGTCCATGAGTTTCATCTATGAGGGATTTTATATAAATGCATCTATCTACAGCCTGTCAAGGTCACTTCATGAAGATCACAGCAGGAACTAATTGCATTATATGTGACCAATAAATTTCCTGATGATAACAGCATGTTTCCTGAACCCACTTGATCCACCCTAAAGACTGTCAGAACCTGAACTACCACTTTTTCCTATGTGGTTTACACATACCTCGTAAAGCAATAACTGAATTTTACCAGATTAATTCTCAGCAAGTTTCTCCCTCTCTGCCCCAGAAAAGAGGAAGAGAAGAGTCTGATGGTGCAGAGAGAGTCAGGATTTTTTCCACTCCAATGTAACATGTGATCTGAAAATAATTGACTTAGAGACATCATATATACACTGTTTATACAGTTTTGTTTTCAGTTTTCCTAATACAGAGAGTGCTCAAACAGTCATTGTGAGTTTGGGACAAATAAAAACCACAGAATGGTTGAGGTTTGAAGGGACCTCTAAAGATCATCTAGTCCAACTCAATCTGCTAAAGCAGTCTCACCTAGAGCAAGTTGCACAGGATTGCATCCAGGCAGGTTTTGAATGTCTTCAGAGAAGGACATTTCACAACCTCTCTGGGCAGCCTGTTCCAGTACTCTGTCACTCTCCAAGTGAAGAAGTTATTCCTCATGCCCAGATGGATCTTTCTGTGCTTCAATATGTGCCCATTGTTCCTTGTCCTGTCACTAGGAGATACATATAAGTGAGATATCATATAAGGGAGATACAATACACAAAGTGTTTCAGAAATGTCTTTGTGACTTTGACTATAAAAGATACTCTGGTCCTTGGAAATCAGATTTCAAGGTACATGGTTAATTTGATTTGAGTTATTGATCCATCAGGTATATGGAATCTTGCCTTAAATAAAGATCATTACTGATAAACACAGTAGAAAGATAAGTTTACTACTAAGAAGATAAACTAAATTACACTAACTATGGTTGGCTGAGTTCAAACTGAATATCTATTTAAGGATTCAGGTTAAAGGGATACCTACTTTTGCATGGGCATGAGTAATATGAGTATCAACAGAAAAATAAAAAAAGGAGTTTGGGAAAACAAGGCATAAATATTTGTGACATTTTTAAATAGCTCCGAATCAAAGTTTGACTCACAAACATTTTTAGTTGGTTTTCACATGGAAAAATTGCCAAAAAGTATAGAGACCTAAAACACATTATGTTCCTAGCAGCTGCATAGAAACAGAAAACCTGGCAGAGAAGAGAAACTGTATAGGTGCTTATGCTCAGATGTCTGAGTTCACATGACAGTTTCAGACATCAATACCCAGTCAGGAAAGAGCAGGAATGCCCCAAAACATGTTTAATACAGCATTACATCTTAACAGACACTAGGAGATTCAATCATGCTTTATTTCCAAAGACAAGTGGTCTTAGCAAGTCCCATTAATAATTATAGAGTTTCTTACTTATATATATTATATATATACTTATATATACTTATATACTTACTTCATTTTCAGGTTTTGAAGTTTTTGATATAAAATCATAAAATCCTCAAAACACACAGTTCTGTCACTAAAATCTTAGGGTATGTGGGTAAGTATCTTTAACCCTGAAGAAAAAGAAGGAGAAACAAGAACGTTTTTCCTACCTGAAGATGTTTCATCCCTGTCAACACTGAATACAAAAGTAAAAGCAATAAAGATACTGCAGGGTCAACAGGGATTTTCAAGAAAAGTATCATCACAGTCTCTTTTATTTTTCTTCCCTACTATACTGTATGATGTGGTACTATGAAGAATTACCTGAGAAAAGTTAAAACATCCTCCCTCAGGTATCAAAAGTAATGGAGTAATATAGCTATGCTTGTGTGGAGATCTTCACAGTAATTCACCAGGTTTCTCAGTGGCATAGATCTATACAGTGGGTGACTGCAGCTGAATGCCTGGAAGGAGTATTTGCTTTAGTAGTTCACTAACCCCACTAACCACTACACAGAACTTCCCAGCTGTTTGGAGAGAAAGACATCCACTTATGCCCAATGACTTAGGCAATTTCGTGAGATATAGGATTCATAGTTCTTGGGAAATGGAAGCACAGAGACCTGAAGATAAGGATAAAGAATGCCTTTCAAACCTCAAATGAAAAGACATGTTTTCATGTGACAGCATTGCACCTGCAAAGGTCCCTTCTCAAATTATTCTGTGATACTATGATGATGACACAGCATTTATCATACTCTTTTTCTGTTACATTCTTTTTGGTTTTCGTATCTGAATTCAAAATAAACAGTCTTTTTTAACAGCACTTGTACAGATAAAAAATTCTGCAGACCTATCATATGTTAAATGACATATCATCTAAGTCTAAGGTCAACTTTGATGCCAGTGAACAAAAGAGAAAATATTTTTTTAACTGAAAAAGAGATTAATCATATGCATAATTTTATATAAACTAAGACAGTATGCTTATATATTATATATAATAAATATTCCATGTCAAATGGAAAAGAAAACTGCAATTTTACTATTAAAACAAAAAGAACAATAAAAACAATACAAGTTAACACTGAAATAGACTTATTCAGCTTACAGAGCTGAAAAATGTCTAGGGAATTAAATGCTCTACAAGCAAAACATTGGAGAAAAAATATGCATAGGTAATCTTAATGAATCACCGAATAGAGTAATATACCTTGAGAGGTCATCCAGCTCATACAGTTCCCCAAGCCTTGATCACAAAAAAAGGAAGTGAAAAATCACTCCAAAATTTCTGAAAACTATCAAGATGGACTTGCATGAACAAATATGTTTTCTAAAAGACAAAACTATGAAGGTTAACAGTGCTGACAGAACAAACAGGAAAGCTGCAAAGTATGCCAAAGATTTTTGTAAATGGTATTTCTTCCAGCATCTGGAACTAATATCTTATTTTTGGCAGTGTCTGACTAGATACCAAATATCACCGAAATAGCATGTCAGAGCTCTGATAGGAAAGCTATTTTTTTTTTTTCTTTTCCCTGTGCACTGTGCAGGTAGGAATATTTGATTTCATACTTCATTTGCAAATTGCCGTGGGGATTCTAGAAAGCCAATTTGACTTTACAAAATTGATGAATGAGAAAAAAATATTGCTCATTTTGTGCCTGTTGCTTTTTTTGGAAGTTGTGCGCCTGGGACTTTGGCACACTGGGCATTGCTAATGATTCACTGCCAGTGCAACGGTGAAAACACCGAGGCTTCTTTTAATCCTCAAGGAACTTGTTCATCAGAATGCATAAATTATTTACATTTTACTGGTTTTTTTACAGGTCACCCTTAATAACAGCAAAAAAGAAACACTACAAAATTAACCTATTAAAACTAATAAAGCTTTAAAATGAAAATGTTCAAGCAGCAAAATCTAAGAAAGAACAAAATCCAGACTGAATAAGGGAAACAAACAGGGTTGCAAGGGGAAGTGTGATGGGCAGTTACTGCTGCATCAAGCATAGAAAGCTGGTGTGCATAGCACTGTACCCAGTGCTGATGGGAAAGGACTAGACACACTAGTCCACTTTGGTTTTTAATTATTTTAACAGAGCTATGTTAGATCTAAGTTGAGAAGGAACTTATAAGGTCATCTGATCTGCTACATCCACAAGACTTGGATCCTAATCCAGTTATATTTTGTTTGAACTGTAGTGATCTCCATTTAGCACACTAAATGAAACAGACTTCCATAAAAGAGTCAGTGAACTACAAAGCAATCACTCACAATTCAAAAAAGCAAAAGGGATAGGCACCCTAAGCCAAAAAATATTACACAAAGGTCTGAAAAAACATTACATAAAGGTTTCTATGTGCTAAAAATACTGAGATAATTTTTCAAAGCAGAGAGAGAAATATTTTATATCGAAGGGTGTGTGGTTTTACTACTTCACTATGTAATTACTAATCTATGTTCTACAGACAATAATCTGCAGTAATTGATGAAAATAATTAAATGCAAATTAAATATCTGATGGATGTCAGTTCCTTCAACCATAAGCTGAATGAAAAAAATTTAAAGCTATTAAAGCCACGGAGAGAGAGACTAGTGGTGATCATTATGAGGTAGCTATTGCTGCTTCTAGCTCAGAGTAAGCTGGTACGGTCTTGCTTAGTGAAATGAGGCGGCCACACATATTGTGAGGCAGATGCTCCTAAGACTGCCATTTTTCACTCATATCTAGATGAGAAAGGAGTTTCCCTTTTATGCATTCTTGGGGAAGTCCATTGCAGGAACTTGAACACTTGCTGTGATCATGTGGATTATCTAGGACAAAGAAAGGAATCCTTTCCACAAACATATGGACTACTCCATAGCATCCATGGAATGGAGTCAGAAAACTGGACGGTTAACATCATAAAACTCTATCACCTCAAACACACTGTACCTCAGTACCAGTGGGCAGCGTTCAGGGCTTACTTCAGTGATAGGAAGGGAACAAAGAACAGGGAGCTCATTTATGAACAACAACTGGGACTAAGCCTTCACTGAAGATCTTTTCAGGTTACCCAGTCTTACTGCCCAGCACAGGGACAGGACAGATGATTCCTGTTCACATTGATCACACTTCCTCCAACCCCATTAAATCTGCAGTTTGACCAGGGAAATATCTGGAATTAAAAAAAAAGAAATTCTTAACCACTTACTGGTTATGCCTTCTTTGCTGACATATGTATCTCTAATTGAGGTCTTCTTATGATGCCTAAAGAAAATAACACATTATTCCTCAAAAGTTGTGTTATTTTTATCTTAAATTTGGACACTATCTTCATATGAAATATAGGAAATGCATACAAAATTATGACATGCAAGGATATCCATCATAATATATATATATCTGCATTAACAATAATATTTACAAATATTTTGTGATCTTGAAATTAAAAACAAAATAAAAGAATATCACACATTCTTTCTGCATAAACACTTAATTCGCAAGCACATTTAACAAATGAAATGGGCAAACATTCCTCAGGCCTCAAATATAAAAAAACCTCCTCTTAAGTCAATCTTGATTTATCCAAGACAACACTTCCTGAGTGCTGGAAGATGAAACTGGTGGAAAAATATGCGTCCTCACTCAAATATTTTGCAAGCTTTCTGTTAATCATAAGGCAAGTGGAAACCAAACAGAACCCCCCAGACACAAAATGGCAGTGTCTTCACTTATTTTGCTTCACCCACTATCACTCCTTTCTCCAAAGAGCTACTAAAAATCTCTACCAAAGTATGTGCTGTGTGTGTCTATTGGGTTTGTGTGGCTAAGTTTTGGTAGCAGGGGAGCTACAGCAGTGGCTTCTGTGAGAGAAGGTGGTAGAACCTTTCCCCATGTCCAACAGAGTCAATGCCAGCCACCTCCAAGATGTACTCACTGCTGACCAAGGCCGAGCACATCAGCGACACGGTAGCAAATCTGGGATAAAGCATTTCAGAAAGGGGAAAAAAACTGGTCAACAGAAATTGCATCTGTAGAGGGGAGTGAGAGGAACAACTCTGTGGACACCAAGGTCAGTAATGAAGGAAGGGGAGGAGGTGCTCCAGGCACCAAAGCAGAGATCCTCCTACAGCCCATGGTGTGGTAGCTGTACCCCTGCAGCTCATGGATGCTCACAGAGGCGCAAGGATACACCTGCAGCCCATGAAGCAGGTGGATGCCTGAAGGAGTCTGCAACCCTGTGGGAGAACAGCGCTACAGCAGGTTGCTGGAAGGTCTTGTGGGCCTGAGGAGGCAGGAGACCATGAGGGAGCAGGTTTTCTGGCAGGACTTGTGAACCTGCGGGGGACCCACTTTGAAGAAGGGGAAGAGTGTGAGGAGGAAAGCATGGCAGAGACAATGTGTAGTGGACTGACTACAACCCCCATTTCCTGTCCACCTGCATCCCTACCTGGAGAGGACATAGAGAAAATGAGGAGTGAAGTTAAGCTCAGCGAGGAGGGAGGGGTGGGGGAAAGCTTTTTTAAGATTTGGTTTTATTTCTCGTTATCCTACTCTGCTTTGATTTACAATAAATTCAAATAATTTGTCTGAGTCAAGTCTGTTTTGCCCATGATGATAATTGCCGAATTATCTCTCCCTGTCCTTATCTCACTCCACAAGATTTTCATCCTATTTTCTTCCCCTTGCTCAATGAGGAGGGGAGTGATAAAGTGGCTTGTTGAACACCTGATATCCAGCCAAGGTCAACCCACAACAGGGTGAAACCTAAGCTCCATTTTTAATGACAGGTTATGACTGGAACAAATAGTTCATAGAAATCCTAAATTTGCATTTCCAGGAACAAATGCTTCATATGCACAAGAACTCAAGCAATAACTGCTACAGGCTAGTACCACACCAATTCCCAGTGCTCGGCAACTGAGAAAAAGGACTATTCAGCTTCACAAGTCACCTCAACCAGGCATCAAGCACACTTTCCATTTCAAAGGATGTCAGAACCAAGAACTAAATTAAAACGAAAGCACAATCCACTCATGCGTATCCACTCACACATGCAATATTTTCCCCCAGACTTAGCACCAGCAGCAGCTCCCACCGCTGACTAACAGAGCAAATAACAAAAGCCCTTAATGCTCGGTAGGCCAGACTGGCACCTGAAATGTCAGCATAGAAGTTTCTGGGAAGAACAAATCCAAGAGTAATAAAAATGCTACAGTACCCCACCACGATATTAGCACAGAAATAGACTACCTTAGCACAACCAAACATCCAAAATTAAGTCAGACCAAATGCAGACTGACCTATCTCAAAATGGGTGAGGACATAACCAAGCAGAAAATACTGTCTAAATAACTTGTGCTCCTTTCTTAGCGTAAATAAAAGTTTGTATAAGTTAATATTGCATTATAGCCTTAATAGCACTGAATAACCCATGTTCATAGACTAAACAGGAGAGACAAGTTATAGTCCAGTTTCCACTCTTTTGGGAATTTGGGTGGACTTTTAGCGTTTTCGTCTTCAGTATTTTCACTATCAAACAGGCTGGACACAAGAAATTCCACTTCCCAAGAAATTTTGCTGTTTCACATTGAATTTTATACTGAACCAGAAAAACAGATATCACATGAAATTTACCAATAATCAAAGTTTAGAAAAAGAGTTTTATATGTCTGGTTTTGCTAATTAAATATTTTTCCTTGATCTATTCTACAGTATTTAAACCAAGTTTCAATAATTGTAAAAATAAATGCTTGCAAAAATAATTTCACACTCTAAAATTAAAATGCCTGTAGTATTTGACTTCTCTAGTTTTTTTTAACTTCTGCCTTCTCTATTCTGTTCTCTGCAGCACAAAAAAAAACAAAAACAAAAACAAAAAAAACCAGGAACAAAAAAAACCCCAACAAACCAACCAAACAAAAACCCCCAAGCCAAAACAAACAAACCAAATAGCCTCCACCAAAGACCAAACAAGTTTTTAATACTTTTTTTAATTTTAATTTTAATTTTCATATTGCAGGATAGTTGACTAATGTCAGGCAAGAAAGGGAAGTGTATACAAATCTTTATGTAAAAAAAAGGCTCTTGAATTTAGAATTTCAGGGAAAAAAAAGGTAGTTATTACTAAGTTACAACTCAGTGTTTGACACTGATATTATTCATTAAAAAAGTATAAAAACACTCTTGTCTAAACTCGATGTTACTATAGGTACATACAACTCTGAATATGGTTTTAAATAATTTGTGGTAATTTTAAATCATAACCTTTAATTTAAGGAAGAGAGCATGACTCATCAGACTTCCACAAATTATTAAAATTCTTACTGTAGAAATACTGCTCTGAATCACCAGTGTTTTGTAATGACTTTATAGTCCACTGTGTAATCTAGAAGAGTCTCTTTTTTAAAAAATTAAGAAGTGCTGCTATGGTGTACAATACACATTAATTATCAACCATATATTTTCACATCAAAGGTAGCAACAGCTGCATTTTTGAATAAACTGAGGAAAAGAAGCATTTAGATTAAGTAATCCAGCAAAATTTCTCTCCCTGTCAAAGCCATGTTTCCCTGACTTTCTTTTATTTGATTCTTTTTGGCTGTGTTTCCCACCTGCTTCTATATGCTGAGCTTCAAAACTTCATAAGCAAAGTTTATTTTATTCACTCAGAGTTCTGGCAATCTTATTGGGTTTGAGAAAGATTATCAGGAAAGACCTTCATATATACAAAACGGAAAATGCAGACCTCAGAACATATATTTTGTTGTATTGTTGTTTTTTTTTTTCAAAAGAAGCCCAAACTGAAATATGTAATCATATTTGTTACATAATTTAAATAGGTAATAACAATAGTTTTTGTGCTGTATTTGAGTTCATAGTACTAGAACCATTAAAAGATGGAAAATGCAGCCAGAGATTTGCATAGGCTTTTCTCTATGGGTCCTTTGAAGGCAAAGCTTGCAGGGGTAAAAAAAAAAAATAAATTTGTTTTTGTTTGGTTACCTTAGAATGTTCCAATTATTTGGTCAAATCTACAATAAATAATTTGCAAAAGCAATTTGCAAGGGTTTATTCTCAATACCCACTTCAAATCCTGTTTAGAAAATTAACTATACATTTCAAATCAGAGTTCAGTACTCAAAGCACACTGAATAGACAATGAGTTATAAATGCATGGTCTAGTCTAGCCTATTTATTTCTCAGGTATAAGCCTTTTCCATATCTTTGATCACCACTACTGTGCTTCCCTAAATTTTACCACTTTGTATCATTCTTTTCTCTCATGCTAAGGCAAAACTGTAAAAAGTATACATCCTCTGGAAAAGCATGTAATAATATGATAATGATTTTCTCTGCTCTGATCTTTATTGCCTTCCTAATAATCCCTAACAATTGTTTTGTGGCTGCCAGTGATGAGCAGCTTATGTTTTTGAGGCTCACTCCTTCCTAACTAGAATCTTCCATCTGACTACAATGATTGGAAATCATTTTAAATGACAAGTTAAGTTGGTCCACTCTATTT
This sequence comes from Sclerurus mexicanus, assembly GCA_013396755.1. Classification (NCBI taxonomy): domain Eukaryota; kingdom Metazoa; phylum Chordata; class Aves; order Passeriformes; family Furnariidae; genus Sclerurus; species Sclerurus mexicanus. The sequence continues at coordinate 32,708 of VWZF01001603.1, read as the reverse complement.
GTCATCAGTATCACTTTAAATTTATCTATATTAAATTCCATTATATTACCCGGCTACTAAATCTTGCAAGATTTTTGTACAATTCAGCATAGTTGGCCCTTGCCTCACAACGAAGGTTTCATTTTAGACAGAATCACAAAAGTCTTCTGGAGCACACAAGTTGCAATGCACTTCACATAATCTCTGGGATGCAGTGTTATTCACACAGTCCTTCAGTGTCCAAAACACCCCATGCATCCAGTCCCATTTAATTTATAAAGCAACTAGCAGTTTATAAAAAGCCTTGGGGGGTGAGTAAATAGAGAGAGTAATGAAATGTTTTGATCTATTTGCATTCAGAACAGATCTCCAGAACTCAAGAAATAACATAATTTTCAGTCCCCTACATGGTGCATAAGATTGGATCAGAACTTACCTAACCATACTGTTATTTGTAAGAGATTTTATTTTCACATACATAACATATTCTGTAGCTGCTGGTAATAAATTGTGTATTAGGTGACTAGTGGCATAATGAGTCAATGTATTTGTACTTGGGATTGTCATGGCAAACTGGAATAGCTATTCACTGTCAATGTAGGGATTCTGTTGCCTATCTTGTTTTCATGCAGTTTCCCCTTTTGAAACAGAGCAGAGATGCAGTGATTTTGTTGTGAATCTATAGGGACATTGAATATAAACTCATCACACCCATTGTCATAGAGAGTCCCTGTAACTTTCAGACCTGTTGTATCTTTGCTCAAGCATAGAGAATTTCTGATTTCATCAGCAACAGATAACTCTACACTGAACAAAGGTCTCTTTCATTGTGTCTGACTTTATGATGTTCATAAATTTATATACAAGCTAGTCAGTTTTCAGTATTAAAAGCCCTAGATCTTAAATCAAATTAAGTACACCTCCACTGTATAAGCCTTCTTTATAATAGAGGCATTTCCAGTCTCTGAAGAACCTGAACTCCTGCTTACTACTTCAACAGCCAGGCACTAAAAATCTGACCTTCTTCCAGTTTCCCAAACAGCACAGAATATTATGAGGATGCTGCTACAGGTCTCCTGGTTTTCAAGTGACTTCCTAAAACCCCATATTATGCTTTCATAATAAAATTACTTGAAGAATGAATTGTGGAAAAGGGGGGAAGTCATGGATACCAACTATCTTGACTGTAATAAGGCTTTCAACAATCTTTCCCACATTTAAGGTCTGGATGGTTGAACTGCTAGATGGACAAATAAAAAGGTGAATGATTGGACTCAGAAAATCATGGTTAATGAGTTGTATTCTAACTGAAAGTTTGTAATAAGTGAAATACCACTTTGTACTACACTCAAGTCTGTACCAAACCCAAAGCATTTGGCCAAAATTAAGCATAATTCCTTGTCACTGATTAAGTCCGAGAGACCTTTTCTCTTAATGAATGCTCAAAAGGAGAAAAGAGAATAGAAAAGGAAGAAACCTACTTGTCAATTTATGTTAGTGTTCCCATATATGCTTTTCTTAGGTCTTTTTCTTTTACCTTTTAATTATTTGAATTGCATGTACTTTCCTGTTCTTGTAGATTTCTCTCTTGATGATACTTATAATTTCCAGTTTCTCATTCAAGTCCTTCCTCACTCTATTGTTTTCAGGATAAAAAATAAATTAAAAAGGTGCAATTTGAATCCTTATTTAAATTTGAGATAAAATAAGCCCCTAGAAAAATGTTCAATATATGAGGTTTTGTACCAATATCATGCAGTTCAATCACATCATTTTGTTGCTTATTACTATAACTCATACATCTCATTTTATTATCATTTCTTATGGTAATGTTGCCTAAAGTCAAGGAAAAAAAAAAACTTTTGAGACAATATTTGTATAGGGAAAGTAGAGAGCAGTTCTTTAACGAAAGCTTTCAGGTGCACAAAGTAAATAGGCGCGCACACACAGTATAGGGCTCTTATAAATTAATAACACTGCTTAATTATCATATCTAGTGGGTTTATCCAACACGAGAACCTTTTGCCCTTGGTACCACACTCAGAACTGCCATGTTGGACTGCCTCCAAGGGTTCTGGGCCTTCTATCTTGTTTTGCCCTGTTATTCCAGTACAGATGCTTGTGTCCCAAACATGATGTCCTTGCTACTATCTTGTTCTTTGGAAAGACAATTAAACAAAATTCAGGAATGTGACACAAACCATGAGAAACTATGAGAAACTGTTAGAAATTGTAAGCTGCTACCTCAAGTGTGAGAAACTACACAAGTATATAAAAATCTACAAATCCATAAAGTATTAAAACCTACAAATACATAAAAATCCTAAGGCATCAGTAAGACTGCATTCAGATTTATCCATCATGTAATTATCTTGATGCTGATAAACAGTTATATTGATAAAACTTTAAATGTGGCAATCTTCTACTACAGACTCAATTATCTCAGTAGTGCTGGACTAAATGGAAGTTCTTTCTGGAAAAAAATAAAAGTCTAGTTTCATAAATTGATGATTTGAGAATATACTTTCATACTTCTTTAAATTTCTACTAGCTACGGTGATGTTTTAAAATGTAAATAAACATCATGAAAAACAGAAATTGTTAAATTTTCAAGGATTTTAAAAGGTGCAACACATTTAAATGCTTTACCAAAACCTTCTGTTTTCGGGATGCTTTTCCATAGCACACTCTGAAAATCCCCCTTGATTTTTACACTGTTTTAGTGACCAAGCACATGGCTGTACTTACTTGTCAGTTCGATATTGTCCGTTTGACAGCTTATCTGTCTTGTTTTCTGATAAAAATATTTGCAACAAAGGCTTTCACCTTCAAGGTTTTCACCTAAGGTTTTTAGGTAAGTAAAAAGCCTAATACTAGTAAAGCAACCTTTTGGAATTATTGTACATACTGTAGTACTTGTTTGCTGAACCTTCCCCATCCCTCCAGCTGGTAAGAACATCTATTTTCCAGTTTGCTGTATTAATAAATCATGATCAGTTTTAGCTGCTACATAGTAGGTAGTAATATGTAGCTACTGTACTAGCTCCCCTTGTAATTTCAAGCTGTGGTAAAGCACAAAATTCAGAAACACTTGAAATTTCACAATAAACTTGCACTGTACAGCAGAGATTATTTATCATATCTGGTGTGATACTGGAAAAGAATAAGTATTCTCAATCTTATTAGAAACAGAACTTGGTAGGTTTCTAAATTTCAGATGAACTGGATTACATACCGTTTTGAAAAAGAAATTACAGAAAATGTAGAAGATTAAAAGATAAGATTAAAATAGTTTTACTGATGGACTCCAGATATTGTAACTTTACGGAATAAAGGGCTAAGAACACAAACAGAAACTAGTTCTCTCACTGAATCACAGAGAAGAAAAATCACGTATTTCTCATATTACATGTTCAAATCACATACTCCCCAGAGTGCACAGACTGGCTGTCTCCAGCAGCCCTCTGTGTCCAACTTGAGTCTTCTCTGCTTGCCTCACAAAATTCTGATTTGTGCAAAGCCAGCCACAAACAGTTTTGGTGCAACCATTCCCAGAAGCATTCTTAGTGCAGATAGCCTAAAGACCCATCTAACTTCCTACCATGAATTTTCCTTCAGCTATAGCACCCTTAAGAGGCTGAGCAACTGGAGCAAACTTGAATCACAACTGGCAGCAAATTTCAAACTCTTGGGAATCACCCTTCCCTCACCTCTAAGTTTTTGGAAGGCATACTGTGTAACTTACAGCCATTCTCTGGGTTTGAGTCAGACTTTTGTGTGACATTTTCTGTAAGAAGGAACAGGTTTTCTGGAACTGTAGCGTCACCCAAGTTGGGTGGACAGCACCTGGGATCAGCTGTGGTGATGAGACCACAGCAACACTGTAACACAGCAACACCTGGTCAGTTGGAGGGGCAAGGACAAATGAAGGCCAGCAAGGCTACAGCATTGCTTTGATAATGGCAGAGCATGGGTCCAAGACTCAGGACCTGTAAAGGTTCCTGCAAGGCCCCCTTACCTCTCCCGGGTATCTGTGTGCACAGCTTCCCAACACTGCTGGGAGATGGCATTGCAGAACATGTTACAGAGCAAAGCATCCTGGTGTGCTGAGGGCCTGATGGTTGATTTCTATTCAGATGTTTAATTTAGATGAGCAGTTCTAACTAGCTGACCTGTAGTTTCCTCCATGTTTGAGCTTTTTGCCCATAAGCTGCAGTCTGGACCAACTGGGACCAATTTAAGGAGGGTTAATCTCATCTGGGAGTTGGTGTTTCTGCTGCCTCCAGCTCAACCTATTCATCAGTACCTGAGTCCTGAAAACAGCCTTGTCTGGAATGAAATGTTCTTGGTAAAGTATTCCTCTTAAAAAAGCCTTGAGAACCATTCTTGCAGGTTCTATCTGAATGTAGAATGTCTCTGTGATCTCCTTCAATACAAGAGAGATTTAATTATTTAATTTTTACTAAGAGACATACACTTGCTGAGAACAATTCCTCTTTCTGTAAGGTGTGGCAATTACATTATTAGCTAAATGTGAAGTTCCATACATATGAAAAGTGACCAAAATAATTTCTGCTGAATTCTACTGAAATGAAAAACTGAAAAAAAAATTCCTTTAGGATATTTTGCAAATGTATGGTTTTTTTAAATATTAAAATTCAATCCTTAAATTGTTTTTGTTTGACATTGTGTAAATTTTTCAGGGTGACAAAATAAAAGTTTTTGAAACAAGGTCAATGTTTTATTTCAACCAAAAATTAAACTCCCCTCTAGATTTGGTCACATACCATGATATACTTCTGTTTCTCATCAAGCAAACCCAATACTTCTTCCTCTTCAGCTATCTTTACCTACGTACAAGGTGTCACAGGCTAGTACTCCATATTTCAAGAAATGAATACACATAAGTAAAAATCTCTCCCTATTATTTCATGTCTTCAACATCCATGCTGTTACACAGTCAGCATTTCACAGCTGAAACAGTTTGTCTTCTTTCTCTACAAATGAACAGGCTACTTGTAATAAATAACTTGAAACTATTGCGTCTGGCTGCAGTGTTCATGACTAAGACAGCACAAAACACACATGCTGTTAACATCAGAGAGTGATTATCTATTGTGTAGATAACACAAAGTAATCAAACAAATAATTATATAGACCATTGCACAATTTCAGTCTTATGAGTTTTGAAATAAAGTCTGCATAAGTTTTGATGACATTTAGTCACATCCATTTCATGACATTGCAAACAATTAGACACATATTATGATGTAAAGAACAGATTCTATACAAAGCGTTTCTGTTGCTGAAGACAGCACAGGAACTTTTTAAGGCCTCACTAAGAATATTGTATTTATTTTTTAAATAATATTTTTTAAAAGCAATCATAATAGCCTGGTATATCATTAGCCTTGCATGCCAGGGTTTGTGTTTTTTTTTTTTCACATTCCCATAGATTCCCTGAAAATTTTCTCTTCAGCATTGCCTTTATGAACTAAAAGATGAGCTAAATAAAATTTGTTCTTATGAAAGAATATGCAAAATTATTTTCTTTTTTTTGCTGCACCTTCCTAGCAGATTAGAAATACAAATCCAATTCAAACTTCAGCAGAAAGTTCTTTGTTCTGCTCAGTAATCACCCCTCTCCATGCAAATATAAAATATTATCTTTTTTAAATCCTGTAGATCTGTATATAGTATCAATGGAAAAATTGCTCAGTTTTCATGAATAAATGATGTTCATGCTTCGACTGTAACTAGGCTTTTTTAATCAAATAGCACAAAAATGTAATATCCCTGCACTGTATTAAACAAGTTCAATCAATATATTTTTGTTGCATATAATGTCATTCCATTTTTTTAACTTTTAGTAGAATAAAGTAGAAATTTAGTATATGTTTAGATGAAATTTATTCTGAAAAAACTGATACAAAACTCTCAGTATTTGTATTTTTCTGCAATGCCTTCTAACTACAAAAGCAATTTTCTTCAGGAAGCATTATGGAATTCGAGATTCATCTTACTGATTTTAGGCTTCAGTGATTAAAGTAGCAAACGCTGCCCAGTTACTCAACAGCTGAGCTTGTATGGTTCTCTTGTATCTCCATCTTGCATCCCAGCCTTATAACTAGGCTTCCTGTTGCTGCTGCAGACAGAACTGTTTGGTTTTGAGAAAAAAAATTCTTTAAGGTTTGGAACATAGTCCTGCACAGATAACAGCTAGAAACAAATACTGATTTACAAAAGAAGCCAAGTTGGAGGGAGAAGAGACGGAGAAAGAACAAATGGCAAGCCTAAGAATTTAATTTAGAGAGAAACATTTTCAGAAACAAGTATTCAGTCTGTAAAATCATGCTAAAGTTGAAAATCCTTAAAATAATCAAGCAATTTTTCCACAAATGGAATTCAAAACAGAACAATCTGCTTTATTCTCAGAAGACACATAAGGCAGATGATCCTCAGACCAGAGCATCCCTTATAAGCACATTGAGAAACTTCTGCTAACTCATGGCTTGTTATAGACAATGCTTCTGCTGAGCCTTTCTGTACTGAGGAGACAGCAATCTTTGCTATCTCCATGGTCAAATGCAAGAGAAAAACACCAAGGTGTGTTTAGGAAATATTTGTGTCCTGCCCTGAATTTGTGCTGGAATCTGCTGAAGTTCACTATTCATTTTAAGCATTTTATTTTTCTGTTAAGGTCTAACATCTATGTTTTTCATACTTCGAAAAATAAATTTTCCAAAAGAGAGAGATTAGTCAGGTGCCCAGAAGTTGCTTAATATTCAAAGCAAAATTATGCTTTGAAACAGCAATAACTATATGTTTGTATCAAACATAGACTGTGGTAGTACTGACTTGCCTCGAACTACTCATAAATTTGCCACACTGCTGTCAGAGTGGAAAAGCTTGTAGCAAAAGCTGCTCAAAGCAGGGCAGCTCTGAAGACACCCCACTCTATGGCCGGCCACACCCAGGCAGAGGTGCCCAGGCTGTCAGCCATGCCAGGCTATCAGCAAAGGGTAGAGCTGGGAATGAAATCTAGACAAAACTGTACTCAGATCAGCTGTCGGAATAGGACTTTGATTGCTTTTTTTGTTGTTGTTTTGGTTCTTTTTAAGGTGCTTTTATTTTAAGGGTAAGATCATGCCTACAATCTTGAGCTTCTCCTTCAAGTGATGCTGATATACTTCTTCTGAGGTTAATGCTGGATACTAAGCTTCCTCCAAACAAATGTTAAGAACTGTATATTTTTGACATGATCTAGTAATCGCAGTGGTGTTGAATCAAAGGTTGGACTTGATGATCTTGGTGGTCTCTTCCAACCCAGCTGATTCTATGATTCTATGACATATGCTCACATCTGCATCAATAACATATATTAAAACTTAGAGGCTGGCAATGCTGTTTTTTATAACATACTATTAAAATGAATGAGCTTTACTAACATAAAATATTTGAAACCAACAAAGTACCATCATCAAGATATATTTCTGAACTTTTTCCCTAGCTTTCTTTCTTTCATCTTATTACTGAAAAACATGTAGTTACCAGCTGTGTTTATATTTTCAAGGTTTAAAAACACATTTTTAAAATCAGACTTTCTTTAGCATGCTGTTTTATCCTCAGCACTGCTGAACAAGAACAAATAAATAAATGAGTAAAGGGGCACTCAATCACAATTTGAACACATTGACTATGTGAAACTGTCAAGTTTTTTCTCTTGGTTTAAAACATAAAATCTGATAGGACTCTTATTCCACTAAGGACTTAAATTGTACCAAATGCACACACAAAGGTATCAGCAATGAAGTGGTAGAGGTTCTAAATTCAGTTCTTCCAAGATACATTGCTGACAAAAATAAACACAACTTTGATTGCAATTACATAATTTATCCTAACAGGATAAATATTAATGGCTAGCCTTTGAACAAATATCTGAAAATGCAATGTCATTGTACAGTTATTAATTATATAACCTTTCTTAAAAATTTCAAACACAGATGATCAACAGGATCTTCAGATTAAGAGAATAAAATCATTCACTGAGAATGTTCAAGAGGCTTCAAATTTTAACTGAAATTTTGCATTTAACAATATCAAAGTAGAGCCAAATTTGAAGGGCCAACTTCCTGCACAAAGGGATCATGAGACAACATACTGCCATGTGAACCAGAAACAGAAGAGTATTTTGTAAGTGTATGGTGAGAAGTGTATACAGAGAAGATGAGTCTGATCAAAATCCTAATTGCTGTAGGCTTTGACAGTGCTCCTAGGAGTTCTATCTATCTGCTGACCGTGCTAGATGCCAAACAATTCAGGATTCTTATGGTTTTTTTCATGCAATTCACTGCTTTAGGAAAAAAAAACAACAAACCACCAAGATTCACCCTTTACCAGTCAGTTACCAAGATAGGGGTATAGCTTCAACAGCTGACAGGAATAAGAACTTTACCCAGTATATTAATTTGTTCAGGCATCATTCACATCATGCAGCAAAAGTCTGCTATCAGGTTACATACTATGTCCCTGGTGGCCAGTCAGTCGCACAAAATGAGGGAAAGGCAGCCTCTACTTTCTCAGAATGGGCTGTTACACATTCTTGTCAAATTGCTGTCTTGAGGCTCACTACTTTCTCCTTGGTATCTCATAGATTCTTAATTTCTTCTGAATCCTTGAGCTGCTGTCACCATCTCAGTAATTTCAGTTCTGTCTGCATTTTTCCTTTTATTGTTGAATATGGCTTTATCTCACAGCCTTTCTCATGTCTTAGCTACAGAATTCATAATAAAATTGAGTCAAGATCACATCATTGTGTTGCACCAAATGAGGTCTGAGGTGACAGATTGAAGGTTACAGCATGCTGTGACTTCAGCTAGGAATGCCATCGAACACCTGCTCATTAAATACATACAGTGCCATGTGAAAACCAAAGGCCAAAACAATCCTGGCCAATTAACAATGTTATCCTAACAATGGATAACAATCCTGGTCAATTGTAAATCTAAGTCACACCACAAAGAAGTGGTAGAAACCTGGAAGTAAGCTTCAGACTGAGAAGTGGGAACCAGCCTTTTTTTTCTGGAACAAGAGGATTATTCCCACCAAGTCACTGTCCTGCAATTCAATTACATCATTCAGCACTGTTGGCACTGTGTTTCCTGTTACTTACACAAGTACAGTTTATTTAAATATTCCCTAACTGCATCCTCTTACACCAAGGCTATTTTTCTTGCTCCAGACTGATGCAAAGAATACATTGCAGACTTCAGCCTTTTCCATGTTCTTTGGCACCCAGGTCCCTGACCCATGGAGCAGCATTTTCCTCTGGTTTTCCTTTTGCTGTTGATGCACTTGGAGAAGTCTTCAATGTTACTCTCTCTGTCTCTCATGAGATTTAATTTGGTTGTGCTTTGGCTGTCCTAAGGTGATGGTGTTGTTAAGTGACAGTAATCTCCTTGGAGAAAAGTTTGCAGAAGCAGTTCTTCCACTGTGTGTTTCCTACTCTCACACAAGTTGGAACTGGGGGAAGCTTGATCATGCGTAGAAAAAAAGTGCTTGGGAAACTGATATTCCGGTCTGACCCAGTACAACTTTTGTCACATTCTCAAAAAGCTGGAGTGAGTAGCCTGTGTGTGAACTCCAAAAAACATGGTGCCTTTGTGAGAGAAGTTGTTCTTAGAAGCTGCTTTAACAGCAAGCTATTTGTAAAAGATAGAGTCTAGCACAATACACAGTTTCAATGAAAGAAACAATAGGAAAAAAAAAGTCTAATGTAATGCTTCAGTTCAGAAATAACTGCTGTACAAAATGACCAGAAAGGCAGATTCTGCCCAAACTGGGAGGATAGATCAAACTGACAGGAAAAAATATGATAACAATAATTGCTATAAGTCTCCGGGGCTGAATAAGGAAACTGATCAGAGATTTGAAACTGACTTATGAAGAAAGAAGTTAAAACATTTATCATAGCAAATTTCATTTAGTTTGATGGTCAGAAACAAAAATGAAATGTGGAAATGTGAAGAGATGGAACATAATTTACTGTCTTCACTGTCCAGAAGAGTACGCAAAACAAAGAATTCAGCCTTTCTTAGTTTTAGTGATAGGGACACACATGGACGTTTTTGCATAATAAACCAAGTTTTGTGAATCTTTGCCTTTTAATGTCAATTGAAGCTTTAGTTGTATGAAATGACGGGCAGTATTCAGGGCTTTCATATGAGAAACTGATTTACAGGACCAGATATCCACATATAGCAAAGCTTCCATTGCAAGATGGTGACTTACATAAAAATCAGGAAAAAAACCAAAAATGTATAGTTATAGTAAAGGACTTACACAGAAATTATAATTTGTGTTTCACCGAATGAAAGCTTTACTTGAATTCATGACATGATTACTAAAGCAATTTTATTTGTAAATGAAATACTTGTAAATACTATACTAAAAATTTTTTTCAAAAGCTCTGTAAAAAAATCCATTTACATTATAAAAACAAAACAAAAAACCCATTCACATAAAAACCCAGCAGTAGGAAATGCATGTAACTCTTGGGAAAACCACTGTCAGAAAGCAGAAGTAGTATGATTTCTTCCAGGATGATTTCTTTCCATGTTTCTACAGAGAAACAAAAATTAGTATTTTTAAACAGAATTTTAAAGACTTTAAAAAGGGGGCCAGCTGCCTTTGGAATCAACACCTATACATATCTTAAAACCTTTTGTTACTCCTACTTAACACTAAGCAATAGTGAAGGTGCTGAATCCAACTGAAATGCTTATCATAAAAGATCAGATATGAAAGCATAGTGAAAGAAGAAAGCAGGCAGGTATTAGATCTCTTGGGAAAGAAAGAGACAGTATACAGGAAGAAACAATACTGGAAGAATTTGGAGAAAGTGAAACTTACATTACATGATAATTTAAAAGGTAATGTAAAACCAAGGCAAACACAAAAACAAGGAAATAGTAAAGGAGCATGAAGATATAACAAGTTAGAGAGAAAAGGGAAAAAGAAAACACTGGGAAAATTCACAAACAATGAGAAGTAAGATGCACTCTGAAGTATTTAAGAAAAAAAGATTGCAAGGGAACCAAAGAAGGAAATACAGGCATAATGAAGCTCTAGTAGATGTAGGCTTTTTAACCAGGTTTTTTACCAAAAAATGAAATGTCAAGGTGTTACAATACAGATGCTGATAAAATCATTTTAACATTAAAAAAGAACAAAGGATGGTAAGGTGAAAACGGGGTAAATATTGAAATTCATGTAAAAAAAATAATACAAGAGCTGATTCTGCAATGCAGAGAAAGAAGAATATTAAAGTATGATTTATGTTCAGTGCAAAAATTCTGGGAATGACACTAGAAAAGCCATAAATAAGCTTCTATGTAGAGAATTAGATTGCATGCACTGGTGTTAATTCCCAGACTCCAGCTGTTTGAGCCATCACAGGCACTGAGTTCCACCTTGATTTAGTTGTATAATTCAGCATAGTAAGAAAACAGAAGCAACCAGACCCACCTACAGTGACTGAATGATGAAGCCAAACAAGGGGCAATTGAAACATTCTGAAAGAAAAAATAAAATTAAAATACAAAATGGACACATATAATTTCTGACAGGTCAGCTCTTCTATTTCCCACCAATGTTGAAGGATAAAAGAAGCTGTAGGTTTTTCCACACTAAGGACTGCTGTCAGGAAAAAAAAAAAAAAAAAGGTGTTCTTCTGTGTTGGAAATGGATAAATGAATTTTGTAAAAAAACAAAAAAAAAAATCTTATAACTGAAGTGGTACCAGTTGTGGTTTTGCTTGTACAAGAATTTAATTTTCTTTCGGTTCATACAGGGGAAAAATATCAGAGAATCATTAAGTTTGGAAAAGACCTCAAAGATCAAGTCCACCTTTGACCAAACATCACACTGTCAACTAAACTAAACCGTACCACTAAGTGCTATGTGCAGTCATTTCTTGAACACTTCTGGGAGTGGTGACTCTGCTACCTTCCTGGGCAGCCCATTCCAGTGTTTAACCACCCCTTCAGTGAAAAATTTATTCCTGATGTCCACACAGATCCTCCCCTGCTGCAGTTTGAGGCTGTCCTCTTGTCCTGTCACTAGCTGCCTGGAAAGAGGCTGACCCTCACCCTACTACAGCCTCCTTTCAGGGAGTTGTAGAGACCAATAAGGTCTCCCCCAAGCCTCCTCTTCTCTGGACAACACAACACATTGTAATAAAACTGACAATTCTTAAAATTTTAAATACAGTTTACAGTTTGTTTTAAATACAGTTTACAGCTAACATGGTTACTCAATGAAACATTCCAATCTCTTGCAAAATCTGTTTGTGGAAAACTTGCCCTTCTTAAAAGCTAGTTTGGTAATGAGATTTCTATTAATTGCTAAAAATTATTTAGTAATAAAATTCCTTCTTAGGGAAGAAATATTAATTATATCATATAGGCGAAACACAAGTAAGTAATTGGACAGCTTAGCATATCTTTCTCAATATTCCTGGGTTATGTGTGATATAGGGAACTGTCACTCAAAATCCATGATGTCATTAAAAATTCAGATATTGGGCTTTGAAATGCTCAGTAAAATAGAAAAAAAGAAAAAAACACAAAAAACCTAACAGGTATTTTTAATTACCCACTGAGATTTGTCAAAGTACCCTAGATAACATACTATTAGTCTACTGATGTGTTGTAGAAATAAGTTTATGCATTAGATACATGTTTCTATATCATAGTGTTTCATAACTTGTCTTTACAAAAAAATAGTGAGGCAAAGAACAGGATTTTTGCCCATAACTGTGTTATTTTATCTACCTGTATGTTAACAAAACACAGCCACTATTGTCTACTTTGGTTTCTGTTTTTATCAAAAGTCTTTGTTCAGGGTATTTCCCATATCTATGCAATGTGGTGTACTCAGACCTTTATATTTTAACAACATGCAGCTTATTGTCCCTCAGGTGAACCCCTCTCTGGATGCTTTACCAGCTGCATTTTTATATAACAGAAAGATACATCCTTATACACTTATGTAAAATGTGTAAATTTTGAGAACATACCAGTGACATTGTCATAAGTAGTAGATGCTTAGACTGAATTGTTAATGACCTCAGAACAAGAGTGTATTATGTGTGAATAGATTTGGCTATTAAACTATTAGTTCCACTATCAGGACACTACACCTGGAATACTGTGCTCAGTTTTGGTCCTTGTTATGCAAAAAAGATGTGGACAGGCTGCAGAGGGTCTAGAGAAGGGCAATAAAGATGATGAAAGGACTGGGAAGCTTGCCATGTGAGGAAAGGCAGAGAGAACTGGGTTTGTTCAGTCTGGAGAAAAGAAGGTTTAAGGGAAATTTTTTTACCACGTTCCAGTGACTACAAAAGAGATGCAAACTTCCTTTTTACAAAGAGTCACATGGAAAAGAAGAGGAATAATGGGTACAAGATACTCTTGGGGGGATTCCTATTAGACACAAAAGGAAAATTTTTCACAATGAGGTCAGCCATTGGAATAATCTTCCCAGGGAAGTGATGGATTCTCCAATGTATTATGCCTCTAATATTTTGCTGGAAGGGTGCTGGGCCACCTTGTCTGGCCTGTACTTTTGCCAAGAAAGGTTGGACCAGATGATCCTTCCAACCTAGTATTCTATGATTCTAAGATTCAGGCAGTCCCATTCACATTAAATAAACCAAAATTTCTACTTACATTTCCTGGCAGGTTAATTTATTACACTGGACAATGTTAAGACTTTAAAATGTAATCAGATCTGTTTAATTGTATTAGTACCATTGCAGATAGGAGTGTATAATTTTGACCTTCTGAACGGTCATAATAACATTTAAGGCAAATCTACATATATCAAGCTGTGTAGAATATTTGTAAAGTTCAAAATATTTTGAATCAATTCATGCAAGATTAGATAGAACATGCAAAGGTCAGAAGGAAGATGGAGAGCTGCACGTGCAGGTAACTATTGATTACCAGAAATACAGAGCTTTCAATCTTAATTTGAAAACATTAAAAAAATTATCTGTTGTGTCAAAAATTTGCATGCAAGCATAAAATCAAAAATAAACGTAAACCAAAACTGCTAAAAAGAGCTGTTACATCACTCTGTGTGATCTGTTACAATAATCCAAACACTTCACATTAGATGTTATGAGGATTACATTTTGCAAAATGAACCATTAATATATTAATAATGCATTCTTAATTTCTGCAGTTTTCCATGAAAGTATAAATATATATACCTTGACACTGCAATAAATATTATGGAAATTTTAGTAGGTTTATTCATGCCAAATTTCCAAGCTTGTTAACCAAATTGATGAAAACATGTTTTAAAATTTATAGGGTTGGAAGAATAGATAGATGAAGCAATCCATGGAAAACTGAAACACAAATTTAAATTGAAAAAGAAAAGGCAATATGACAAAAATATTCTATTGTAACGTTCACAAAGAAAACTACTTGAACCTAACAAAGCATGCATCATCTCAATGGTCATGACATTTTCTATAAGCTTTCATTTTCCCTTTTGCTCTAAAATAAAATCCTTCAAACACATTTTGCTTTCGTCAGAATGCAGTATATGTGAATATAGTATGAAAATATATGGAAGTATACATAGTATATGTGCATCCCATGCAAACAAAATGTGCTCATCTTGTGAGAAATTCAGTCCAATATTACATGGTGCTGGTTTTGGCTGGGGTAGAGTTAACTTTCTTCACAGTGGCTGGTATGGGGCCTTATTTTGGATTTGTGCCAAACATGAGGCTAATAATATAGAGGGTTTTTGTTATTGCTGAGCAGGGCTTACACAGAGCCAAGGCCTTTTCTTCTTTTTGTACTGCCACGCTGGTAAGGAAGGTGGGGATGTGTGGGAAGCTGGGAGGAGACACAACCAGGACAGGTGACTCCAACTGACCAAAGGGATATTCCAGACCATATGACATCATGCATAGTATATAAAGTGGGGGAAGAAGAAAGAGGGAGGATGTTTGGAGTGATGGCATTTGTCTTCCCAAGTAACCTTTACACGTGATGGCTTCCTGCTATCCTGGAGATGGTTGAACACCTGTCTGCCCATGGGAAATAGTGAATTAATTCTTTGTTTTTCTTTGCTTATGTGCATGGCTTTTGCTTTCCCTATTAAACTGCCTTTATCTCAACCCATGAGTTCTCCAGCTTTTACCCTTCCGATTCTCTCCCCTATCCTGCCGGTGTGAGTGAGCCAGCAGCTGCATGGGGCTTGGCTGCTGGCTCAGGTTAAACCAAGGCATATATGTACTGTGCAAGCCTCATCATTATTTATTTTTTTATCTTGTAGTATGGTATCCTCAAAGGCTGTGAGATTTATTCTGGGTACTTTACACACTAATAAAAAACCAGTTACCCTAAAGACGTGTTAATGCAAAAGTCAAGAAAAATAGAGTAGGAAGAATAGGTATAAAATTATTTGCCCATTCACAGGGCTGCAAGTTAAAGATATATTGGGGCACATACACACATACATATATCATTCCTGGGGTTTACCTGTTCTAACACTTGTTATTAGAAAAATTATTTTTCCTTAAATGCTGTCAAATTGTTCAATTGGTTTGTGCTTCCATTTCTGAAATTTTCCTTTACACCTCAGCACATTTGTTCTCAATAGAAGATTAAATGTAATTCACAGTGACTATATGTGTGCCTACAACTGCTTCTACTTCCCATGAATCTGATTAAAACCAGAATGACTTGCTGCTTCCTGGATCCCCCATTTCACTCCGTTCTGTTTAAAATCCAATATAATCTTTACACCTCCTGAAAAAGTGTGTAAAATGAATGTTTCATCCTTACTTTTTATACCAAATAATGGCAGTCCTAATCTGGCCTGTCCAAAGAAACCACATACGATTAACAATACTATCCTAATTTGATCTTTTAGAAATACCATTTCCACTGGAAAATTTCTATGCTCACATTTTGTTAAAGAGCATCTACTGAAGAATTCAGATTTGTAAAGTGGCATACTAGGTAGGCAAGTTATACAGAATTTGAAGTGATGTTTTCTCATCGTCTTCTTGATTTCATCTATAGGATAAAAGCTGTTTAGGGAATGAGCAGATCCTCAAGTTTTATTTTGTATTTACATCATTCAATATGCACAATCAGAGCTTACTATTTTTCATACTGCAAGACTAAGAATAGAATTGATAATTTCTTGTTGGACTTTTCTATAGTACTGCTTATTATTTTATCTAGACAATAATTTAAGGAGTTAAACCCACCCATTAAGCAAGAAGGGATTATTGCTCACATTTCGCAGATAGGGTTTTTGTGCACTTAGTTGAAAATACTTTATTTGAACACCATAAAGATTGAGTTCCAAATTCAAAAAGCATAGATTTTTTCAAAATTACTGGTCATTCACAGGTCTCATTCTCAGTGGATACTCCACACCTATGCTAATTAGATGCCAGGTATTTATGTCAAGAAAGGTTTTCATTATATTTCTGCTCAAGTTAGAGAAAAAATCTGCTTAAATTATGCAGGACTGAGTCCAAAACAAGGGAAGTAATTATTTTGTCCCTCTATCAAATCAGGATTTAAGCAATTTCTTTGAACATTCAATGAAATTATAGAATAATTTAAATTGGAAGGAACCACTGGAAGGAACCATCTAGTGCAGTTCTTGGCTTGGTTGTCCAGGGCCTTGTTCCATCAAGTCCATCTTCATAGACAGACAGTCCACCGTCTTTCCTAACAACCTATTCGATACATTTGATTACCTGCATTGGAAGAATTCTTTCTGTATATCTAATGTGAATTTCCCTTGTTGCAACTTGTGTTTGGTGACTCTTGTGTACCCTGCACTTCCGAGAAGCGCACTCTTGCTCTGAGGTAAAACACTTCTAGAAAAATGGTATGTGATCATTTGATGAACAGCAAAGAAGGGGATGACAGACTTCAAATAAGAATCTCTGAAGCTTTTCTGCAGATGAAATTAACTGCTTTGTCTCTGTTGTGTAAATTCTAGCATTGCCTGACATATTAAATTACTGAGAAGAGATTTAGATGTCTGAGATAGCAAAGTTCTGATTCAGTTGATCATATATCAAAAGATTACAGAAGACAAATATACAGTAATTGAATGAAACCAAATTTACCCTTCCAACCTGTGAGACCTGGTAAAGTAGAATACAGGACCAAGAGCCAGAACTCCAACAGGAATGTGTTAGCAAGCTAGCTAGAATAGAGAATAAAAAAAGTTGTCTCTCAGCAGGGGAGCATACATTAATTGTATCTTTATGTCACTAAGGTGAAAGGGCTTTAGCTATTAATTATTGCATTAGTTAGGCACTGTTTTGATTTCAAAATGGCTATAGTTTAACTTCATTATAGGTATCCTGACTATAGTTACATTCACACAATATCTAGAAAATCACAAAACAATATAAATAATACTCCTTTAGGAGTCAACAGACATAAAGTACATTGTTATTTTGCAGCTCAGAATATTGAAAGAAATTACCACTGAGAGTAGCCATATGAGAACTTTATCTTCGGAATGGAAAGTTTCAATTTAAACAATTTGCTTTATAATAGAAGACAATTCCAGTGGGAATATCATTTTTAGATAATTGCTAAATCAAATGATGTGGAATGGGACATTTTAAATTTTATAATTGAAACTCATTTAAAAATCTTGGCATATTTACTATTTCCCAAACATGGAAATTCCCTTTCATTCCCTTTCATTTCATTCCCTAAAAAAAAAAAAAATGCAGTAAGTGTGTTTCTGAAAAAAATATGTGGAAAACAAATACTGATTTGCAAAGTGAACTGTCACATGACACTACTAATATAGGAAGCTAACAACACTGATTCATATTGAGCTCTGTGAAACAAAACTTTGGAAGATATAATCTCTGTGAAATTACTTTGACCTCCAATGTTTTTAGCTAATCTGCATGAACAGATTAATTTTAGAAACATGTACTTAATAATGGAAGAGCATAAAAAATTCTAATTTTAGGACTGCAATACTAATCTTGAGTAACTAGCTACACAGTTGTGGTAGGTTGACCTTAGCTGAATGCCAGGTCCCAACCTAACTGCTCGATCACTCCACCTCCTCAGCTGGACAGGCAACAGAAAATAAGGCAAAAATAATCTCGTCATTTCAGATAAGGCAGTTTACTAAAGCAAAAGTAAAATTTGTGCATGCACAAACAAAGAAAAAAACCCAAAGATTTTATTCTCCGCTTCCCATCAGCAAGCAATGTCTGGTCACTTCCTGGGAAGCAGGGCTTCAGCCCATACAGTAGTTGCTCTGAAAGGCAAGCATTGTAAATAATCCATGCCCCCACTTCCTCCTCCTTTTTTTAGCTTTTATATCTGAGCTGATGTCACATGGTATGTACTATCCCTTTTGTCAGTTTGAGCGATCTGGCCTAGTTGTGCCCCCTCCAAAGATTTTGCCCATCCCCAGTCTACTAGTGAGGGGTGGAGTGTCAAAGAGTTCTGATGCTGTGCCAGCACTGCTCAGCAGTAGCCAAAACACTGGTGTGTAATCACCTTTCCAGCTACCAATGCAAACCACAGAACTGTGAGAGCTGCTATGGGAAAATTAACTCTATCTCAGCCAGACCCATTACAATTTTCCTAGTTAAGTGATCAAAAGATACTTTCTCATTTAACCTCTGACCATTTCCCAGAGTGCAAACAAAAGAATTCTAAAGATTCCCTGAAATTTAGTTTCTTACAGTATGGAAGTAGCTATCTGGTAACCTACAAAATAGCTCAGAAATTAACATTTTTGCCTGGATTCAGTGTAATTTCTTATTTTCAGGATCTCAGTGTCTAGGTAGGAGCTCTTAAATGTTCCGAATCTCACACAGTATGAACAGGTATCCTGAACTATGTGCCCTTACCCAAATTTTGAGCACACACTCACACTTCTGGTGTTGATTAAACTAGAAGTCTGTGTTTGTTTATTTATGGAAAGTTCTATGTTAAGAAAGTCAATATATTTGCTAGGAAGTCGTCATTTGGCTAGATTTTTACATGATAATATGCCATTTATCCTTACTGTATTCTATGACTCAAGTATTTGAGTATCAATCATGAAATTTAGAGTTCACACAGATTTTTCATAGCATGTTTTTTGTCTTCAAAATAGATTTTTAAACCTCTAGAAATTCCTCAAAAGGTAATGCTGCTGATTTCAGAAACAGAAACCTCTATAAGAAAAGGAGAAGCAATTTTTCCAGAACAACCCATTGTGGATGTTTCTGTAGATGAGATGGAAACATTTTATTAAATGACCATGTTGCAGATTCTTTCAAGCCTTGCAGTCAAAGTCATACCTTTACATTATTCCAGTGTTTAACCACTGAGGTATTATGGACACTACATTTCTTGAAATTTATAATCTAAATTGTCTCATGAGGATTCTGATTATAATTCAAGAATGTGTAACATAAAAGCACAAGCACAGTTTTCAAGAAATTGGGAGTAGATAGCAATTTTGCATTTTCTGTGTAGTGCATATTAATGATTCCAATAACTTAACATAGCAAAGACCTTAGTACAGTTATATTGTTTACCATAGTATCTAATGGATTCTTCAATAAATACTAATAGAATACTACAATTCCTACCTATGCTAGATGAGACCTTAAATATCATTACAGCTGAATAGTTATCCAGTAAAGCTGAGTCAGTGATACTTGCCATTGTATTGGCCTTTTTTCATTGCATCTCATGTTCCATCTATTGCCCATATTAAAAAAAAACCCAAAACCAAACTTCTAAAAACTGTGATTTAGATTAATTTTTTCTACAGAAAGTATTTTTTCTTTTTTATGTAATATGCTGTAATATCAGCATCATAAATTTAGTTTGATCTCTGAATTTCATTAATGTAATGTTTACTCTTACTGCCGAATCACCAAAATATTAAATTAAATATTTGTTTGTCCCAAATTGAACAGATCTCCCGATAACCTGTCAAAAACAGTGGCTATTGAAAATATCTCTTGTTCCTACTATATATAAAGAACAAATTGTTAAGAAAAAAATCACTTTCCAATTGAAATCATATATATTTTTAATTTCTTTATAGGAGAATTACAGAAATTGAATGATCACTTTATTTCAATTATAAATCTATTTTCACTGTAATTTGCACAATTTAGGTTATTTCAAGAGATTTGACATTAAGAACAGGGAAGTAACAACTGTATTTACTTCCCTGGCCGTAGCAGTTCTCTAGTATGCATTTCTAACCTAAATACTTTGATTCTTTTCTCTATTACTTTATATTATGAGGACTTATACTAAGCAATTTTTCTCATCTTCATAGAAACTTCTGGTTTTCTCTAGTTCTGCTAGACTTCTTTTGTCTTTGCAAGGTTCTAAAACTAATTTTCCATGTTTTATAATATTCAAATTGTTCTGTCATTAAAATCAATGATGTCAACTCTTAACATAATTTAAAATCTACTTGAGCATTTTTTTAATTACCCTTAATGCTCCAAGTTACATATCATTGAAACTAAACTAACTTTTTATACTCTCAGCATCTTCAAGTATTCCTTAATCTAATCTAACTGCCTATTTGAAGCTATTTTAGAAAATGTCATTACTTTCTAATTATCTAGTTATCTTTTCTTCTTATTAAAGACAGTTAACAGAACTCATTCTTTTTATTTTTTTTTAATTACTTTATTTTAAGTATCACCAGTTTAATTCCCCATTTATCAATCAGGCCACTTTATCTTTCTATATTTCTCCTGATAAGCTTGTAAAAAGTATCCTTTTTAACTCCCTTAAAGCTTTTTGGATGTCACTCTGCTCTTTTGTTTTCCTCCTAACAACTGTACATGTCACATTGGAGAATTACACTCATTTGCCTGATCTTTTCCCATATTTCATTCAAGTTGCAAAGCAACTACTTAAGAAGTAAAACCCTAAGGAATTTTTGCTTGTTTCTTTTAAACAGACTCAGAGTGTCTTACATATGATTTTGAAGTTTCTTCTGTTGATATATCAGAAAGCCAAGTCCTGCAGAGGGCTGGTTTGGGGATCCCAGCAGTAGGGCATGCAGATCTTAGTACTACCTTGATTTCTAGATTGCACGAATGATTTTATGGTGGTAACTTAACTTTGATAATATCTATTTTCCTGAAACTGAATCTCTTTGCATTGATGTGATCTCAGAGCTTCTTGTGCCTGCAGCCTTCCAGTGTTCAACAAATTCAGGTGTTTTGTATACACCAGTAACTTCCTTAGTCCTATTAAGACTAACCAGCCATTCAGGACAGCTCATTTCCTTCACTGGATAATAAATGTATCATTCTGAATAAGCTCTGCATAACATATAAACATATAAAGAGGTATATAATCAGGCATAAAATACCAGGCAACAGCCAGGGCAGGCTTCTTCCGGAAGAGACGAGGAGCCAGGAGCAGAGAATTGGAAGGCAGGCAGAGGCAGTTGCCTCATTTGGAATTTCTGATCTTTTAGCTAATGAAAAACAAAGCAACTACCTCAGATTCTTTGCTTGTAAATTGCACTTATGTGTAATATTCTGGTTTGGAATACAATCAAGGAGAGGAGACAGAATTTTAGTTCACAGAAGGATGTAGTGACTTAAAATGCAAAACACATGACCTTCATGCAATAGTAGTTTTAAAACTTTCCCTTCAACAGAATCAACACATTTTTGTCTTATAGTATAACCCATTCATGTCCTTTTTAGTAGAAATTTATATAAAATAAAATACTAGAAGTTGGATTCATATGCTGAATAAAGCCATTGTTTTGTCTTATGTTTTAAGATAAAAAGCCCAATTGATACTGTTTTGTTCACATAGAAATGAACAGTACAGTTATTATTTATGTGGTCTGATTCCCTTTCCTAGCACAATCTATGCTTGCATACTGCTCTTTTTCTCACTTGCATATCAAGTGTACTTCTATTGTTTTCAAAACATTCATATTCCATCTCAGACAATCTGCCTCATAGCAGCTGTTTTGTTTTGCTTAGTTTTAGGAGTTTTAAAATGTCCTATTTAATTGTTTCCAGACACAAATGAAAAAAAAGCTTTCAACAGACTCTCCCTGCTACAGCATTCTATCTAGAGGGGGACTAGATAGCTGTATAAACTAGAATTTTAAATCCAAGACTCTATTTGAATTCTGTCTGCTCTTCCCTAGACATATGCATATATGCATTGACACCATGGCAAAAGAAAACATACTGAATCAATCTACCACTTTCAGAGCTACTCATTTCATAGCTCCTCTTATGCATGCACCATGCACCTCCAAGTTCCTAGCAGAAAAATGCATTAGAAAGGAAGCGTATTGGTAATCAAATACCTTTTAGCTTTCTCTAGTGTCCAAAGCCAGTCCTGCCTACTTGTATGCTACTCTTTTCCTGTAGTTAAACAGTTTTCCTCTCTGACGTTCCACTTCCTTACCCTTCGTCTGCAATTTAATGACAGAAGTGTTTTCATAATCTGATGCATTACTAGTATAATATGTTATACTGTCTGATATGTTAACTAAACATGTATTTTTAATCTCATTCTGCTGACAAAAGACAGAACATGGGGCAAAAAGATCATTGGATTTACCCAGTAGAATTTTTATTCATACATATTTATATGTGTGTATATATGCACACATGTTCTATGAACCTCTTATTTTAAGAATTCTTGTCACAAAAATCACTCATAGAATTCCACACAAAGATATTTTAGTGCCTTCTTGTGTTGATACTTCCCTGTATCTGTTTCACACAGACAGGTTAGGGGACACTGAGTGGAGACATTGCCATCTACAGCTTCCTCACATGGGGAAGCAGAGGGGCAGGCACTGTTCTCTCTGATGAATTGTGATAGGATTTGAGGGAATGGCATGAAGCTGTAAGGGGAGGTTTAGATTCGATATTAGGAAAAAGTTCTTCACCCAGAGGGTGGTCGAGCACACTGAGCAGGTTCCCTGGAGAAGTGGTCCCAGCACCAAACCTGACAGAGTTCAAGTGTTTGGACAACACCCTCAGGCACATGGTGTGATTTTCAACATGGTACAGGGCCAGGCGTTGGACTTAATTATCCTTGTGTGTCCATTTCAACTCAGGATGTTATATGATTCAATGATTCTTACTCTTGTCATGGCATCATCACGGTGATGGCGTAGATCTATGATGTGGTACAAAAAACTTGAGATTTTTGGCTCCTTATGAAGCACGTCCCAGCCTGCAGTCAATTCTATTTTTATTCCTCTCTAACTGATCTAATGCTCAGTGTTATGCCACTTGTAGTATCATAATTTTTCAGGCTATTTAGTTCTTCCTAGCTCATACTATTATCTCCCTGCTTCACTAAAGCTTCTTACCTTTGTGCCTGGCATCTTTAGCCCACTTCTACATTTCCTAGTGTGAAGATTTTAAACTGAAAATACACTTCCCAAGGAGTAAGTTTTTAAAACATCATTAATAAGAACCTTCCCCATTATTTTTCATTCAGTTGCAAACTTGCTGTCTCATATAGCCAGTTCTTGAAACTGGGACTCACACAGCAATTAAGTGTAAATCCCTCAATTTAATCCAGTACTTTTCATTGACACTATACCAGATGCTTTACGGATGATGAGATTTCATCTGTTTCATTTAGCTTGGTCAAAACCAGAAGAAACAATAGAAGAGGGGAATTTGACATGATATCTCTAGTGTATTCGACTTGTACCAATAAATTCCATATCCTTTAAGACTTGAGGTTGAATTTATATGTTCTAGCCAATCCAATAAGATCCAAACATTGTGGTATAAAATACATAATGCCCTGATCTTATATTAACCACTAGATTAAAATCACTTGAAAGCATTAACCTCCTTTTCCAATGGTAAAATAACAAATAATTTCCATTTTAGCTGATAAAATCTTTTAAAATAATTCTTTGTATGCATTTGGTTATCCTTTGATGCCTTATCCCTTTTAATATCTTCTTAATGTTTTGTAATTGGCCAAAGGAACCATCAGAGTAAGTCACTTCATTGACTGAATAAATTTTTCCAGATAATACAGTTCAGTTTCTTTCCCTGTTATCATTGTCAGTAGTTATCTATGCCAACAAATTGCATATGATTTATTTTCTTATTTTTACTTCAGGAGGCAATGAAGAGATATTGAACATTCAGAATTTAACCTTTTATGTAATGCATTGCAGCTTAATACATCAACAAAGAAGAGAAAACTGATACTGATGCTCTTAATCATTGCCAGTGCTATTTTTACCTGGTTGTTAAGGTATTAACTCAACCTGGTGAAAAAACTTGTTGATTCTTACCATTAGAGTTTTCTCTTTCCATCAAAAGCAGTTTTACAATCACTAACAAATTCAACAAAAATGGTGAAGTTGTATGTGGATAAGTTTGAGCTGCAGGTAAACTGAAAAATCCAAATAGAAAGAATCTTAATCTCCATAAGATCTCCATTTTATTTAGTGAGTGTTTAAATATACTTAGTATACCCAAAATACTTCAACAGTTTTCTCTGGAAAAAAATCCACACCACTTGCATCTTCACACATCTGTAAAAACTATTAATCCTGTAAATAGAACATATAGAAGGCAAATTACCTTTCGGCCTCTATCTATTCTATCTATTCTCTTTTGCAATTTGGGCAGAGTGAGAGCACGGGACAGCTTTCAGTCTACTATCTCCAATGCTCAGTATAAACTAAATAATTGTCTGAATATAATTTTATAGACCACACAATTAATTTAATTTTATAGACCTGACAATATACAGGCAGTTAGAGACATTTCTCTTTTCTCTCTTTTTTTTTTCTCCCTCCAAATTAAGTTACTATGATTCCAGCTTCTTTGAATCTATACCTTTTTCACTTGTTCTGCCTCTCATTCCACACACCGTAAACGTAGATGAACAACATCTATAAATAATGGTCTTGAAGGCTGCAGTTGGCTTAAGTTCAACTCAATTTCTTTAGCTGCATTTTCTGTACTTGACACAAATTATCCTTCTCATAACATGTACAATATCCATATAATTTCTTTTTACTTCCTTTTATTCTACTCTTTTCACTTGTTATTGGATGCTGCCAACATGAATGGCTTTAGATTTTGAAATAGTTTTATTCTGTACTTTCTCCTTTACAGAACTTTGATTTATGTTACTCTGCAGTCCATTCTTTTTTGTTTTTTTAATACTTTTCGTAAGTGTTTATGACAGCTTGTACCAGGTTCAAAAATCATTATTTTAACAACCGTGTTCATAAAACTATTGCCAGGGCTCAGCTTTGCAGACCACAGCTTGGTATGGTACATTATAACACTCTAGATTCTTTCTTCTAGTAAACTTTTGATCAAAAACTCCATCCTAAAATTAATACTCTTACTTTTGGTAGATTAGATAGGGCCAACTGACACTTTAGAAACTCTTCAATAAAATATAGACTACATTCTTCTCTTTTCCTGAGATTTATTTTTGAAAACTTTTCCAAGAATCCTTTCAGAGACTTTGACAAGACCTGTTCTTTGTAAACCTATCTTTGTAATTGATTATCTCATTCCCG
This sequence comes from Sclerurus mexicanus, assembly GCA_013396755.1. Lineage (NCBI taxonomy): Eukaryota > Metazoa > Chordata > Aves > Passeriformes > Furnariidae > Sclerurus > Sclerurus mexicanus. The sequence continues at coordinate 7,109 of VWZF01001603.1, read as the reverse complement.
ATTGTTTTTCAAAAACCTGGCCTTCATATCACTGCGGATTATAAGTCTTCTCTGATACTGAAGTTCTCAGTCCATAATTAAAAAGAGAAACCTTTTGCTTTTTGCAACCTTTTTATTTTTCCAAAATACAAATTTCAATAGGTTATAGATTTAAAAAAAAAAATGTTGCTGGATGGTTCATTATATTAAAACCCTCATAAGTAAACTACATACTCAAAAGGTTACACACATACTAAGGTTGAAAATGCTAACTACAACATAGGTGCAAGGTTCATCCAGAGACAAAACTTGAGCTAGCACACCTGCAGAACAGCTCTGACAAGAACGGGGCATTTGGCCTCACCTGAAATGGGGCCCTCAACCCGCATGTGGACTCTGAAGGGTGGATCCAGGGGAGGCTACTCAGGACAGTTGAAGTGTCATGGTGTACTCAGGGTCCTGACACTTAACTAAGAGTTAATAAGTCTTAGACCTGAGAACAAGATTCTGAAAATGTAAATACAAAGGGAAATACAAAATATACATGCACCTCTTGATCTCATTCACCAAACTTTTCCACAAAGGACGTTTCTCTTTTGTGGAAATAACGGCTTTTAAAACATTCTCTGCTATTGAAGTTCTTAGACAACAAATAAAACATAATGCCAGTAATTTATGCCATTATCAAGCTGAGCATTTGTAATCCCGTTTCCATTGTGTTTACAACTTGAATATTTTTTTTCCTGCTAGAAATGTCCTGTTTCATCTTATGATTATAGTTTCTCTATTAGTTAATTTTTTTAGACTTACAAAAGAGTTATCCAAAACTTTCAAATTAGTCAAGTTATACAACAATCAGTCTAACTACTTTTTTGTGCTCTTAGCTTTTCATTTTTTAAAATACATTCATCATACCAGTTTTGCATCACTTGGGAATTTGCATGCAGCCTAGAAAGCTATTAGGAATGGAAAAGTAGTTGTGGAGTTTTTTGTTTGTTTTGTTGTGCCTTGTTTTGTTTTCCCACTTGCACTCCCTGCTTCCCCTGGAAAAATCACAGGTATGCTTTTCTATAAAGGAATAAATAGACAGAACTTTAAGACTTAACATTTTGAAAATATCTACAAGTGATATATATTTAAGTTATAGGACTCTGGTATTTACTAATTTATGGGACTGTGGGTTTACTTCTAGGGCTTTTCATTTATACTTTTCCCTGATACTTATCTGAATAAAAATTTCTCAATGAAAGCAGTGCAGAAATTATTTTAATTACCAACTCTTCAAATTACTCTAGGTATCAGGAGGCAAGGAGTAGAAGATCAAGTAGTTGTGTATCTTTGTCTCTACACAGCTTCCAAGCCATCCCACGTCATCATTTCTAGATATGTGTAGAAGTGAGTGAAGCATATGGACAGTATTTGTTTTCTCAATAGATGGTCTAATATTAAGTATATGATCTTGTCTAAACAGAGGTCAAATTTTCTAAGACTACTAGCTAGTTACTTCCCTCAACTTCACAATCTGATGCAAACACTGGAGAAACCAGAGACTTCTATACTCATGTACATGAAGGTATACTTGCTCTATACTTCGGAAGGAAGGAATTTTTAAGAATAGTAGCTTAAGAAAGGTGCAGAGATTGGTTTACAGATAGGAATAATTTAATTGCTTTCTACTGCTGTTTTATCACTTGCAAGATCACTGAACTGACCCATTCTCTTGATGTATTCAAGAAAGGGAGAATGAGGCAGTACCTCTGGCATACTCGCATCACCAGAATTCTGTGATCAGGTAGGAATCTTTCTCATGCTATCTAATACCTGTTCTCAACCTTGAGTCATATTGCTCCAAAACCTTGACTCATTACTTTAAATAAGTACACTTTTTCTTTTTCAGTCATATGTCACAAATATGCAGTTTTCTTTGATATGAGAGTTCAAGAACTGCCATATGGCATCTTTATCAAAACAGAAACAAAGAGATAAAGACAAATAAATTAAATTAAAAATTATATTATTTAGTCATTAATGATGTATCATTGTATGATTCAGTTACATCTCAGACAGAAACAATTATTTCTAATACTAACATTCCATAAAATAGTCACATTTCTACTGCTTTTCACGGAGCTGGTTATTGTCTAACTTTAAAAGAAAATTAAGACGTCAATCTGAAGTAGGGAAGGGCCATCTTCCCCAAAACCACCACAGCCTGTGAAATTAAGAGATTTTAATCAGAAAATGTATAGAAAAGGATAACAGATCTTTAATATATATATGTATATATATAACCAAAAAAACAGAACAGAACACACAACAACACCATAACCAAAACTTTCAAAGAAATCAAGTGGTATCTCTGCCCCCTCAGTGCAGTTCTATTTACAGACAGTGGGAGGTGATGCCACGCCTCGGGAGGCAGCGCTTGTAAAAGTCACTGTCAGGATGTGATGAAGCAAAAATAGCAACCAGGGAGATGTGCTGGTTCAGAAAACTCATGTGGGAATGGCGGCCACAGAGGACAGGCTGAAACCTTTCCCGTAAGCAGTGTAAAGACCATCTCCTTCTCCTTTGTCCAAAAGTGTTGAGGGGTGGGGGTTAGCAACTTCTCTGCAGGTGGCATCAGCCCTCAAGGAATATGTAGCAAATCTAGGTAGTGGTGACTTCTCTCTCTCTGAAGAACAGCACAGGGCATGAAGAATCAGGGGCCAAGCCAGGGGAGCTCCCTCCAAGTGCTTCCATCAGCCCAGCAAATGGTGGCTGGCTGGAGGAGAGAAGTGTGACAAAAACCCAGAAAAATCTCTCTCCCTTCCCCAGCCATCAAGTTGGAATGCAAAGCTATCAACCATGTCTTTGTTAGCTGGTTCTGGGAGCAGGTGGTGGGGGGCTGGGATCTTCAACTTCCAAACCACTGTGTTGGGAAAGGAGAGAAAAAAAATTCCATGAAAAATTTTGAAACTATAACAGTTATCCTCCTTAAGAAAGCAACATTCATTTCAGGAAAAGAGTCTGTAAAATAATACGCTCCTCTATGACTGTTGCAAGTACAGGTTTGGTAAAAATAATTAAAAATTTCATTTTCCACTGCACCTAATAACATGCACTCTCAACACTTCATCTGCACATTAACTTCTCAACATAAATATACAGCTAGCAGAAATGAACATTTAAAACTATAACTCTGTTCAATGTGACAAGACCCTGCGATTTAAGCACAGCTGAATCTTAACATTCTGCTAAGGAAGCTGTAGATTCAGGGAAAAACTACGAAGAAAAAAATATTCCAGAGATTTATGAAAGGGATATAGGAACATTGGATTTGATTCAAAGTGAAAAGCCTCAAAGCACAGTTTAGAAATCTTAAGGTTCTCTCAGAGGGTATTTACAACACATTTGTCCTTTGCTGTCTTTTCTCAGGAATGATACATCAGTGAGAGAGTATGACCTGGGAGAAACAACAAGCTTTTGGCAGCGGAATCCCTTCACTAGTCACAAATGTGCTCCTCATTTAGGACTGCTTACCACCAAGGGGATCCTCAAGAATACAGGATAACACTTTAATGTCTTTATCTACCACCTGGTGACCAAGCATACAGACAGTATAGCAGATGGATGTATACAAAGACAAGCCAAAAACTCAGTGCCAAAAACTTCAAGATGAAGTATTGCATGTGGAGTCTGTATTCAAATATATCAAAGTCGGCTTGTGATAAACTACAGCCTCAACATATTTAGGATTATTATGTATTAAAATTAGTTTAATCCCTTACATTTCTAAAAATTTAGAACTATAGTTATTTAACTCTCCCTAAGGAAGAGAGCAATTTAATAATTCACACAACTACCCAGTTGTTCATAAGAGCCTTCTGCAGATACAGAGATGATCTAATTGGAAATCTAAAGGCAGAAAGTCTAAAAGACATAGGTCATTTATATGCATAGAAATATTGTGAAGCTAACAAATGTAGCAAAACTCAGTGTAAGATCCTACAGGAAGGGAAGGTGAGTTTGCTTTAACACAAAACAGTTTTATTCACTCACATTCATGCTCTCATACATGGCATCAACCACCAAAACAGCTGAGTCCATGTAGTCTGGCCAGCAGCACCAAGACATGTTCTGTGGTCTAGTAAAGATTAATATTGATGACAATAATAAGTGACTAGAGCTATCCAGTTCTGCTAACCCATGTGCTATAAAAATCCAAGTATTCTTGAAATATTGTCCATCTGGTGACTGCACAACTAGACACACCCATTCTTTCCCCACTCATATAAATTTAACAAATTTATCTTTCTATTCTATTATAAATCTCGACTTAAAATGTTGACATCTGACATTTTAGAATTATAATATTCTTAACAGAGTCCTAGCTACCATGGAATGAAATCAACATTATTCTGACAGTTGTTCAGTGTCACTTAAGAACATGGATAATCCCAGAATCCCAGAAGCTGTATTCTGTACACCTTATAGCCTGACTTGTTATTTCATAATCAGCAGTAATTTTTAAATATTATTTTGTTTTATGATAGGGTTAGAATAGCTATAAATATAAAAAGCTCATGCTTATGATAGGCAGTTCTAAGCATTGTCACTAAAGGACTAAAGTGTAGTTATATGACCAAGAAAAGGAACCTCCAAGTGCAGATCACTCAAAATGCAAAGTCTAGAATTCTGTTCAGAGCCAATTTGTATATGTGACATAGATGTAGTCTTTAATGTCTTCCTAGCATTAGCTCTGTAAAACAGAGAACTCTGTAGTACAAGGTTGCTGAAGATTTTAGCTTTCAACAATTTTTGTAGAGGACATATTAAATGGTTAGATTAATTTCTGCATTTTTTAGTGGCATGAGCACTCATCACTCGTAGGCTAAAGGGTTCTGCTGCTTGAATGCTTCTAACAAAACAGAAAGTTGTAAATCTCTTGCTATAATACATATTACTGTACACATTTCAAGATCCTTGGTTCCTCCCTAAAGTTTGCAGGCTGAATGATGAAGGAACTACAGCTCAGGTAGGTAGTGCATTACAGTAAATGTCAAAGCAGAATAATGAACAGAGCTATTAAACACTGTATTGTTGGAATGCAGCTTGGCTAGGACTCATTTTGTATTCTGTATTGAACTACTGAAGTGCACATATTATGATATACAAATTGCTCTGAATAGCTCACTGCGTAAATGCAATCCATTAACACTGCCTGAAAGAGGGGATTTTATAAGCAGTTTCTTTTAAAATACTAATTTTAAAAGATCTATTAGACTCTTGTTAAGTTTTGACTGTATTACTGTTGATAACCTTCCCTTGTAACTAACTACATGGGTTATTTCCTTTACCATTTTCCTTCTTTCATCATTTAATTCAAAGTGTAGTCACAAGGGATCTTAGAAATGCAGTATAGCTCAGTTCTTGATCTTTCCTGAATATTTCACTAAACTTCAGAGGCAGAAAAAAAATAAATTCTGAAATTATTTCAACAAACATTAAAGAAACAATATTTCTGCCTAGGAGAATAAGCAGGCCCTTCCAGGCTCTGTGCTTGTAGAGCTATAGCTTGTCTCTCAGCAAGAAGCATTAGCTTCTGCTTAGTACTGTGTGTAGTAAATTGCAGATTATATGAAGCTTACATGAAGCTTTCCCTAGCCAGTTCACCCAGGTTCTGTTTGGCCAAAACAAATTTGAGTATGATTATAAAACGAAATACCCTCAAGCTCTTTCTGCATTTTACTCTTAGTTTAAACTTAATGAACAAATTTGTAGGTTCACTCTTCCCTCCCTCTCCCAAGATAATTATCTTCCATTTTTTTGAGTTAGGAAAAGTTACCCAACAGAAATTACAAAACACTCTGTCAGCTTCACCAAGCTGGTTTTGGAGACAAAACCTAGTTCCCATACACATGAGCTGCAGATGAGACGAAGTTCTCTAACCAACAGAGTTCTTGCATTAATGAACTCTAGTCATCCAGAAGAGACATGAACTAGCCAACAAGCTTCAGCGAACATCTGTAATTGTTTTGAAAGAAATTTTTCTTTGTTTCAACTGAGATATAATTAATTTTCTTCTTAGTAGCTGGTACAGTGCTGTGTTTCAGATTTAGTATGAACATAATGCTGATAACACACCGATGTTTTAGTTGTTGTTGAGCAGCCCCTACTCTAAATCTAGCAGTTCACAGTTTCCTGTGCTCTGCCAGTGAATAGGTGCACAGGAAGTTGTGGGAGAGCATGGCCAGGACAGCTGACCAAAGGGATATTCCATACTATAGAGTGTCATGCCCATTTTATAAACTGGGGAGAGTTGGATGGAACCTGCGAATTTCTGCCCAGGGATGAGATGGACATCCATCAGCAAGTAGTGACCAGTTGTACTGCGCATCACTTATTTCTTTTGGGTTTTATTTCTCTCTTTCTCTGTTTCATTACAATTACTATTATCATTGTCATTACTATCATTGTTGTTGCTATTGTGATTATTATCATATTTTATTCAATTTCAATTATTAAAGTGGTTTTATCTCAATCCATGAGGCTTACTTTTTGTCCACTATTCTCCTCACCACCAGGGTGAAGGTAAAGAGAGTAAGTGGCTATGTGATACTTAGTTGCCATCTGTGTCTAAACCAGTACAGACTTTCACAATAGAATTTCATAATTTATTAAAAAAACACAAAAACTTTCAAAATTATACATTAAACTTACTTAAAATCTCACACATTTTAAAAATTCAAACACTTACAAACTGAAATTGGTTCTTTTTGTGTTAACAGGAAGTCAATTTTTAGCATTTAATAGGAGAAAAATTACTATATAAATTGCAATAACAAGAAATTATTGAGTTCCTAAAATGCTACTTTTGAATCACAGAAACATGACCGTAACTATAATATTAATGTTCTCTTTTCCAAAATATAATATTAATTTTCTCTTCTCCAAAACTAAACAAGCCTATATATTACAAACATCAAACTACTTCAAATTTTTCAGAATAGGTCTTTAGTTATTTCAGCGTTCCATCAGTCTCATACAGAAAACTGTAACAAAGTCTAAATCACATTTATTTAGGTTGTATCTTCTCCACATCACAGGGGAGAAGCTTGTGTGCTATTATGAGGTTGTAAGCTGTGCTG
>VWZF01001602.1:0-12022 GCA_013396755.1 Sclerurus mexicanus | reverse complement strand
TTCTGCAGTATATTTTCCATGCAGTTATTTTCCAGTGTACAGAAATATCTTCCATGTATTCAAGTGCAACTCTTCTAGAAAGGTGGTTTCAACCAGCTCTTGAAAGCCACATGAAAATCCTGGACTCAAAAGTCCCCTAATCTGGGAGCTAAACATCCAGATTTTATTTTTCTGTTCAGGTCAAGCCTCAAGTATTAGCTTTATACTTTATATCAACACTTTCGACAGTGTTACTAGATGTTTTCTGCTTGATTAGTAGTGTTTTGGGGACTATGTTTCATTTAAAATTTGCAACATCCCAATGAATTCCAGACATAATTTTAATGCCTTTGGTTTATAACACTAACACTACTCATTTCTCAGCTACAGTTAGTATTATTTAATTTGGGCCTAAATAAAGTATGATGATTATAAACTTCCAAATCTTTACATAGAGATGTTTACTTACCTGCTACTAGCATTATTAATCAGCTAACAAACTCAAAACTAGGACTTTGGGGTAAATTGATGATTTATTCTTCAAAAGACAAAGCAAAAGAGGCAATTTGACAAAAGAAAAATACCTAATTATATTTAAAAAACCAAAACAAACTTTCTTCTTCTGCAGCTAAACAGACTCGCCTCACAGATTCTGTAATATCTAAGAATTGTCAGCCATTTAAAATTGCAATATAATATTTTGAACAGTAAACTCCAAGTCTCTATAATTTATTATGTTCCTAATCAGATGGTAAGGCCATCCATTAACTTTATCCAACTTTAGAAGGACAGTGTATGTTTCAGAAATTAAAGCCATTTCTATTTTTTGCATGCATTTTGAATATTAAAAAAGTTATTGTCAATAATATGTGGTTAATAATGGGAAGGAATTACTAAACATTTCCTGTATGGATTTTTAAAATGTGTCTGTGATTGAAACAAAGTGTCATAGAAAAGGAAATAAAGAGATGTCCCTTTACAATAACAGTTCCTAAGACAGAACAAAAACAAACCAATATTTTATTTAGATACTTAATTCTCAGGATTTCTAGAATTTATGGCAGAAAGTGAACATCCATAAAAAAATAAAGCTTTCTCTTTCATGGGAGGAAAAGTTATTTTTTATTCAGTCACATTCTGTTTGAGAAGTGTGATCTGTCATTACAGGCAGCAACAATATTCAGAAGGGTTTTTAAATTATATTTTGCTTTGTTTTTTGAAGAATAAATATTATTTTGTCTAGGATGATATAATGTGCTATAACTCAGTGTAACAATTTGAGTTTTTACAAGATAAGTGATTGATTTTCAGCAGGTTGTTATGTCTGAAATGTATAGGTACTTTTATTTTTTTCAACTTGAAAGAACTTAAAAGCTGAAATCTTAGAGAATTGTGTTCTAATGAAAATGCAGCAGTTTATTTTTTTATATATATATTAACTGCAAAATTACAAACAGCATCTATTTTTTACATGCAATCTGATGTAGATCATTAAAGGTTCAGTTTCTGAATATAGTTTAATTGTTTCAACTGTGTATTTTCCATGCAGTTCAGATACTTGGACATATGAATGTCCACATAAAGCTCTCTTCGTGAGCAAAAAAATGTAAATCTACCTAAGTGCTCTTCCTATTCTGTCCCTTATTACATTTCTAGGTAGTCTCATTTTGTCAGCTTACACATCGTAGCAGACATTTGCAAATGTTTTTGGTTCTTTTTAACAAGTAGCTATTGTACCATGCAGGAGATTTTCCCTGTTGGTAAGGTAATATTGACCTTGACTGTAGAAAGCACTTTGCTCTGATTCAGTTTCCATTGGTCTGGGTTGGAATTCTGTAATATAGTTAGGATTAGGATATTCCTATCTTTTGCCAGAAGGTACTCAAGTGTTTTATGTCAGGCAATGTAGTTATACCACATTAATTTTATGTTTGATAGCTTTGATGAGTATCCTCTCCTTTTACAACAGATGTATTGGTTAACTCAAAGATCTTCACTGATTAAGTCTTCAGGATTCAAATGCTGTGTCAAAATTTATTACCTGTAACTGCTCTAAGCAAAAGTACTATATCCCTGCAATCTTGACTTGTAGCTGCTGTATTTTATAAAAGCTCGTATTCTTGGCAACCAATGGTGTGAAAGAAATTGGCCAGAATCACCTGAGTAACCATGGAAACCAAAACAATGTTTACAGGCAACTGGCTAATCTAACCTACCTACATGGAATAGAAAATAATTGGTATTTTAAACCTGGAAACACTAGCTTGGAATGAATCATTTTGAAGGAGTTATGTCTTATCCTTATAATCATTATAGTTATTATCATTATGTGTTTTATCATCATAATCATTATCATTGGGGGTTGGAATTAGATGATCTTTAAGGTGCCTCTAACCCAAGGCATTCTATGATTCTACGATTATAAAACATGAAACAAAAAGCTACATACAAAACATATGATAAAGAAAAATGAGATGTCCTCCCTGAAGCCTTTTTCTTTCTGATCATGCTTAGATCAAGTATGCAAGTTCTGTATGAATATCCACTAATAGCAGACCACCTGTGTGTTCCTGTGCAATAGCTGATATTACCACTTGACTGCACCAAACATGCACATTCCTGTAGCTCCCCACATAGATTAACATCATACAAAAAACATAGCAAATGTTTCCCAGGAGAATATCTCTGAAGGAATGTGGAAGAACACCGCCTGAGAGACTGTAAAAGTAGCCAATATGACCATTTCCTGGAGTGCATGGAGCTGACAAACCAGTGAACAACACCAGAAACTGACAGCTGCCTCAAGATTCAGAAGCTCATGTTTTGGATGGTGTTTTGTAGCATAGATAGTGATTTATTGTATTAGATAGATAGTTATTCCCCTGTGTCTATATGTTTTTGGTGGTGGCTACCCAGTTACCTGTTTGTGTACCCAGCGTCATCATGTGAAGCTAGCCATGCCCCATCTGTATTCCCTTCCTTCCCTCTTAGCCCTTCCCCTACTTGCCACGATCCGCCCCTAACTCCTCCCACTTTCCAAGCTTCTCCCTGAGACCTATATCCGTCCCATGCTCCCTGAATAAAGAGAGTTCTAGCCTTCACCCCAACATTGGCTTGGGACCGTGTTCTTTCCTCCCTTCGGCACGCAGCAAAGGAATAAAATATCCTTGAATTCTGAGGATATTATTTAGTCAATATCTGTTGTAGGTGTCATTCAAGGAATTACTGAATCCTGATCTAGTCTTGATTTGTCTTTGAAATAAACTATTTATTCTCCCATGTCATTCAAGAAACAAGTTTCTAAAGGATTAAGAGTAGCCATGTGAAGTACTGTCATAATAGTATATGTTGCTGTTTTGAGTAAGATGCTCAGATTAAGACTTTTACCTGAGAAATGGGGAAAGACAATTTGAAAGAAGGACTGTGAAAATCCTCTGATCTGTCTGGTCTTGACTGTGCTCTAGAGCTGCAATAGAAAACTGCAACTGGCTTCAACTATACTCAGGGAACTACTGTGGGAAGCAAGTCAGTGAAGTCCTGGTTAAAAGATACATTTCACTTAGTTTTAAGAGGCTACTTTTATCTAGGAACAGCACAGCATTCTTTGAGAAGAAACTGGTATGAAAGAGAGAAGGGCTAAGACTCGGTGCAAGAGGCTTGATCCTTTCTTTCTTACCCTTAAATTGTCATGTTGCATCTTTTGTATAAGACTGAAGTCCTTATTGCTGAGCCTGGTGGGACATATGACAGGGTCAAAACAGAGGAGATTGAGGGTACTGCAGTGAGATAGCTAAATTTTCAGCTGAAGTTCTATATGTATGAAAATGCCTTTACCTCATGGTGGCCAGCTACGCATCCAAAAGAGAAGTGTAAGGGCAATAAGAGGTGTATTCTTGCCAGCTTACTGCACCATGCTCACCTTGGGGTATTGGGAAGCAGCCCAAGGAAGATACTTGGCAAATTTATTAAATTAGGGAAAAGGAAAGAATACAGATGGAAGATAGTCAGAGAACCTTGGCAAGTAATTGCAAAAAAAGGAGAAGGTGTTGGAATAAATGACAATTACACATGATTGTGGGAGTGGACTTACAGTATCAGGAATGGAAGAAGTCATGCCAGAAATGGATTTGTAAAGAAAATGAAGAAGCCAGCCAAGATGCCCCAATAACTGAAGTTTTCACTGTATTGTAACATGGATTCCCTGTCTTTTTTCCCTGAATCACCTTTCTTCTTCCCAAAACCCCTTGGGAGAATTCTTATCTGCCTACCTTAGTATGCAGGAATCCTTTCTTGTAGAGCTAGGTGAAGTTTCCTTATTGGCCCTTAGTTAACCCTTTCCCCATTGGTTGTTAAACCTATAAATATCCCGGACCATGTTGAATAAACTCTCTCTCTCTGCACCCTCTCTGGTGGTCTCTGTGTGTCTCTCCCACGGGACATCTCAGGGACCATGTTGGGGGGAGGGGGGGGCAAAGGGGGAGCATCCCCAAATCATCTGTCATACATGATGATGATCATCAAGTTTGTTGCAGGAAAAGTTACCAGCACTGATTTAGGGTACAAAGATGATGTGAAGGAGCTCCGGAGTCAATGACACGTACTCAGAAAGGTACAGTCAATGCATAATTTATTGCCAAAATTACACAGATTATATAGGGTTTAACAGGGTTCACGCGCATCAAGCTACATAATCATTGGTTAACAACAACTGTTCATGCGACAATTCTCTATACCTAATTGGCTTACAGTCTTAAAGCATGCGAGGTGACGTTTCCAACACCTCCCTCCTGCTGTTGGCCTTGCGATCAGCAGTTTCTGATCTACATCTTCTTTTCTTATTTATATTAACTAATTTCTTCAAAACTCACTGCTCAAGGGTACGCTGTCCTTGTTTCCCAGCATGTAGGCTGGATTGTGCATGTAGGCCTGAATGCTATCTGTCACGTAGGCTGGATTGTACAGGCAGGTCTGAATCAGTACTTCATGTCCAGTATCTGCAAGGATACTCTCAACACAAAGCAATTTTAAGTCGAAGGATAAAAAGGTAATTACAGAGACTTTTACAACATGAAGTCAGATACTGAGATATCAAAAGTCAAATTAAATGCTAAAAAAGAGTTTTAATGAAATAGATGACATTGGGAAAACAGTGGTGAAGGTCGCTAGCAAATTGAAAGAATGTTTGAAAAGTGAAAGATAAGAAAGAGCATTGTGAATGAGTGGTTTATGTCGCTTAAATAAAACTTGACAAAGGTATCAACAAAAGCAGGTTTAATATAAATTTGCAAAAGCACAACAAAATTTGATGTCAAGGTTCATTCTATTATTTTCTATATACCTAAAGCACACAAAGCAAAATCAGATTAGAATCAGTCTAGAATGATTTACATGAAGACCAGGGATGCAACAGGGGTAAGGAAGACCCTTCTATTTAGTCATGTGGTTCAGAGTGAAACCCTTTGCCAAACTTAACCTCATACTTGATCAATGGCTTAGGTCTAAAGAGTTTAACATCATGTAATCATTGACTTACTTAATATTTACAAAACTATTCAATAGGATTTGCTATAAGCATAACAGTAACTCAATTATGAATCTAACTTAATTATGAATATAGGATGGCAACATTCATAGTACATTTACTATAGGTTATTTAAATCACTTCACAGATGCATGCACACAGATACAAAGAAGTATGTACAAAAGTAACAGGGAAAAATTTCCCTTGAATTCAGTGAAATACTCACACGAGATGCCTTTGCATTTCTCTTTGGGTGGAGGGTTGAGCCCTGAGGAGTGAGGATATTAGTCCAGGTCTCATCATCAGCTTTTGGAGGTAGTCTTCAGATACTGGAAAGATCTGAGAGCCATCCCACTCAGAGGGAGATGCTGGTCATAGCCTGTGGCCACCCAGGAGAGCTCAAAGGACCACTGTTCATAGGGTTGCATTATGAGTGACTTTAGTTATCCATAAATTTCCATCCTGGCCACAATCTGGGCCTGTATTTACAGGAATTTTCTTCAAAAATACCAAAAGCAATAATGTTATTCTATGCAACCTGTTATTCATGATGAAAAGAAGGTTTTAACACTATTTGCTAGAAGCTCATTAGAAAACAGAAGTTCCTGGGAGTAGACAGTGTTTCCAGTAAGCTCAAGGGCAGCTTAACTTTGCAGGAGGCATTAAACAAGACTTAGGCCTAATGAGCATTCCAGAGATAGCAGAGGAGCCCGAGAAATGGTGGTGGGGGATGCAACACTGCAGAGAAATAGGTTTCGTTTGTCTAACAGTGGAGAAATAACAGCATAATTATTCATGGGAAGAAGGTGAGCATTTTATTTTTTGGCTACTCTTTCTTACAGGGAATTTACAATGACATTTGAAAACTCCCAAAGCACAGCTATACGAAACGATGGCTCCTGAAAATGAATTCTCTAGAGCTAGAGAAACAATTCATGTCTTCAGAAAGAAGAGAGAAAATAATGCTAGAATAGATAACTAGCAGAATTACTACATCATAAAAGATTGAAAACTTGAGCTGCTAAGTCAATTAGAAGATCTTTACTGAAGATAATGTGAGGAATAGTATGGTAGATAACCAAACTATTCTTGGAAAAGTGCAATAGTAAATGGCTGCTCTGGAGTAATGGTTGGTATGTGACCTGGTAATCATGAAAAATATAAGCTACTTCACCTGTCCTTTCTTGGAGCCTTCGTTAATTTAGGTATATGATAAAAAATTGCACTAATAATTATTTTGTGAAACAACCAGCATTGCTATTTCATTAGAGGTGGTTTGAGAGATTTTCTAGTTCAGTACTCTGTGGCACTATGACATTAAAGTATACAGAACAGCTAATATTCTCTATCAGAAAAGCAAAGCTCTAAAACAACAACTAGATTTTAATTTTACTTTCACTTTCAAAACATCTGAAGGGACTTTTTGAAGACATTGAAGAAGCAGTTATCATTACAGGTATGCAACATTATTTATTTTTAAAGCTGAAAGTCACTTTCCACTGTATGACTTCAATTTTGGCAGGCTATTAGAATGTGAGCTCTTTCCTGAGCTCTTTCAGAGCTTAATTACTCTAAGAATATTTAAAAATGGATCAAGCATTCTTAGGACCATCTGGTCTTCCCTTCTTTTGAATGAAATTTTGAAGACAAATGCAACTACTCTTTTTCTGCTTCAATGAACCCTGCCCCCAATTACTGCTAGCTGTAGATTTTCAGAAAAAAAAATATTCAGTGCTATAGTGTTTTTCTGTTGAGTTTCTCTGTATTTTCATGGACTTTCCAGTGTTATCTCCGAAATGCAGGAGACTGCCCCATATCAAATACCTTTTTTGAGAAGGAATTTGATTTATTTTTGTCCAGTGGGCTCATTCTGAATCAAGGACACTGACTAATTCAAGACAGAGAAACAAGATTCCATCTCTCACATGTGCCAACATTATAACTATAGGAAACTAACTTGATAATTACACAGATTATTCAATAAATTTGTCTTGTATCCTGCTGTGGTGGGTTGACCATGGCTGGATGTCAGAACCGCTCTACAACTCACTTCTGCAACTGGACAAGGGAAAGAAAATATAGTGAAAGGTTAATGAGCTGAGGCAAGGACTGGGAGAGGTCACACACTGAATATCATCATGGACAAAACAGAGTGAACTTGGGGATATTTATTGAATTTAATACCAACAAAATCAGAGCAGGATAATGGGAAAGAAAGCAAATCTTAAAAACACCTTCCCAAATCTCTCCGTTCTTCCTGAGCTCTGCCTTCTCTCCCCCACTGGTGCAAGAAGACAGGAAATAACAGTTATGGTCAGTTCATCACAGCTTGTTTCTGCCACTGGTTGGGGAGAGGACTCCTTTCCCTGCTCCAGTGGGGAGTCCCTCCCACAGAAGAAAGTTCTCTATGAACTTCTCCAGTGTGAGTCCTTCCCACAGGCACCAGTTCTTCATGAACTGCTCCAGCATGGGTCCCTTTCCACAGGGTGCAGTCCTTCAAGAACAGCCTGTTCTGGTGCAAGTCCCCCTTGGGTTCACAAGTCCTGCTAGAAAACATGCTCTAGCATGGGCTCCTCTCTTCATGGATCCTCAGGTCCCTGCCATGAGCCTGTTTCAGCATGGGCTTCCCTTGGTATCACAGCCTCCTTTTGGGCAGTCACCTGCTCTGGTGTGGGTCTCCTCCACAGGCTGCAGGGGCACCAGCTGCTTCACCATGGTCTGCATCACAGGCTGCAGGGGAATCTCAGCTCTAGTGTCTGGAGCACTTGCCCCCACTCCTCCACGGACCTTGGTGTCTGCAGACTGTTTCTCTTGCATATGCTCACTCCTCTCTTCTCTGAGCACAACTACATCTGCAAGATAACTTTTTTTACTTCTTAAATATTTTATCACAGAGACATTTCTCTCATTCTGGATTGACTTGTCCTTGGCCAGTTGTGGGTCCATCCCGGAGCTGGCTGGCATTGGCTCCATTGGACATAGAGGAAGCTTCTGGCACTTTCTCACAGAAGCCACCCCTACAATCCCTCATGAGACCAAAACCTTGCCATGCAAACCCAGTACACCTGTTATATGGCTACTGCTGTTGAAAAGAGTGCCTGCCATGCAGGAAATGGAACTTGTAGCACTTTGTGCTTACAGTACTTCGTGCTCATGGGCAGTATTCGCTCATTATTTTCATTCATCTGAAATGAAATGACAAACATTTCATTACTATTCAAAAAACAATTTGCTTTTTTTAAAAAAATCTGTTTGCTACTGATCATACCTATGACATTATACGCTGCAATGGAACAAAGTAGTGGAACTTTATGTCAGACTTTGGTATTGTTCATGCTGAAGCTAAAGGACAATCTTAAGGACAGCCCAGACCTAGAAAGAGGGACTTGGCTTCCTAGAAGCTTTAGAGCTGTCCGTAAAGGAGAAGACACCCCTGAGTGATCAAAACAATGTCAACATCCTAACTCCTTTAGGACATCTCTGAAACTCTCCTGGTACTGTCTGACATCCTAAGAACGTAACTATGGCAAGGCTGACTCCAGGAACATCTGAATCACTAAGTGGCAAGAATGCTGCAGAAATGTGGTTGCTTTGTAAAGTTTTACTTCCACAGTTAATTTGGAATATGTGTGTTGGTGATGACTCAAAGTGTGTTGTACATGAATGCTTCCAAGGCTATAAGAAGTCTGTGTCAAACCAGATTTGGGGTGCTCCAATTTGGCTGGGACACCTCATGTTCATGAATGCTTACCCTTTCAACCCTAGATTTTGTGTCCCAGCCCTGCTGCTCACTTGCCACAGTCTACTTGCCAATTTTCTGAACAGCACCATGGAGGAGAGTTTTGCTTGCCTGAGACGCATTCTGAAAGCAGATTCATTGTGATCCCATAAAAAGCAGTGCTACCATTAATGAAGCATTTCTTAGCATTTTATGACTTTCTCTAGCACTTTACCTTAACCAAACAGAGGGAGGGAAAGGAGGCAATTATTTAAAAATTCAACAGAGATTAATTCAATGCTAAAAATATTGATATAACAATAAAAATCAGTGCCAGAAATGGTGAGATTAGTAACCACTCAGTGCAGGGACAGTCCCAGCCTGCCTTACACCCTGGTGCAGGGACACAGTCCCAGCTTACCTCACACCCCCAGCATGGGACAGCCATGGCCCCTTTCATGCCTCCCACACAGACACAGCTCCAGTCTGCATTCCCTGCTTCAGGGTACAGCACCAAGGTATATGTGTATTGACTGTACAGACATCAGGTAATGCGTACCTGGTGTGAACAGAGCACAAACATTCCAGCTGCTTCTGTACACTGGTACAGCCATGTTGTACTCGTGGTTCATTGCCATCACATTGGGCATTTGCATGGCACAAACTTTGTGACAAATTGAAGTGCAGGCTAAGCAACAGTTCCTCTTGCATTAAAACCCGCTGACAAGCAAACCCATAAATTTCAGAAGCATTAAGGGCAATGCAAAGAAATATTTAAGAATTAAGAAGAATGTAATGCACCAGTAGTATCAGCTCATTGTTACATAGGTATTGTGAAGTTCACAGGAACAACTCAAAAGTTTATGTTTTCCATTAGTTTATGTCTATGTTCTGCAGTTAGAAAAAAGCAAACAAACAGACACTGTAGTCCTATTGAAGAACAATGAGTAAACATGTAACTAAACTGCCACTCAGAATAGGGTGAATAAAGACAGAGCTTTTAAACCATCAATCCCAAGGGCTTCAGCAGTTGGCCAAGAAGCTCCCTGAGCTTGCAGAAAGCTAGCACTACACCAGAGTCAACAAGAGCAAAAAAGATAATACAAAAAGTGATTAATCCATCAGCTGTGACATTGATCCTGGGCAAAGTGATACAATGGCTGCTTGTGGAGTCACTTCTTCATGAGATTGCAAGTTTGGTTGATAAAAGTAATATTTTTAATGTAACAGACTTGTTCTTGCAAGGCTTTGTGTTTGACTTTGTGTTGTGTGACATTTTGATCAATTACCCAGAGTGATACAAAATCAACATGGCATTAATGAATTTAGGACTGATTAAGTGACAAGTCCCAGTTGTAATTATAAATAAGAAATTATTACTAAGTGATTGTGTTTCTCATGACACTCTGTAGAGATCAGTTCTCTGACTTCTGCTGCTTAATGATTTTATCAATGTTCAGGAAGAAAGTCTAATATATGTGATGAACTTTGCAGTTACATTGAAATATTAACTGTTTCATTTGAGATGTTTTTATTATGAAGAGAACATGTATTCGAAACAGTTTTCTATTTCTGCATGTGCTATGGAGTGCAGCCTATCAACAACTGCAATAAGGTGAGACAGGGGTTTATTCTCTGCCAATCTATTAAGGATGGTTTAAAATGAGATTTCTGATGTAATGAGATGGAGTTTTGGGTATTGTGCTTGAAGCTTATTTCAGACTTTTTTCCACCTCTAAGCACTGTGAATCTAGGTATAGTAAATAATGATTTTTTTTTCTGCTGGGTTAACAATCTTTAATACAGGCTGGTAAGTGCTGGAGCCAGCAAAAAAAAGGCAATGTGAAAACATGGCAGAGAAAAGGAGTGCTGGGGAGGGCAGGACCATGGTGACCAAAAACCCAGAGTGGCTCCTATGAAATTATCTCTTCCCGGAATGTACCTCAAACCCACATCCACAGTATGAAACCTAGAACTTCATAACTCTACTTTTTTCATTTGTAGGAGTAAAGATAGGAATAGATGCATGCAGTACTTACCTGGCTTGCTCTTTAAAGCAAAGTCAGGATCATGCATTCAGTCTGGAGTGAGTGGAATTAGGCACTGTGGAGCTATCCTCCAACCCAGTCTTTTATGGGGTGCCAGCAAGACATAAAGGTATCTTCAGAGCCTAGAAATCTTACTCTTGCAGAATCATTGCAATTGTTCCCCTATTTTGCAATTGTGTGGCAGAGATCTGTCCTGTTGAACCACAGGCACACAGGGTCAGAATGTGCTTACAAAACATCTCCCAGGGGACCAGCTCATTTTGTTGTGGTACAGGACCTTGTACAGCTGAGCATACAGCCTGAGAAAATTAAGTTAAATCACCTTGATTAAGATCTCCTTCAGAAGTTATTCTTATAAGATTTTTAAATAGCTCTAGTTTCACAGCAGTTCAACTAGATTGGCTTCATTGGAGCTATTCCCTGACAAAACAAGACTATGAAAATTGTTTCTGTTTATCACTGCTAAGGTAATATAACCTATTAGATGGAGACCCATGGCATACTTTGTTTTGCAAGGTAGCCATTTTTAGAGTCACCTAATTTTCCTATGGTACCTGCTTCTATGCTATCTCTTGCTCTCCCTCATTTACACCAGTCTTCCTGTTTTTTATACAAAAGACTGGTGAAAACACCATCTTAAAGTAACACTTTTGCTTGTTAGGGCTGATTGTCTTAATAAGATCTTTGCAGTGACGAAGTGCTCCATAAAAATTGTACCGGCACATCTGCAGGAGTGTTACAATCTGCTTGAATATT
>VWZF01001601.1:277531-291234 GCA_013396755.1 Sclerurus mexicanus | reverse complement strand
CCACACTCTGCCAGCCAGGCCTTCCCTGATCCCCCACTGCATCCCAAGCACCCCGGCTCCCTCCCAGCGCTCCAGCCCCTCATGCTCTGCCCCGTCCCCCATTCCCCCATGCCCAAATCCCGCCCGCCACGCGGCCGGAAGCGCGGCCCGGAAACCACCGAGAGGGGCCGGCGGGCCAGAGCGGCTCTGGGGGCGCGGCCCCANAACCACCGAGAGGGGCCGGCGGGCCAGAGCGGTTCTGGGGGAGCGGCCCGGAAACCACCGAGAGGGGCCGGCGGGCCAGAGCGGTTCTGGGGGCGCGGCCCCAGCGCCCCGGCGCCCCCTGGCGGCGGGACCCGGCGGTGCGGGGGTACCGGGATGCAGGGATGCAGGGATGTAGGGATGCAGGGATGAGCTCGGGATGCCTCGGGAAGGGCAGGGAACGGGGCACGGGGCTGCGGCGGGCAGGCAGCGGGAGCGGAACTGCCGGGAGCGGCTCGGGGAACGGTGCGACGGCTCTGGGTTTGGCTTTGGAGCTGCTGGTCCAGAGGAGGGCACGGGGATGCTCCAAGGGATGGAGCAACTCCTCTGGGAGAGCTGGGGGCGTCCAGCCTGGAGAAGGGGGGGGGGGATCCAGGGAGACCTCAGAGCCCCTTCCAGTGCCTGGAAGTGGCATGTAAAGAGCTGGAGAATGACTTTTTAGAGGGGCAGACAGTGACTGGAAAAAAGGGAACAGTTTTAGGCTAAAAGAGGAGAGATTTAGGTTAGATGCTAGGAAGAAATTCTTCCCTGAGGGGCACAGGTCACCCAGAGAAGCTGTGGCTGCCCCATCCCTGGAAGTGTCCAAGGAAGGTTGGACAGGGCTTGGAGCCACCTGGGATACTGGAAGGGGCCATGGCAGGGCAAGGTCCATTTCAACCCAAATTGTTCCATAATTCCATGATTATATTCCCCCAAAAAGCAAAATCTCTGCACACAGAGGGTTCAGAGGCTGCTCTTGTCTGAAGCTGAAACTCCAGAAACACACAGTAAATCAGTATTTTAGATCTAATATTCTGTTGATGGCTTTCGAGCCCGCCTGTTTACATTGAATTGTGCTTCTCTTGCAGTGGCTCTGACAGCCCCAGTCCTGGCTAAGCCAGAGGCTTTCAACACAAATGCAGGTATCTCACTCATGAAATTTAATCACAAATCTCCCTCCAAGACACTTCGGTATAAACAGCCCAGCCGAAGAAAACCACTCCAACAGTAACTTGCTCCCCGATGGCTCATTAAAAATGAAGCAGAGCTTAGTTTATTTCCGCAAAAACACATTTTAGCAGGCCTTTTATAAAATATGCATACTGGACTAAATTGTGTGAAACCTGGATGGGAGGAGCAGTGGTGAGGCCAAGCACCACAGAACCAACAAACTCCTTTTCAGGTTGCCCATTAAACGTCAGTGTGGCTTCTCAGTGCTGGCACATTCGAAGAAGGGGATTGAATGACACGGGGACAGGGTTTATCCCACCAGCCCGGCCCCACACTGTGCCAGCTGAGCAGGTAATTCAAGGCTCTGGTTCCCCATGAATCACTGTCTGCACCGCTCGGAGCCTGCTCTGCATACTAAACTCTTCCATTTCCCTGTGATTTTTCTTCTGGTGCTTGTAAATACACAGCTGGAATGTTCTACAAATGCCGAGGAACATCTTTCCGGTCCCTGTGAAAGCAGAGGTCATGATCCCAGTTTTGCACAAAGAATTGTGATGCAGGGAGATGAATGGAAACATAAATACACACAGATCTGAGGAGCTGACTTTGCAAAACTCACTCTTGTGGTTTTCAGAGTACAAAGCCCTTCCCTGCTGCTCCTTGACCAGTGCTCACAAGCCGAGGGATATTCCCTCTCCTAACACAGCCCAGGTTTTCGTGTGTTGCTGGTTTAATGTTGGAAGTGGTAGCGCTCAGTGTTCTTTTTTCTTACAGATCCATAGAATTGTCAAGGTTGGAAAAGACCTGCAAGATCATCACATCCAGCTGTGATTGCAGTGAATCCTTTAATGACGCCAGGAGGTGCCCACAGGGAAGAGCTCTGCAGCCTGAGGCTGGACCCTGGAGCCAAATGTGCAGTGGTCACCTGAGGCTCCTTGAAGGGCCAGATGAGCCAGCCAGGCTATGCTGGCGCTCTCACAAAAGAGATGGGCTTTTCCAACTGAGTTAGAGGGGCTCTGAGACCCTCAAAACATTGTTTATCACCAGCCTGGCAGGGAGGTGGGAGGTGGAAGAACCATCCAGACACCCCACCGTGGACAAGGAGAGCCACCAGTTCCCTCCAGGGCAGCAGATCAGGGTGACACAGGGGCACGTGTGCGCAGAGCAAAAGCATTTCACACCCTTCCACGAGTTTCATTTGGGAAGGCAGCAGCACTTCACGCCTGATGCTGCCCCCCTTTGCTGTGTCCCCCTCTCACACACACTGTCTTTTGTCTCCTCTTTGTCACAGCACTGCTGAACAGAGCCATGGGCACACAGCCCCGAGATTTCATCCCTCCTGGGTACAGCACTGCCCAGGCTGCGGCCAGCTGTAAATGCTGTGCATCTCCTTTGTACAGCTGAGCCAGGGCTGCCTGCCTGATGGCAGAGACAGCGCTGAGAAAACAACCATTCTTTCTTTTTTTTTCCCCCCCTCTTTTTGATAAAAGAAAACATTACCTCTCTGAGATTTACACACTAGATCAAGCATAAACCTGAATTATCTCCCTCTTCTCTTTCTCCAGGGAACAGATAATAGGTAGATCTATCCACCCGTCTGTTTTGTTACACGTCGCCCAGCTTGGCAGCGTTTTGGTTGCTATTAAACCAAGCTCACCCCCCTTGACATTTAAAGGGCTGTTGTGTGATTACTGTCACAGCCTGGTACGTGGATCCTTAAACCAATTCTCTCCTCTTCCCACCGATGATGGATTTTCTCGTTTATGCCACAGTAATGTGTTTTTCTCTCGCTGCGCTCCAGCAAAATGCTTTCACTGTCAGATGTGGTTTCGGGTGCAGCCTGTCCCCGCAGTGCCATGTTGTGATCAAGCAGCTCTGGGCAAATTGGAGCTGCTCTGTCTTTCAACAGCGTTAGTAAAACTCAATAGCGTGTGGCTCTGGGAGCCGGGTCACGCTGGGGTTGGATGCTCCTGCCTTCGGAGTCACTGCTGTGGTGCGGGACGGGGCAGAACACAGCGCTGTGAGTCCTGATGGGACCAGCAGCTACCACGGCTGACCCATTGTCCCTGTGCAGAACATCCCGTGGGACGTGTGGACATTGACTCCATGGTGAGGAGCACGTGATGCCTGAGAGCAGGGAGTGGGGGCTTTCTACCTCCTTGGGAGCAGAGCAAAGCTCCATCGGCTTGAGGGTTTGCAGCTCCTCCACTGGGTCAGCACATACGTGGGGAGAATGCACAGACCAGAGGGTTTGCTGGCACCAGAGCTTTTCCAGGTGATGTGCAAAGGACAGGAACATTTCAGTGAATCAAGTCCTTTAAACCCCTTTGACCTCTGTGTTCTCCTGTTGGCAAGACCAGAAAAGGTGACAGCGGTACCCAGTTCTGCCCAGCACTGGTGGGAAGTTTTGCCAGCAAGTCTCACGTGTCCAGCTGTAGAGTTCAACAGCTAAAAAGCACTTACCAGAGAGTTTGAAATATACAGCTGAGCCTTTGACCTGTTTGTACTTTGGGTATCTGATGTGAAAACCTTGCTCTGTACCTGCTTCCAGCCTGCTCCCACCACACAAACTCCTGCTTCTCCTGGAGCTGCTCACATTGAGGGACTTCACAGAATCATAGAATTGTTCCAGTTGGAAAAGACCTGTAAGACCACTGAGTCCAACCATTAACCCAGCACCAAGTGTTCACCACTAAACCATGTTCTCAAATGCCACATCCATATGCCTTTTAAATACCTCCAGGGATGGTGACTCCACCACTGCCCTGGGCAGCCTGTTCCAGGGCTTGGCAACCCTTTTGGTGAAGGAATTTTCCCTAATATACAATCTAGACTTCTTCTGGCAAAACCTGAGACCCTTTTCTCTCACCCTGTCCTTTGTTCCCTGGGAGCAAAGCCCGACCCCTCCCTGGTTCCTCCCTCCTGTCAGGGAGTTGCAGAGAGTGAGAAGGTCCCCCCTGAGCCTCCTTTTCTCCAGGCTGAGCCCCCCCAGCTCCCTCATCCACTCCAGACCCTTCCCCAGCTCCACTGCCCTTCTCTGGACACACTCCAGGACCTCAATGTCCTTCTTATAGTGAGTGGGAGCATCGATGTGCTTCAGTTCCTGTTGCCTTGGAAATGCCCTGGGAGTGGGACTACTCTGGCCCATTTCCCACTTGGAAAATACATCCGTCAGAGATCAAAATGCAAGTGACCCCCTTGGGTGGAGGGACATGGACCCCCATGACTGGTCATGTCACCTGGACACCTGAGTCCAAGGCACTTGCAGAGCACGTGTCCGTCCCACCATGGTGCTGCAGAGTGCCTGAGCTGAAAGCTCGGGGACCTCTGACTTAACCTAAAAAATAAGGGAAAATATCCCACTCCGCAGAGCTCAGCTGTATCAGCATCTCCTCTGTCCCCAATCCCCTGCTGCAGAGAAGGTTGCAGAGGTTTGTGTAGCTAATGAATTGTTATTCAAACCCACTTGCTTGTAGAGAAATATCCTCCACTAAATCCAGCTGTGCTGGGAAAAGATGTTTGCTCTCTCAGGCACTCCTCACTGTCCCCAGCTGGAGGTTTCTGTCCTATCAGCCTGCCAGCTGGGCAGTTTGTGTGCATGATTCAGATGGAGCCAGCTGGGCTGGTGTCCTCCACTCTGAGGATGATAGATCTGAGAGCCAGTGGCCTGCTGAGGAGCACTGTGGTGGCCAGGCATCTGCTGATTGCAGCACATCCACACGGCTGCCTCCCACCCACCGGGGGCTTTTTTTGGAAGAATAGCTCGTTGTGGCAAAATTTCTGCCTGACTCAGTTCCACAGGACTGTGCTTCCCTCTTACCAGGTGTTACTTGTCCTCTCCAGCAGACAGCAGCAGGCACCACGTCACGGAGCTTGACTACCTTGTCAGGCACAGAATAACCGTGCCCAGCCTTGAGCTCCTCTGTGCTGCTGAGTGCAGGTGTGCAGCAGCATCCTCAGGGCTCTCCACAGAGCTGAAATACACCCCAGAGTGGGATGGTGAGTCCTCCCCAAACTGTCCAGTTTAGTGTGCCTGCACTTTGGGGGTAAATAATCATCTTTAACCACAGCAGAGCCACGTGTAAGCAGGAGAAAGGCTGGGCAGTGCAGAGACAGAGGTCAACCCGGAAAGGACTGTGGCAGTCCCTTTTATTCAGTTCTCAGGCAGCCACACTCTGAAATACCCCAAAGCACTTGTTTTTCCACACAGGAGCTCCCTGGACCCTTGAGAGCCAGGCCAAGAGGTGTGGCTGCTGAGATGATCCCAAGGAAATGCCTCTGTGTTGCATCCTGGGGACCAGCGCTGGCATCTGCTCACTCTGACACCCTCTTGCTCTGCCAAACCCACATCCTTAAATGTCTCCAATCTCCAGCCACTGGTCACAGAGCCCCTGTACCCCCAGCTGCCTCCCCACCACCCCGACAAGCTGTTTAACACGGCCACAGTTGTGCAGGAGATGCTTCCAACACAGGCGCCTCGGATGAGCTGGTGCCCTTTGCAATCTCCTGTTGCATTCCTATAGTCTGGCCAATTTGCATAACAAACATGTGCTATAAATGTCAAAATCGGCCACGTCCATGTCTTATTTTCACTTCAGACTCTAATTGCATCATTTTGACTCTCACTTGCCTTTGCAAATAGCCGGAGCCTGGCACACTGAGGACATCACCTCCCCGGATCCGGAGCTGTGCTCCCAGAGCCCAACATCCATCTTCCTTACAGACACCCAAGAGCTCCTGCCTTCCCTGCAGCTGGAATTAGGGGCTTTGTTAGTGCTGCCCAGCACGAGTGGGCCCAGGGAGGAGAGAAAATCACATGCCGAGCCAGGAATGGCAGCTTGGGGAGGTAGACAGCTTCTTGTGCACACCAAGAGAAAAACTGAGGCAGGACTGGGTGTCCACGGCAGATCCATGGTGCAGGTCGGGGTTCCCAGCGCCATCCGTGTCTCTCCTTGGTTTGCAGTTTCTCAGGAAGTGCCATGAGAATGGACGTGCTCAGGTTGGTTTTGCAGACGCAGAGTGAGGAGAGACAGCTTCAAATCCTGCCGTCTTCCAGGCTTATCCATGCACTCCGTTCCTCCTCTGCTGAGCTGTGGATAAACCCTATACAAAACCCATATAAACCCTATACAAACTCTATATAAACCCTATATAAACCTACCTGCTGGTCTCCGTGAGGCCCCCAGTGTTTGCACCCGCTGCCTCCTGCGGGACACATTTTAGGCTTGTATCTAAATGTTTCAGGATCCCCAAAGCACCACTTTTCATTTTGTTCTGCAAATGCAAATGAGGATTTGCAGGAATCCATTTGATTCACGGGTTCATCCTTTATTTTGGCAGATAGCATCAGTTAAACGCGTGCTTATTTCTGCTTTCTGAGAACAATATAAACCACTTAAGTACACATACAAGATAGACTGATCCATAAGTGCTTATGAGCTGTTTGATTTACCGAGGCGTCTTTACCGTTGCCGAGTATCTTCCAAAGTCATTTATTATTTAGCAGTAAATTAAAGTAGAGGGTCTGTGATTTTCAACAACAGAAATTAATATTGTAGCACTGCTTTCTACCATATATATCTATAATTTACAGTGCTGAAATCAGCCAGATAGTGCTGCGAGACCATCGGTTTCCTTTCTCCCTTGTTACCTGCTGATCACTGCTGCATAGGGGACATAAAAAATGGACTGGCAGGAGAGTCACTCAATCAGGAAAGGGTAGTTTTAAATTAAAAATCCCATTTTTGTGGCCCTCACGAGGCCCCCTTTGCTTCCCGCTGCCCTCCCATGCACATCGCTTATGGATAATATAGTGAATGTGCAGCAATGTCGTGTTGAGAATGCTGAGTTTTAACCTCACTGCTTCTATGCTTAGGGGATATGATATTACTACTATTTCTACTACTATTATTACTATTATTATTATTACTACTACTACTATTATCATTATACCTGCAAACCTCACAAACACATGCTTTGCCCACCTGTTTGCTGGGGAGGGGTGGCCAAGGGGCAGAATCAGAATCCAAAAATAGTCATCTTGGGGAGGGACCACTGGAGATCATCCAGTCCAAACCCCTTGTCATGGCAGGGTCACCTGGAGCAGGTGACACAGGAACGTGTCCAGGTGGGTTTGGATTGTCTCCAGAGAGGGATACTCCACGCCCTGCCTGGGCAGCTGTTCCAGTGTTCTGCCACCCTCAACGTAAAGAAGCTCTTCTTCATGTTGAGGTGGAACTCCTCGTGTTTAAGTTTATGGCCATTTCTCCTTGAAAAGGGTCTGGCACCGTCCTCTGTGCCTTCCCCTTTAAACCTGGAGAAAGCGGTGGCTGTCGAGAGACACGAGTGACAGCAAGGACAGAGCCCTTCCTTCTGAGGCTCATAAAGTCCCTGTGTGACTTTAGGAACAAGTCTGGGGGTGTCACCATGGAGAACGATACATCCTTGAAGCTGGCAGCCCCTTCCTTTGTGTCTGGGCCAGCTCACCACCAGCAGCCTGGTGCCAGGTTCAAGTGCAATAACACGGCCAGGAAGTTTTATGGGCTGTGTCAGGCTCCGGCTGACACAAAGCAGCTCATAATTTATAGCAATCTCATGTACTACAAAGGCCAAACATGTCCCTCTTGGATGTAGCTCTGCAAGCCACGGGGATAAATCAGCTCCAGCAGGGAGCAAATAGGAGAAAAGCAGAAAAATGTCCCAAAACGTTCTTGGCTTCTTTGGAAGGAGGAGAGAGAAGGAGCCCTGCAAATGACCTACTGGTGTGGGTGGGTGTCCCAGTTGGCCTGTGCAGGCACCAGGGCTGGGCTGTGGTTTCTGAGTCCTGCCAGGACAGCCAGCATGTCACCTCCGATGTCTCCAAAACTGCCTTTTGTCCCTGTGTGAGCCCCCTGTCCTTCTGGAGCCCACCTGGGCTGCAGAGGAACGAGGTTTTGTACCCCAGAGCTGCAGAGGGCTGGGGGCTGCTCCCCAGGAGCCACGGGGAGATGTCTGGGTGCCGGCTGGGCTGCACTCCTTATGCTCACCTGGAAATGAGGCATCTGCACAGCACAGTCCTCATGTTTGGGACCTCTGTGGGGGCAGGATTTAAGCTTTTGGCCAACCAATCCATCTTCTGGAATAATCCCAGGAAACTCAGCCATAACTTAGGTGCTGCTTTCCCTCTCCCTTCTTCTCAGCCTGGAGAAATTTCCAAGGAGAAACTGTGGCAGCATTATTTGTCTTTGTTTTGGGGAAGAGGACCAAGCTGACTAAAAGAGCTGTGGGGTCTCAGAGACTCACCTGCAGGAGTTCTGAGGAGAAGAGGAATAGAAAGGAATGACACCCATGGACTCTGCAGGTGCTTTCCCTCTCTCCAAGCATCACCTCAACCCACATTGCCATCTCCTGGTGGAGCAGCACAACCCCACCTCCTGCTGTCTGTCAGAGGCATTTCACTGCACCAGTGGCTAAGGTTTCATCACACCAGGACTAGTGCCACTCCTGCCATGGTGCTGTGTGGTGTTCTGCCACCAGGACGGGATTCCATGGCCTGCTGATCCCATGGTTTTGGGATTATCACCTTATTTCCCCGAGCCTCCCGCTGGCCGGATCGCTGCTGAATTATATAGATGTCCTTCAATTTCTCAGCTCACTTAAGAGAGTTTTCTGTCTTGCGCTGAACCAGATAAAAAGGAGGAAAGACATCAGGAAATTCAGCCGCTAACAAGTCACATTTTCCCCGGTCTTCTTCTCAGTGTGGAGAAATTTCCAAGGAGAAACCGTGGCAGGATTATTTGTCTTTGTTTTGGGGAAGAAAAGCAAGCTGATTAAAAGCAAACATAAAGCAAGAGCTGCAGGGTCCCAGAGGCTCCTTCGCAGGAGTTCAAAGGAAAAAAAAACAAAAGAATAAAACTCTGGAACCATTAGAGCAAGACATTGAAGCTTTGAAGATCATATCAGTCATGGATGAATTAAAACACACAATAATTAGCACCGAAAGCGACAAGACCTGAGGAGGTGGGGGAAATTGGTTTCTTTGTGCTCGTCGAGACCTTCCAGGGACGCTTGTGCCAAGATGGGTTCGTGGGCCAGGCGTGTGGTGGCTGAGCTGCAGCAGCTGGGAGGAGGGTTATCACTGAGAAACACGCTGCTGTCTGCATGGCTTGGGATCTCAGCCCACCCTCAGCCCCCCTGCCCGGAGCAGGGATGGGACAGCAGCAGCCACGCTCCCCCCAGGAACTGTGCTGAGCCCCGAGATGATGTGACCTGGAGGTGGAGATAAGGTGGGAGAACAAAACTCCTCCAGGAGCGTTGGGAGGCACCTGAAGTTGATCTCCTCGGCGTCTGCCAGCTGGAGATTAGAGGCTTTTATTTTCCTCTTCCCAGTGGTAAGGGAAAAAAAAAAAACCCACACAAAAACAAACCCAAAAGAGAAATAGTGGAAAAAAACCCCATCCTGCATGCCAAACACGATCCCCAAATAAATATCATCGCTATGTTCTCCCATTAAAACAGCATTTACTTGAAGCTTTGAACACCTCGGGCTGCGGGATGCCGGGCTCTGGCTGCGGTGAGCGGTGGGATCCACACCTGCCAGCTGCTCCTGGCTCCTGCCCCCTTGGCAAACCCCCTCCTCTCAGTGCAGGAATCGTTCAGCAGAGCCCCTTGGCTTCAAATCTGCCCAGCAGTTAATTTCCTTGAAAATCAACAGATTAGATTAAAATTAGCTATCCCTGTAGATCAGGGTCCTGGGCTCCTCAAGAGAGGGAGTCCAGCTCTTCAAGAGTTCCACTTTCCCCCCTCGGAGCTGGGTCAGGCTCCCCTTGCTCTGTTCCTCCCACCGTGGGGTTGGGAATGGGGCTTTTGGGCTGCGGGTTTCTGCTCTGGCTCTGCAGAAAAGGGATGGCTGGACCATTGTGCTCTGACAATCCTCCGAGGGCAGCGAGTCCACCCAATCTCCAGCAGATGAATGGGAAGGAGCCGCTTTCCTGCGTGCACACACAACACCAGGGCAGAGATAAGGATGTTCAGTGGGAAGGAAAAAAACCAGGGAGATTCCTATCAAATAATGTGTTCCTGTATAAGCGATTCCCAGCAGCGTGGAGGCTGTGCTGGGCTCCGCGGCACTTTGGGAGGGAAATTCAGAACAGTGTAGGTTAAAAAAAAACCCCACAATTTGAATCAATTTTAATTTTTTAATTTTTTCTTTTTTTGTGGAGAAGGTAAAATCAGTCCAGGCAGTAAGGGCCAGCTCCAACCCCTCCACCCGTGGGGATGCTGAGGGTCAGTGGCACTGGGCGGCTGCACCAGTTCAGGTTTTACGAACTGGGTTTGTGTGTGCAGAACAACACCATCCACTGCCCTTGGTGGGGTGACGAGACCAGGTGGTGTGTCACCCACCCCCAGGGAGGGAAATCCACCTCTGTGGAGCTGGGCACGTCCCAGCCCCTCAGCCCCAGCATCCTCAACCCTTCACAGGTGCTTCTCCTGCTACTTCTTCCCTTCCCTCTCTACCCCCCATTTTACAGCTTCTAACTCAAATTGAGCAGATCAAAGCTGACCCCTCCTGCCAAAACTTTGTATTCCTTTAGATGGAAAAGATGTGAGAAACTCTGATGACCGATGCTTCCAGCAGCACGTGTCAAACCCTTCCTTGCTCAGGAGGAGCCCTGCTCCTGGCTGTTGAGGAGTGTGGAGAAGGGTGACAGATCAGGTAACCTGCAGGCAGCAAAGGTTTGCTGTTATATTTAAAATATCCCTGGAGCAAGTCTTCCCACCCTGGACCATGCAGTTAAAAAGCCTTTTCACCCTGGAATATTTATGAGTCCTGCTGAGTGTCTCAGATTAGCAAACACGTTGCTCCTTTTTCCCTTAGCCCGAGGGAGGACGAAGATTCTCCCCACATCTGAAAGGATCCTAATCTTAGGATAAGAGGACTTCTGAATCAGATAAATACAGGAGTGAAAGCCATGCACCCCCTCCCCACTTCAATGTCCCCACCTGCAGAGCCAAAGAGGGGACAGGGACACTATTTCCGAGGTCCCTCACATGGTGTGTGCCAGGGGGTGACTTTCCCCAGGGGAGGTGTCATTTTATCAAGGATGGGAACATGCAGGAAGGCTGCACCTCTCATTCCGGCTTCAGGCAGCCCCTGAGATCTCTAAGCATCCCCACTGCCACTAGATGTCAGTGAAGGCTGGAGCTGGGGCTCTGCTGGGGAAGGGCTGATCCCAGGGCAGAGCTGGGAAAGGAGAGAAAGGTGCTTGGATATGGGCATCCCACTGTACCCATTTCTGCAGGTGTCACCTGCCACCTCCAGGCATTGGCTCCAAGGTCTCCCCCACATCCTTTGACCCCTCGGGTGATGCAGGAAAGACCTCTGAACCTCGTGGCCAAGGCTTCAGGAGTCCCAGTTCCCCATCCCTGGCACTCAGCGGGCAGCATCCTCCATCCAGCAGGGAACTGCTCCCTCGTGGGTGATCAATAGCCCGTGAAAACAGCAGGAGAAAGAAATCAGGCGGTTTCTTTGAAGGATGTGCTACAAACACCTGGTTGGTGTGCAAGGAGGGGTGGGAGGCAGGGCTTCCAAGGACCACCCTGTGGATTGGCGCAGAGTGAGCCGTGGGATCAGCTGCCCCGCAGTGCTGGGCTCTGCACCGTCCCCAAAACCCTGTCACCAGCAATAATGCATCAGCTATTTAACATCCCCCTAGAATCATGCATCCTCCTAAAAGCATCCAGGTCCTGACGGATCCTTTGCTTTCCTACTGCAACAGATTTTGCCCTGTGCATGAAGGGTTATTTTGGCTTTCTCCCTGGGGATGAGCCACGTGGCAGCACCAAGCCAGGACGGGATGCTCCTGGGGCAGAGGACAGCCCCTGACCTCGCTCCAGACTGGGAGCTTTGCTGCTGCCCCCCAGCTGAAAGGTCCACTTGAGACCAGCTCCCCTCTCCAGCAAGCTGGGCTCACTTACGGCATTGACATATAACAAATATGTCTCATTTTCATGGAAAATGAGGAATAGGGATGTTACCGAGCGGAGCAATTTGATTTTGTGCTCATTGAATTATGACACATCAGCTGCAACCTCCCGATGAGATACGGTTCCCCAACACCAGTGGGCGATTATTTAGGCAGAGTTTGAAATAATTCCCTCCAGCAAAACCCATCAAGACCAACCCTTTTTCCCAGCAAATATCCCCTGAAATTACCATTTTCTAGTTAAAAAAAAAAAAGGGTGCTTTGCATCACCTTCTCAACTCTCTCTAGGCATGGGCTGGAGGTTCACAGATATGAAATACCACAGGAGGGTAAAAGTCCCATTCTCCTGCCAACCTTCCTCAGTGCGTATTTGGGGTCTCCCTTTGTCCTCACTGTTCCCAGGCCTGACACCCCATCCCTCAAATACAAAAAGTGCAACTTCCAATTCCATTTCTGCTCTTCCAAATATCTTACAAGAATCAGAGGGCTACCAAGGAGCAGCCCCTTCTCTGAAATGCCCCTGAAAGTCCACACTTCAGGTTTTGGATGGTTATTTTTTTTTCCTTGGGCTTGGTTTGACTTTTATTTTTTGTTTTGTTATTTATTTTTAAATGGTCTACTTGCTGAAGCCATTCTTATAGGTGAAGGTGGCCTTGCACTCGCTGGGGTTGGATGGCATCTGGTTTGCTGGGCTGGAATAACCTGTGGCAGCTCAGGGCAGAGTGAGGTGGGATGCTATTCCATATTTCCCGAGATTTTCGGGCACATGTGTAGGGATGGAGCGTGTCAGCGCAGGGCTCAGTCTGCCAGGGAACAAACAGCACTGAGCAGCTTTGCCACGTCCACAGCAGGCCTGGAGATGCTCACAGAGATGCTGTAAATCCCAAGTGAGATTTGCAGTGTATTAACCTCCCTGGGACACTTTTGGAGCTACAGGGGCCAGGGGAGGTTCGAAAAAGCACATTTGGCCAAGCCCTGGCTGACAAATTTCAGGGTGGCCCCGTGGCACGTGGCAGGGGGACAGAGCAAGGTCACCCCTGCCAGGGCCATCAGGGCAGCCCTGCCATCGCTGCCTGAATAATGCATAAAGCACCAGGAGACAGCAGCTCCATCTTCTGCAGCTCCATCAGTCCTGCTCCAGGCTCCAATCCCACCCATTTATTGGGAAGGGTTGATAAAAATCCAGCCACCATGACAAGATCCAGGGGCCTGGGAAGGCTGGGGCTGCCTCGGAGTTCACTGCATGTGGGAAAACAGCTATGAGGCTTTTTGAAGCCTTCTGAAGAGAATTAAAGGGGAATTAAGTTGCTCACTCCAGCTTAGTCAGTACAAATAAACCTTCAGCTGTTGGATTAGCAATGCCAGAGCAGGAGCAGTGGCTGCTGGAGTTTCTTTCCTTCCATTTTTTCTTTTCTTTTTTTTTTTTTTTTCTCTTTTTTATTTCATTCTTGTCATTCAGGGTAACAGAGTGTCAAACCAGGCTGGATTTTCTCCAAGCAAGCTTTGTCTTTGCAGCCACGATTCTATTGCTGTCATTCCTCGTGGAAATAAAGGAAGAAGCAAAACCAG
>VWZF01001601.1:176875-274141 GCA_013396755.1 Sclerurus mexicanus | reverse complement strand
ATCCTCACAGCCAGTCGGTGTCAGGACAGCAGGGCTCTCGAGGGGGATCAGGTTTATTTGAGGGGGGACAATAGACCAAAATTGCTTTGGATGAGTCCTCTGGATAAGGCAGGAAAAAAAAGGGATAAAACGTGGCTGGAGCGGGTCCTGCCTCCTCCTTCGCAATGTCCCAGTGGGTTCAGCCAGCCCTGGTGACACAGCCCTGAGTGGGTTTCACCTTTGCCTGGGCTTTGTGTGCACAGAAAGCAAAGCACGAGCTCGCTTTCCCTTCAGACACACATTTTGTTCCCTTCAGACACACGTTTTGTTCCCTTCAGACACACATTTCCATCGCTGCTGGGGCCATATAGAGCACACAAAGCCTCTAAACATCCGGGCACATGCCTTGGCCCCGCAGAGCCCAGAGCATTCCCCAAGGGATGGACGTGCTCCATGCCCCAGGCTGCAGCAATAGCTGCTCAAGAGCTGCCGTGACAGCTCCCAGGGGCTCTGGCTCGTGGGTTTATCTGGGCAGGACGTGCCGGAACACAAAGCAGACCAAGGGACCAGTGGCAGATGGGACGGGGAACACGGTAGGTGGTTTGGGACTGGTTTGTTCCCTGCAGGAACCTGCCGGACCTGGGCTGGGAGCATCCACTCTGTCTTCCCCGGCAAACGCACAGACACGGCTGCAGAGCTGCCTGACAAGTGATGAATTTGGCCCTGGCCTGAAAATGTCAGTTGATGTTCTCCTCCCCCGTGACAAACGTGCTGGGGTTTGATGCTAATCCAACAAGGGGCAGAACTGGCAAAAAAACTCCAGACACTGACACGGCAACTGAACCGTTCAGTGAAAGGTTTAACCCCTGATGGTCCCCTGTTTTGATAGATTGTTTATACATTTTTAAGACAGAGAAAATAGACATTTCTTCGTTTTCCAGGAGCTGCCATGCTGTCCAGGCCTGTGATGGGGGAAGATGCAGCTCAGAAGACCTGAGGATGGGGGACAGGGCTGGACCAGCCACTCCACCAGAGGAGGCATCACCTGAGCCCACTGGAGCACCGACCTGCCAGACCCAGTCCGGAGCTGGTGCGCAGAGTCACCGGGATGAACCTCGTCCCGCTAATAAAATAATTGAACGTGATGGCCTTGCCCCACTGGGATCACGGCCAATATCCATCACACAAACCTCATCCACCAAGGGACTTAACTGCTGACGAGGGAGGGAAAAGAACAGCTCGCTCCTGCTGCCAAACACAGCCCTGGAGCTCGGGTGGGTTTGCCCCAAGTGAACTGGCACCAGAGGGCACTTGGACCAGTCCTGAGAGACTTAACAGGCTCCTGCTGAACTGGGGATGGTGGTTTGTTCTGGGGTTTAAAGCAGGCTGGTTGGGAAATCTCCAGCTCTGATTAATGGGGTTTGCACCCTCCACCCTCGTTACCCGACCCCGGGGGAACAGCCCGGCCACTCCTAAGGAAAAACAACGAGCAAGCAGAAAGAGAAAAATGCCTATAATAGAACTTGGCTAATAAAAGCCATGACAAGGGTAATAAATGAGCCTCTCCTCGGCTGCCCTCCCTGTCTCAGAAGCCAACCCTTACTCCAAAGAGTGAATTTTGCCTCCTTTCCAACACTGAGCAGATTCAGCCGCCTGGAATGGAAGGGTTGGTTTGGGGTTTTTTTTCCCAGCTTGGATCAAAGCAACCTGGTCTGATCTCAGAGGCCAGATCCTTAGAAAAGATGGAAATCTATGAGCAGCGGCTGCTCCTCACGGGGCCATCCAGGCTAAAAAAGAAACTGCTCCAAACACTATTTTGGGAGATTTAGAAGGGTTTGTGTGTTTTCAAGTGGCATCCTCTGGACTTGGCTCCAGATGCTTGAAATTTCCATGTTGTATGTTAGTTCTTTCTGGGTGTTATCAAGGTAACCAGTGAGCTGGGATCCAGGAGCACATCCCACATCCCTG
The DNA here is from genome assembly GCA_013396755.1 of Sclerurus mexicanus. Lineage (NCBI taxonomy): Eukaryota > Metazoa > Chordata > Aves > Passeriformes > Furnariidae > Sclerurus > Sclerurus mexicanus. The sequence continues at coordinate 272,194 of VWZF01001601.1, read as the reverse complement.
GGCTGCAAGGAGAAGTAAAGGATTTCCCCTTCCACAGGGAAGATCCCTGTGTTCATACACAGATCATATGAGAACTACAAGGTTTTTATGTACATGGGGAAAAAATCCCATGTTTCTGTCCCCGGGCATTGGCCAAAACCTGGCTTTCCTAGAGCTCTGGGTCAATATCCCAGGGATATCAGCTCTTGGGGTTCCTGAGGAAGCCGCTGCCTGGGATGGGCCACAAAACCCCCAGACAGCAAACCCCCTGCCCTTGGCCGAGTCTCACACGCATTAATCAAGAAATATAGGATATTTTCATGGAAATCAGCCAGTTAACGAACAGTTTGCAGATGGAGCAGGGCCAAATGCCCATGAAAACAGCAGCAAACTCCTCTCACCAGCCCTGGTTTTCACACAGCCCCTTTTCCCACGAGCACCTTGGGCTCGTCTTGCACCAACACGTCCCTCCTCTCAGCCAGGCATGGTTTAGGCCAGAGCACACCGAACGGGTTTGAAAAATCAAACCAGACCTTTCCCTTTCCCTTTCCCAGAGCACAGGCAGCTCTGCAGGAGGAGGGAGCAGGGCAAACCCAGCTGGATGCTGCAGCCGCATGTCCCCAGCTCCCTTCATCCTCCACCGGTTCCGTCACTGGTGAAGCTGAGACCAAAGGCAAAACCTCACCAGGACCGTTTTTCCCCCTCTTATTTTCCATCTTTCACATTTTTGCACAGCCCTTCTGCCTGGCAACGTGCCACTGCTCCCACCAAACTGAAGCTGGAGGACTAGAGCAATCAAATTCATTTCCACAGGATATATTTAACTGGACGTGTTTTGCTTTAAACTGAAGTAGCCTACTGGGGATTCATTACCAAAATCCATCCTCATCCCATTTGTTGCTAATGGGAAGGAAGATGAGTTTTGAATAATCAAGAGCCAGCTCCTCTCTGCCTGTGCTGGATGGAGCAAAGCATGTGCTGCTGCTCTGCCCCTCGCACCTCGTGGTAACCCTGCAGCCCCCCTAAACTACTTTGGCACCCTAAAAAACCCCCAGGTATTTAGAGAGTCACAGGATGGTTTGGGTTGGAAGGGACCTCAAAGTTCCTTTAGCTTAACCCCCCTGCCATGGGCAGGGACACCTTCCTCTGAAGAGGCTGCTCACAGCCCTGTCCAACCTGGCCTTGAATGTTTCCAGGGATGTGGAATCCTGTGCCAAAGCCTCACCACCCCCGTAATACAAACATTCTCTTCTTTTATCTAGTCCGAACCCACCCTCTCAGTTTGAAAACATCCTTCCTTGTCCTGTCACAACAAGCCCCAATAAAAAGCGTGTTCCCAGGAGATGAATCCCCCCAAACTCCCAGGCAGCTCCCGTTCGCAGGACTCCTGGAGGATCCTGGCTGGGACATGAGCTCCCGGTGTGGATGCTGGACTTTGCAACACGTTGGCTGCGCATCAAACTCAGCAGCAGGTGACCTAAAACAATAAAAATTCCCTTTAAAAACTAAAAGAAAGAGGCTGGGGAACTGATGTTTTCCAGCTTAAATCTCTTCGCTTTCTGGTCTGTTGCTGCATCATCTCTGGAGGGCTGGGCTGCCCGAGCACATCGGATGGCAGTCCCTGGCCCTCACAAGAGCAGCAGGCAAAGTGATGATGAATTCCTCCAGTTAATTAAAAAGCCCCACTCCAACAATGTTGCAGAGCTTTTGAACTAATTTCTGAGCGTTTATTCATTTTGTCCCAGCACAATCTCTGTGGAAATGTAAAATTCAGCTCCTGTCTGATTTTCTCTTTGCGTTGACTGGAAGGAGAAAGAACGAATGGATTCTGCTAAATTAATTATCAGCATTGATTTCTTGTCTTTTTTATATTTTTATCCCAAGACAGAGCCCTCAGTAACTTTGAAGAATCTCTAGCACTCAGGCTCGGAAAATTGATCTAGCAGTTTCTGTGAAGCAGCATTTCCGAGCTCCCCTTCCTCAAAATACACTCTAAATGTTAATTTGCATGCTCGAAAGGAAGCAGGTGATTTGTCATTATATTTGCCTCCTCTCCCAGATGTAGCTGCTCGTTCCCTTCTTAATTGATTTTCATATTTAGATTCAGTTCTAGGGAAAGTAATTTGGGGACTGAATCGGAGGGAGAATTAATAGCTGACAACAAATGGGAACTTGGATGGGACTTCATTAGACCATCCGAGTGCCCAGACTGGGCCTCTCTTCCTCGGCAGTTTCATTTTCTTCCTCTGTTATAAATCATTATGTTGAAAACCGGCCCCAGAATAGAGAGTCCTCACTGCTTTTCGCAGAACAGAGGTGAAAGCTGCCACATAAGGTGGAAAGATTTGCAAACATTCCCTGGGATAGAAGCTCCGGAGGGTCGTTCTGGCTCCATCAGTCATTGCCAGTGGGAGCTCAGGGGTGCGGGGCTGGGACATCCCCGCAGGCAGACCCAAAACCCATGGGGAGCATCACCAGCAGTGGCTGCCCTGATGTCCGTGCCCATCCAGGCAGCACGGATTCACCTCGGGATGCGCCCGGAGCTCCGGCTGCACCGAGAGGGACCTGCCCTGGGGAGAGGAGAGGAGCCCGAGGCAGTGGCAGGACTTTTCCAGAAGAGATGCCACGTCCTGAAGGCGCCCAGGGAAGCGCAGCCACAAAAACCAGTGTGGAAGTCTCAGGGCATTCCAGGCCCTTTGCAGCTGGCACCCGCAGCTGGCAGCACCCGCAGCTGGCAGAGGACGCACAGAAGCGCTCGTGTGCCCTCCCCGCTGGGAACCTCAAGGCACGTGGGATGCTCGTGTTGGCCGAATATCTGTGAATTTTGGCTGGGAGAAGCACGAAGCTTGAGAGATCCCGGTGCTGCTGAGCCTGGAGCATCGTGGGGCAGCTCTGCAGGGATGCCACAGCTCAGGAGAATCTCTGATAGCGTCCCACAGCTCTCATTAAGGTTACTTAATTAACAACCACGAGGCAGAGCTGCTGGGAATTACCCAACACCGAAGGTTCCCTGCCTTTACCGGCCCAAGGAGCTGCACTTCCACTTCAGCTCTGGTTTTGCTCATTGCACTTTTAGCACGGAACTTAAAAAAAAAAGAAAAAAAGGAAAAAAAAATCCCCCCCCCACACACACACATAGGGGGGAAAAAAAAAACCAACCACAACCCAAAACCAAAAAACCAGCAAAACAGAAAACACCCCCGAAATAACCCCTCTTTTAAGGAAGAATTGGTTTTTTCTACCAGTGCATTTCTCCTGGCTGTCTGGAGAAAGGAGTTTCATCCTCTCTTCTAAACACAGTTAATTCTTTTATAAATTAACTTGCACTGTGTCACAGTACATTACCTCACCTTGGAATATTTTCATTCTGAACTTGCCGAGGCTGATGAATGGAACAATTCTTGGATTTTCTCGGGGGGTGTTTTACCCGTAATGTAACTTATTAAAATAACAGCTGACTGCTGAAGAAATTGCCCTTCTTCAACAGGGTCCAGGTTATCCTGCAGAGCCCAGAAAAGGAATAATGGTTTGTGGCAAAACTGTTAAATCAGCAGCCCTCGTATAGACGGGCACTGGGGTTTCCTGCAATCGTTGGCAATTGCTGGGTGAGGTGCCAAGGGCCAGGGGCTGTCTGGAAAGCAGGGATCCCCGGGAGGGGAAGGGCACAAGGTCACCTCGAGGGGGGACAACTCAGCTGAGCCCTGCCAGCAACGATGATGCCCCTGCCCACCCACCGTGGCCGGGGAGCTGTACCTGCTCTCGTGGCTGTGGTGATTTATTCCAGCATTTTATCTCTGGCTGTGAGATGCTGTTTATTTACAGCAGGGGCCACGAGGCAGAGCAAGGCAGGTTCACCTCTGTCCATATTTGCTTTTGCCGGTGTGTCTGAGTGGTGAGCAGGAGCCTTGGCTCAGCCGGCACCGCTGTCTGCTCCCCAGCTCCAGGGAAGCGTGTTCCTTGGGGCACCCACTCCCCTGCCAGCCGAGGGATGAGGATCCCAGCCCTGCCAGCTGTCCCTGGAGAGTGGGAAAAGGTTTTCCCCCCCCTTTCCAAAGATTCGAGGATGCTGTTTCTTTAGTTATTAGCCCCATTTCCAAAGGCCACCCCTCCTTTCTCTGTCAGCTACAGCCAGTTCCAGGATTGCTGGATTCAAGTCCACCTGCCCATCCTGTGACAGAAATGAGGTGACCGGTCACACCATCCCATCCCTGCTCCCAAAACAGCTCTGGTTTTAGCCCCTGTCAGCCTGGCTTGGGCCCAGCACAATCTAAAGGACAATTTCAGCAGCCAGGAAGAGAGAAGGCAGCTCCCACTGAGACAAGAAGTTGACATAACCCCTGACACTCCAATGTTTTCACATTTCCAGAGAGAGGCATGTGCCACAACCTCAGAGCTCCGGGGACAGCAGCAGCTCCGGACTGAAGGCACCAGGGTGTCTCCAGCAGCATCAGAACTCCTCTGAAACCTGAGCCAGGTAGAAAAGCCACCAGCCAAAGGAGGAAAAGCCACGGGGCAACCAGTCCTGCCCAGCTGGGGCTGCCCTCAGCCCTGTGCTGCTCACATGCACCACCTGACTTTGGCCTCTCCCTCCCAGAAAAAATAAAGGAGATGCAAACCACCTTCTTCCCTTTCCCTCTGGGTCAGGGAGGGCCATCAACCCTTGTCTGCCCAGACACCCTTCCCTGTAACCCAGGTGCCCCTCCCTGGGCTGACACTTCCATATTGGTCCCATTTCTTCCCTTTCCAGCCCCTCATCTCTTCCCAGGGCGTTGCTTGGCTGCTGCCAGCAGTGATGAGAAAAAGCAGATGGTAAATGGACTCGTTTTCTGGACCAAGGTTAATGCAGAGAATGAGCAGCAGAGGAGCAAATGGAGCTACTTGAAGGATCAAGGAGTCAGGGGGACATGGTGTGTGGGAAGGGAAGGTGCAACATCCCTCGGGTGGAAGAGGAGAGCAGTCCAGGGTCACTCCACCCATCCAACAGGCAAATCACCTTGTGTTGGGAGGTTTGGGCTGTCCCCAGCCCGGTGACATCCAGGGATGCTGCTGGCACAGCCACCGGCTCTGCTGGGTCAGCCAAGACACCACTTCAGTTCCGTTCCTCAGTTTCCCAGCTCGTCCCCCCCCAGCTCAGTTGTCGGCAGCTCTGGCAGTGACACGTCACACGTCCAAAACACAGCGGGACTCTCTGCTGAGAGACGTAACTCCAAGCCAAACGCTTCTCCTTGGTATCTCCTGGGAAGAGCAGCCGGTCGTGAGCTTCGGCAGCAGAGCCCCAGCTGGCAGGAGGGCAGAGCCGGCTCCCGGTCCTGCCTCGTGCCAAAGCATCCCGATTTCACCCGTGGCCAGGCTTAGAAAAATCCAGGGGTCTGCACGCACGGCCTCTGCTCGGTGTTCAGCCAAGCTTAAAAAATCCTTCTTGCTTTTCTGCACCGCCTGCAGCCGAGCTGGCCGGGGAGCCTGGCATGGGAATGGTTAGGGGTGCCAGGCTGCTGGAAGAGGGGCAGCTGCCTGAGGGCTGTCCTGGAAATCCTCCTTCTGCATTAGTCCCCCTGGTGCCAGAGCCAGCACAGCCCCTGGGCGAGGGGCTGAAGCCAGAAAGGCTGGGCTTGAACCATCCCAGATCCCAACCTCCCTTGTTCTATCAGGCACCTCTGCCTACAGCTCCTTGGGACCCTTCCTGCCATCTAAGAAATATTTCCTCTTCCTCCATCAGCAAATCTGCCCGGAGCCCCCAAGGCCCGATGGCAGGAGCTGCTGGGACAGAGCAGTGCTGGGAAGTGGGGCAGCAGCCTCTGCTTCCCAAATCCCTTCTTAATTATGAACGATGAGCACTCGAAAATCTGACCCGAGGTGCCTGTTGTTGAGTCATCCTCTGTTTAATTGCTTGCAAATATTACACCGTCTCGCGGTGTGGGCTGTAAATTACCAGCAAATAAAGTGTGGAAGCTGGTTTACAGCTAATATATTGCTGCTTGGGAAAGTTTGGGATTCAATACATCTTCCTGCTGAGCGAGCAGCCCCTTCCCTGGGGCTCAGGCTCCAGCAAGGGCTGTGAGTGCTGGGCTGGGGGATGCTGACCCCTTGCTGGGCCATGCCTGCACCTGGCAGGTAGGAAGAGCCATGGAGGGTGAGGAAACACAGAGACATCCAGTCCAGCTGCTCTAACAATGGCACTGCCGCTCACTGAGAGCCTCAGAAGTGCCAAGCACTATTTATCAATATTTCCCAATACCCCCTAAGGTGAGTCTTTCTGAGGATTTCGACGAGAGGGTTCATTAAGTGACTTCAAGTGAAAAAGAAAAAAAAAAAGAAATAATAAAAGCTGCTGTTCAGCAGTACAGATTTCCCCAGAGGCTTCTGTTATTATCGTCTTCCCAGTTATGAGTGATTTATCCTTAATGTTCCTGGCTTGGCGTACACTCTGCAAATTATTGCTCCCATTGTGGATCCAGTCTGGCTCTCCTGGGACGCAGGGACACGGCCACCACAGGTACCAGCATCCCTCTGCCTTCCCTGGCAGTCCCTGGGGTCTGGGCTCTGCCACAGCCCCTCCCAAGGCTGAGACATCACCTCTTACTGATCCCCAGAGAACTGAAAGTCACTGCAGGAATTTTGGAGATTGGGATGAAATTTGAAGGTGTCTGCTGTGGGGTGGTGAAGCTTCTGGGGCAACTTGGATGGTGCCACGTGGATCTTCATGGCCACAGCTGGTGGTGACCTGAGTCGGGCAGGACTCCTGCCAGCAGTCAGCTCTGCTAGGAAACTCTCCAAGAAAACACTGTTGAAATTGCCCCCAGATTTAACCTTATTTATTAATTCCCATCTCTGGACTCTGAGGACATCTGTCCATCACCAAAAGGTATCTGTTTACCACCTAAACGCATCTTGAATTAATTCCCATCTCTGGACTCCGAGGACATCTATCCATCACCGAAATGTACCTGTCCAAGGGGAAGGCAGTGGCAGTCGTTTGAGACGTTGAGAAAACAGGAGGAGAAGCAGAAAACAGCAGGAGTGCCGGGGAGGAGCAGAGCACCTTCCAGAACAGGTGGTGGCCAAGCAAGGGAAGAAAAAGGTGTCTCCCCTCCGTGCCTCGAGCCGTTGGTTTCTTTTCCAGGCACACATCTGGCTGAAGGAGAGCTCAGGTGACAGCTCAGGACTGCAGCAGGATCTCCAGTCACATTAAAATGACAAAGTTCCAAGCATGAAATGATGGCTTGGATGTGTTTTGTCGGTGACTAACAGGAAATAAGATGTCACATCGTTTCTAGGTCGTTCTCGGAGCCGTGCAGGAAGGAAATGATACTTTTTGAAGCAAGGCATCCCCTCCCAAGAAATCAAGGTTATTTCAGAGTTTTATGACTTCCTGTTTGCCATCAGAAAGCAGGAGGCAAAAACCCACAGCAGCCTCAAACACACCCCAACCCACTGTGTCCCTCTGATTATACCTAGAAAAGGCAAATGAAGTGTTAAGAAGTGCTACAGCTTTTTTCCTCCATAACTCCAAGATGAAGGATAATTAATTGATGTTGTGCTTTGCAAAGAAATGCTAACTAAAATTAGCTTTTTTTTTTTTCCCTTTTGTTGTGTGCGACCTGCAAATGCTCAGTGATTCCTGAGGGCTGCTGCTGGGGGATGGATCCTCTGCAGATGCTGGGCAGGGGTCAGTCCTTCACGAGTTTCAGCAGCAGCTTGTGGCCCAAAGGAGGATTTTTTTGGGATCAGCCAGTGAGTTTTGCTACATTTCATCTCAAAATTCTCTCCAACTACCTGGAAGGAGGTTGTGGACAGACAGGGGTCAGTCTCTTCTCCCAAGTAACAAGCACTAGGAGTGGAGGAAATGGTCTCAAGTTGCACTAGAGGAGGTTTATTTTGGATATGAGGAACTATTTCTCCACAGAAAGGGTTGTCAAGCATTGGAGCAGTCTGCCCAGAGCAGTGGTGGCATCACCATCACTAGAAGTGTTCAAAAAATATGTGTGATGCTCAGGGACATGAGGTACTGCTGGGTTAATGGTTGGACTCAATGGTCTCAGAGGTCTTTTCCAGGCTTCAGGATTCTGGGATTCTCTCCTAAGCATCACCCTGAAGTGGAAGGAAGGTGTGTCCATGGTCTGTCAGTCCCACCAACCCCATCACTGATGGCTTTTAAAAATCTTATGGCTTCCCCCTCCTCCCCATCTGCTTCAGACAGTCCTTGACTCGGGACCGCAAAGGAAAACTACAGCTCCTCAGAAACACGGGTGGGGAATGAGATTTATGTTCACATCAGGGATGATGGAGGGAGAGACTGTGGTTGTTCCCTGGGGGCGCCCAGTTGGGGTGTTCCTTGCCTGGGCTCACCCAGCATCTCCTGCAGACCAGTTCCCCCCCATATCACTGCTTGGAGAACGTCACCCATCCCTTAGGAAAAGCCTGGGGCAGCCAGCAAGCCTTTTCCTCAGCCAGAAATACCTGGAAGAGGGCAAGAGAAGAGGGGAGGAAGGAAGCTGTAAAGCAGAGGAAGCTGTAAGGCATTCCCAGCCTTGGCATGGCGACACTCGGGAGCTGGAAAGGCATAAAAGAGTATCTGGTCTTTGTTCAGCCCTGGAGCCACGGCACTGGCAAAGATGACCAAGAATAATAGAACTTCCACCAGCCCTAGGTTTTCCTTGATGAATGTTAAGGCTTTTCCCAACAAGAATTCTGAACAGTGTGCAAGTAACACAGAAAACATTTTTGTTGTCTCCGGGGAGGAAGATGCACATAAAGTGGTTTTTCCTGGCCGGGTTGTGCTGGCAGCAGCCCTGGGTGCAAATAGGTGCTGCACAGATTTCAGGAGCCACCTTGCAGAAACGCTGGAAGGAAACGTGTCCTTCTCTCCTTCAGCTAATTTTGTATTTCTCTTTCTGGCTGTGCTGCAGAGACTAATGAACGTGGGTGATTTGCCATCAGATAAATTGCATGCCATTAGCTGCCTGTTTAGAGACCATATTTCCTCTTTGCGATGAGAGCTCAATATCTTTCCAATGAGTTATTACTTGTACATCTTCGAGACCTGGACTGTAAGTACCAAGCAATTACTGCGCCGTAATTCCAGGGCTGCTCGCCTCCCTGCTAGACACAGTCTCTTAAGCCTCGTCAGGTTGACTGGAGGAAGCTTTTTTAGGTTTCAAAGAATGGCTTAATGGCAGCTCTTTCGAGCAGCTCCCTTTTTTCCCTTCTCCTTTTCCACCCAGTCTTTTGATCATGCACTGCAACCTCCTCGCCCAGCGATGCTGAGTGGTGCGGGATGTGGTTGCTGGGCCACGAGGGTTGCACTTTGCAATAGGAGTGTGTTGGAAATCACAGAAAAGTGGCCAAAATCTTGTGCCTGCGCGTGCACTAAACCACGGCACTGCCGCCCTGTTATGCCCAAGGTCTCCCAGAGGCCTGGCACGGCCATTCACCCCAGCCCAGCATTTCCCAGGAATGCAGCTCGTCTTGGTGTCTCCACCCCTGCCAGCTCCAACAGCCTCGAGCAGACACCTCCCAACTCTAGGGCCACTTACCCTGTTTGCACAGCAGCAAGAAGAGCCCTTCCTTCCCTTTAGGAAAAGCTCTTTGCCCTGGGACACAAGTCCAGAGGCGCATTTGCATCTTTAATAGGAGCTGTTATTGAGCTCCGAGCTTCCAGTTGAGGCCAGAGCTCGGTGTGGTGGATCAGGGGCAGGGCTTGGCTCTGGCAGCAGCCCCAAGCACCAATTCCTAGCAAACAGGTTTATTCCATGAATGATGAATAATATTAACTAAGGAAGAACATTCCGGATGAGCCTCTAAACACCAAAGTAAGCGATGGATGGATGGATGGATGGATGGATGGATGGATGGATGGATGGATGGATGGATGGATGGATGGACACCACAAACCTCTAGTTTGCCAAGGCGAATGTTCCCTTGCAGTATAAAGTTCAAAGCTGAGCCAGCCAGGAAACTTTCTTATTTTCTCTTTCTCTTTGTTTGTTTGTTTGTTTGTTTGTTTTTAACTGATCTTCCCACTCTTGACATCACTGCAGCTTCAGCCCTTGGGAGATCTTCCAATACACTCCTAAAGACATTGACCCCAGCTGCTCTTGGCTGGGGAGATGCTCGTTTGAACTAAAATCTCTTTCTATTCTTCCTGTTACTTTAATCCCAATACCAGTGCCGGTAAAGCACCCCATCCTGGATCGAGCCTGAGTCAGGTTCGTCCCTCCCTTTCCCTTCTCCAGAAAGAGAAATAAATAAGGATTATCCTTTGCAGCGAGTTTTTCTGAATGATCAAGTCACTGAACCCCTGCGGGAGATCTTTCAGCCTCCCAAACTGCTGACGTTGAAATGTATCCAGGAGACCAGAGTAATACTGTGAGTATTTTAAATAGATCAAATAATCATCACTTTGCAAAGCCAGATTTCCATGTCCCAGGCCCCAGGCAGGTGGAGTTCAAGTGCATTTCGATAGAGTATTAATAGTGTGTTAATGAAGCCCGCGCTCACTGCCTGCAATCTTCAAAGGCACTCTTGTTTTTGAACTGTAATTGTCCACTGAGAAATGACAAAACAAACAGCAATTACGCTGGAAAAGGGATTTTAAAAAAATTATGCCAGTAGGACTGGAGCTCATAAAACAGCACTGGTGATATATACACATTAAACTGCTGCCAGTTGCTGGAGAAACGAGAGCACAGAAGTGCCTTGTTTTCCTGTTTTCCTTCTTTTGCCTTTTTTCATTATTAAATTTTTGCAGTGGGAGCGATGCCCAGGGAGGGAGGCAGATGGTGCATCTGCAGCCAGATCCACGAGGAGCTCCCAAAACCTCCTCGGGTTGTGGTGGGGACCGAGGCTGGTCCTCTGGCACTCCTGAGCTCACAGGAATCACATCCTTGGAAATGCCAAATAATTCCCCCACTCCCAGGGTGCCACAACACTGGGAATTCCCTCCAGCATTGCTCCCTTAAGGGGCAAAGCTACAGGATGTGCCCTGAAAACAGCTCTAACCCAGCCAGGGGGCATTTTTATTAGCACGATGCAAATGATTTATTGTCTTTAGTAGGATGGTCCGTGTCCCTCTTTGTGTGCAATCCACGGAATTCTTTTCCATGAGATATTAAAACCAACTGGACCTGGTGTGCAGAAAACTGCTGATAACAACACGAGGCCATTTATATTGCGTGGGATTGTTAAAGTGAAAACCCCAGCCAGGCAGTGGTGGGCAATTACTGTCGCTCTGACCTGCAAATGGGGAAAAATTCCCCTGCCTGGGAAGGAGAAATAGAAGTTATGGACTGGACTCAGTGCTGTGGCAAGGCAAATCACAGTAATAATGTCTGTGTCGGGAAAGATTAGGGGCCGAAGTGCTCCCTGCCTGCTCTGCCACGTTGGCTTTCCACCTTTATTTTTGGAGTGTTTCTACTTTTAGAACAGTTTCTCTTTTTTTTTTCAGTAAAAATCGAGTTTATTGTTGAAATGCAACCGACTGTAATTTAAGTAGCCTGTGTAAAAACATGAAGCAGCACGTGGGTGCTGTCAGCTCTCTGAAGAAGCTCCAAAACCACTGAAGTTTTAGTGGCTGAAGGGATGAATCCAGCACCTACCAGCATTACCCCCCTCCCAAACTGCAGGCAAAATAAAAGCCTCTCTGCGAAATAAATACCTTCTGCTTCAACATCTCCCACTAATTTAGTCATTACAAAGGCAAGGAGTTGGGGATGAGGAAAAATGGAAAAGCTCATTTGCCTTTTCCTGCCTGCGAATAAACCCAAAGTAATAGATTAATTTTAAACCCATAAAGAATATGAAAACTGGGACCGAAGCACTCAGCTCCCTCCTAGTGGGTAGTGCTTATCTTGTTTAGGAAATCAGTTTTAAATGCACGCTCAGATAAGCTAATTTTTTCACTGTAGCTAGCACATTTTAAATAGTTTTATTTAACTAATAAAAATCCATTTTTGATGCTGTTTTTGGGCATCTTAAATAGAAAACCAATTTCCATCCAAATAGACCATGGCATACATGGTGAGTCTAAAATTAATAACCATCTCATAAAAAAGAAATACATCATTGCCTATATTATAACATAATAAAATGCAAACACAAAGAATTGCTCTAAATGTGCATCAAGCTACATAATTGCTTGAGTAACCTCACACACATAAAGTGTTTTCCTCTGCTTAGCAAAACAGAGGAATTGCAGAAGAATAAAACCTGCAGGTTGCTGCTTACCAACAAAGAAGAATCAACTTAAGAAAGTAAATAAAACCTACGAATGAGGAACAGGATCAAAGCTGATCATTCAAACCAAGCTTTCTGCTTTGCTAATTTAAATGATCATTAAAACAGGCGGCTGAAATAAATCATCTCCAAAGTCTTCAGCTTTAAAAATCCTTCCACCCTGGGAAGGGCTGGGGAGGGCTGAGGGGCAGCCCTGGCTCTCCGAGGGATGCGGTGGGAAGTGGTGGGACACGGTGGGACAGTGCCAGGGGACCTGCCATGCCTTACCCGCCCACCCTGTGACCCTCAGGATGGTGCTGAGCTCTCAGGGATTAAAACCCCTAAATTGCAAGTGGCAAGAGTGGATTAAAAAAGTCTGAATTACAAGTTCCAAGAGCTGCCCGGGGTCATTCGATGCTTCCCAGTCCCAGCTCCATCCGACACTACGTGCTTGGAAAGGCACTTGTTCCACAGTTGTTCCTGACTGTACGGGTCAAGGAAAGAAAACTGGGATCCGAGGAGAGTCAGGGATTCTAGGAAAGAACCAGAGTGATGGCTGATGCTCCATTTTGATGCACAACCCGTGATGTTCAGGAAACAATGGATGATGCAGAGGCACAGAGTGGAGCCATGGAATCCTGATTCCCCACAGCCACCAAATCCACCCCTTCCCAAGTTTTTTATGGGCAGGACGTGCAAGTTTCACAGGAATCTACCACTGTGGAGCAGTGAGTTTGTTTGTTTGCGCCGTGCCAGGCTCCCATGGTCCTACCCACTGCTCTGTGGGAAGCACAATCATTTTGGAGCGGATGGAGGGATGTCTGAAGAGAGGGGTTGGGATTTTAGCAGGACCTGGGGCAGGCCAGAGGACACGCAGGGACATGGTGGGGCACCTTCCCCCTGGCTACGGCTGCATCCTGGGAAGACATTCAAGAAAAACTCCGATTCCTTCCTGGCATGTCTGGCTTTGACTCCTTTCCAAAGCACACCCCCGCTCCCGAGCGAGCCAGAGCATCTTTCCTTCGTGTGAAAGAGAGAAGCTCAGCAAGATGTAGCAATAATCTGTTGTTTTCTATTCCACTGCTCGGCGAGGAGCCCCTGGGGATGGCGGGGAAGGAAAGGGACCTCGAAATAGCAGAAGACACTCTGTGCAGTTGGGGAGGCTTTCTGGAACAAAGAAAAACCTGAAATAGAGCAAATGTTCCCCTTCCCTAACACCGTTCCAAGGAAAGGGCTTGGGTGTGAGCAGCACGAGGTGCCCTATGTTTTGGCTTGGCTGGGAATAGCTACCAGCACCCGCTTGGAAGAGGCAGGAGGCTTTGGAGGGACATCTACCACCATCAGCCAGATGTGAAACCCCAGGGCTGGGCCTCCCATGTCACATCTGCTTCAGAACTTGGGGTTGGTTCAACTCCCCTGCCCGCATGTTGCTCAGCCTTGTGTCTTGGCATCGATTGCTCCATCCAGGAAGAGCATTTCCAGAGTGCTGGCTCTGGAGGAGAGGCAATCTCTGGGCTTGTCACCCGGGGCTCCCTCTGAGCACACGCCAGAGAAAGAAATGCTAAAATTGCCACTGTCTCCTCTGGAAGAAGGACCCACATGCCAACAGCTCCAGGAGCTGAGCATCCGCTGAGTTAACAGTTTGAGTTGATGATCTTAGAGGTGTTTTCCAACCCTAAAGATTCTATGGCTGGCACAGGACTGCCCCAGGCCCTCCCTGCTCTGGGACTGCACAGGGACAAGGCCACCCATCCCCACAGGACGCCCCAGGGCGGTGCTGACTCCCAGGGCACAGGGGACACATGGCCAGTCTGACGCCCCCATTTGAAGCCCATTGCCTGCAGTGGAACCACCATAAGCTGTGCCTTCCCCATCCTCTCCATCGGGTCCCTGCTGTGCTTCCAAAAGGAGACCTGAGCATCTGGGCTTCATCTCGTCTCCCCATCATCCTCCCGCCATGAGAAAAGAGAGGAGATGCCTCAAGCTAGCAAGGGGAAAGGTGCTCGGTAGCCAGGGCTGTAGGACCTGTTCTTTGCTGTGGATGGGATGATGGAAGGACAGGGAGAGTCTAATTCCTTCTGCTGGAGCACACAAGCGGAAATTTGGTCTCTGGGAAGGGTGAGAGGCACCTTTGCAGCACCCAGCCTTGGAAAGGGGTGAGCCCAGGAGGGAGCAGACCCCACCGCTGGCTCCCTGCTCGAGGACGCAGCAGCAGGGAGGAGTTGCTGTAGATTTTGGTGCCTGCCTGTCTTGAGCTCTGGCCACATCCCAGCTCAGTAATTTTTTAGTTCTCGCCACTGCCTTGTTAAACCAAACTGGGCACCAGCCGAAAGCAAAAGCACCGGCACCAGATGTCCCAGGTCCCAGCGGACACTTGTTTGCCGTATGAAGCACCAGCCCAAGGCTTTCTTTGTCTTGCCAAAAACGCAGTGCTAAGGCAAAGCACAGGCGTTGTGCTGCCAGGAGGTATAAATTGGCACCTATTAGCCGTCCTCGAAATAATCTGAACTTGTTTGACATAACGAGGTGATTAAATCAGCGTGAGAAATTCTGCTTCTTGAAGCCAAGAGGACACGGGGAGATAAAACACATTTAAAATCTCAGCTCAATTAGGGGAAGGACGAAGAGGGGTTTGGGGAGGGGGATGCCTGCTTGGGCTTCACGGAGCTTGCTGTGCCATGCCAGTGCTGGGCCGGGGAGAACAGGGGGCTGCATCACCCAACAGCCCTGCCTCCTTTGTTAGTGCTCCGAGGGCTTGGAAAACACAAAGATTGCCTCATTTGCCTAATTCCACCCATTCTTGAGCCCTCTCATCCACATCAGGGTGTGCAAGGACACTGGTGCCACCATCTCCCACACCAACTGCCCGTGGGTTCTCCCACTGCCACGCTCTTGCTGTAGAAACTGGATGTGTTAAAGCCGGTGCGAACACAGAGGGGACGGGCTCTGTCAGCAGAGAGTGTCTTGGCAAAGAGTTTGCTTCTGCTTCACCAGGCTGGGGGAAAAGAGGCACGAAAGGTGCTGAGCAGCACGTAGGTCTGGCAGGAAATTGAGGGAATTTGCTGGGATGGTGGAGAGCACCCGAGCAGCATCCTGGGCTGGAGCATGAGAGCATCTCCACCCCGCAATGCAGGAGAGGATCAGCCAAGTATGAACGTGTGCGTGAGAGCTCCAGAAACCAACCTTCTGCCAACACCAGCTGACCCAGGAGCTTCCCAAGAGCCCAGGGCACCTCCCAGACCTCCCCGGCCCTGTGCTGCTTTGGGAGACCTTCGGGGCTCTGTAGAGACTCCGTTCCCTGTGCAGACATTTCCAGCAGATTCTCAATGACCTTCAGAGGGTTGTCTCTGCTTGGCCAGCTCTTGTCTCCGATGATTTGGTGCCTCTCCGGTTCCTGTCACACAAATGGAGGGATGGTAAATCTTTGGCCAGCAGTAATTCACAGCCAGACAGCGCAGGGACTGAAGATAACCAAGGTTTTTAAAATCCAATAGTCCCTAAACACTCTCAGGTTCTGCCTCTGCCTTTCTATCTTCAGGCTTCGGGGACAAATAATTCCTTACAATCTGTGTTCCCAGACCCGTTCGCCTGAACTCCAGAGAAGGATTTCAGTCAGGTCTAGCACAACGTACAGCCATTTGTCATAAAATTATTTTCATTCATTTATCTCCATTCTGCCTTTTCAAGTCCTTTCCTTGCGTGCTACTTCGGCCAAATTCCCAATTCCCTGAATTTATTATCACTATAAAATGGTTGCCTGCTCCACAGCATGACCTAGACACGCACCCCACTGCGATGCTTTAGAGGCCCTTTGTCTGTTCCTATGGTAACTGGAAAAGGAGGCAAGCACTGCAGCCAGCGCTGGGATGGATCCCGCACGGATGCTGACATCCCTTCCTGGCTGCAAGGAGGCCGAAAGAACGCGGGGGGATACACAGCGCTGGAAGGAGCGGGGCAGGAACACGTGTTCCTGGTGTTCTCTGTCCTCAGGTCACCTCAGAGCAGCTCTGCGCTCGGTCCCCGCATGGCCAGGAGAACGTGGCTCCGGTGGGATGCTGGATGGGATTCTGTTTGTCCAGAGGGGCACAGCTTGAAGCTGGGGTGGGATGGAGACAACAGGCATGCCCCGTGCTGACATCCAGCTGGGTGGCACAACACCCTGTGCCCTGCTGGGCTGGTCACTCTGATTTTGACTCTGTTTGTCTTCCAGGTGAAACACTCCACACAAACCCACTCTCCAAACCAGCCAGTTTTGCCCCAAAAAGCTGCTTCTGCAAAACCTACTGCCTTCAACCTGTTGATAGACACAACTTCCCTTTCATTTACTGATGTTATTCTCTTCTAATTCTTTATTAATCAATTCCCACATCAGCCACTCCATCAGTTTGCCCGGGATCGAAGTGGAGTTGACAGGCCTGTAATTATCCAGGTCGTCTCATTTATCCTTTTTAAACACTGGCAGAGATCTCACCTGGGAAATCAGCGGAACGGCTTCAGGTCTTGCTTTTGACACAGACACTATTTTGTTTTTCCTCCCGTGATGCGTCCCAGCCTTCAAGCTGGGAATCCTGTGGGTGCTGCCTAACCAGCACTTTGCATAGAGCCATGGGTACCATTGGGGTCTCCCGTAGCATCCCAGCTTTCTTTTAAAAGTGGGAGAACAGCAGGGAAGAGCCCCCTGTCCTCCCTGCAGTGCAAGGACTAACCCTTCTGCCGCTCCCAGAGCATGAACTGAGCTCTAGGAATGACAGCTCTCAGTTGCCACCACATTATACAGTGGGTTTTCTGAGCGTTCCCTGCTCTGGGGTCCATTAGTTACCTCCTCACAAAGCAGGATGGTTTCCCCCATTTCCCAGTTAGAAAAAAACCTGTTCAAAACTCAAGCAAATACGAAAAACATGGGCGAAATTAGATTATTTCCTTCAGGAAATAAGCCAAGCGGGGATACAGGTTCCTTCACCCAGGTGTTCCTGGCCTGATGACCTCATGTGACAGTGACAGTGACAGTGCAAATGAGCACTCCCACAGCTGGCCATGGCCTTGGGGCTCAGCCCTGAGGGGAAGGTGATGGGCAGGACCCCTCTCTGCCCACTTCCCTCCAAACCAGCACTGGGACCAGCAGCCACCGCCAGAAGGACTCGTGGATGCTCTTTGGCCCAGGCTGAGCTTTCCCTGGTCAATCGAAATACCCTAAAGCTGCAACAGCCTCAAAGAAAGTGAGCAGAAGAGCATTTGCAGGCAGCAAACACCCATGTTGAGGCTCTTCCAGCAGGTAACTTCCAGCCACCAATAACACCTCCCTGCAGCGTGCCTTCTGAGGCCAGGCTGCTTTGAACACCCATCAAAAGACACTGGGAGAAGAGCAAAGGGAGACGGAGAAAGGGAGTGAGACTACGGAGCTCTACCCTGGCTGCGTGCGGGGAAGGCAGCACGTTCCCACGCACCCCCCCGTCGCCTCTGATCCAGCTCCCCTCGCTTCCGATTTCCACATTTAGGAAGGATGCTGCTTATTCAGGCAGTGCCTTGAGCAACTGGCCGAGCCCCGCGGGCTCCTGCTGCAGATGGTGCAAAGCACCGGAGAGATGGTTGGGAAGGAGCTTCTCCTCCGTCGGCTGCCACGCCGCCGTGACACGCTGGCAGGAGGGACGGGCACAAAAGCCTTTGCTCGCTGCCATCTGGCAGCAGGAGCCCAGGGAGCCGGGGCTGGAGGTGAAGAGGGAAGTGGTTTTTCTGTTTACCCGCTTGTAGGAAACAGGAGGAGGTTAAATTGGGACCACGAGCTGGTTTGCCGGCCCGGCAGGGAGCACAGAGCCGCACTGGTGACCTCTGCTCGCAGCTGCCAGAGCTGGTCCAGGAGGGCAGATGAAAATACGGGGTTCTTTGGTGCTGGGATGCGCCAGGAACTAGAGCAGACAGCACCAGGCTTCGCCCAATGTTTATTAAAACCCCTCTGGGAAGCGGCTTTATATCGAAGGATTTGTGTGGAATTGCTGCTCAGCAGAGGAAGGGTTTGTTATGGGCTGAGGCGCTGCAGGGGGATACCAGGCGATGAAAAACCATGGCATTTTAATGCCCAGGGCTGGCCAAGGCTCCCTGGCATTTCCCTCACTGCTGCTTTGTAATCCTGGTTTGTGCTTCCCACCCTCCCGGCAGGTCCCAAAAGCGTGAAGCCGAAAGGGCAGCCGGCTGTGTGGAGGGTGGGATCCCTCTGCGAGGGATGTTCTGCGGGGACTGCTCGGCACCTCTTGGAGGAGCAAAGCCACGGCAAACCCCATGGCAGCGTTTTCCAGCTGGGAAAGCTTGCAAAAAGGCAACAGCCTCCAATCGAGTGCTTGCGTGCGAGTTGAGAGCAAGTGGCTGCACAGCCCTCGCAGGGGACGCTCAGCACCGCTCCAAAGAGGCAGGAATTTGGGTCAAAGAGGGGATTGAGTCAACTGCCTGCCTTCCTGCCACCTGAAAATATGTTTGCAGGGTCCTTGGGCTCCAGGGCAGCTCAGGGGACATCATGGGGACTGCTCCCATCCAGCACACGGAGCCCCAGACGCACAGAGCCCGGGGTCCCACGCTGAGCTGGCAGGTGAGTGGCACAACTCCAGCAGCGACACGAAGCAACACCGACATCTCCCAGCGACATCTCTGAACGTGACATTTCTGCCCGTGCTCGGGCCACTTCGTTGTCGCCTCTCATGGCGGTGAGCTCCTCTGCTCCCTTCCAGCTGACCCTGTTTACTGCCCGTCTCATTCTGGTGACACAGCAGTGACAGACATCTGTCTGCAGCAACGCAAGGGGATATCTGGAGGCAGCATGGACACCAGAGGGGAAAGAAGCCCACCGAGACCCTCCTCCCTCCACGGCCACGGCAGAGCCCTCAGCAGGGGAGGGTGTGCAGGACCACAGGCTGTAAAGCCTGAGCCAGGAGCCACAATCCAGCCTCGCACCTCGATTTGGAGAACTCCCACCAACACAGCAAGGACAAACAACAAGCACTCCTTGAGCGTGGCAGCAGCACTTCCACGGGTCCCTATTTCTGGCATGACAAAGCCCATCACATGATGCAGTGGGAGCCCACTGCTGCCTGAAGGGCTTTTAAAAAGCTTTGTTTGATACGTGCGTGGTTGTTAAAAAGCCTGGCATTGATTCTCCTTGCACATCCCCACCAGCCCATCCCCGCCCGACCTCCCAAACCCACTGCCTGGATCCCTTTGCGTGGCAGCAGTTTATGTAACACGCTTAATGTGATGAAGTTGTGCAGAAGGACTGGCAGAAATGCCTTTAGAGCACACCTAAAGCTGCCTGTTCACCAGACAAGAGGTACAGAGCACAGACTACTCACACTTCTCAGGAATTCAGCAGTGCCAGGGATTTAAGAGCTGCAGGGATGAAGCTGTGAAAAATAAATGGGCTTTGTTTGGGAGCTTCCCGCCACTTGTGGAAAAAACAAAGTGGTTTCAAACGCTGCAGCTTTAAAGCTGGGTATTTTTAAAATAAAGAAATGAGGAAGATTTCCAGCTGACATCTGAGTGGCGAGATGAGCTTGTTTGGGAAGTGTTGGGGAAGGAGCTGGAGGCTTTAGAAAACCTTGTCTCTTCTTTAGCCTCATGGGGTCTGCCTTGCACACCTCTGCACTGGCCTTGGGTGGGATATGATCTCCATAAATAATCTCACCTCTCCTCAGGTGACGAGGGGAGATTCCGTGCAGAAATGTGAGGATTCCCCCACTCACCTCACACCAAGTTTTGAGGCAGGGTGAAGAGCCTCGACCCACAGCAGGCAGCTGCTCACCTCTGGAAACACAGTCCAGCAGCTAGAAGAAGCATTTCCCTTTTTTACAGCGACTTCCGAGGGCCTCACGTCTGAAATGCAAGTGGTCACTTTTTGAGAAGTTATTTAGTCCTCTACAGAGAAACACCACCACCTCCATAAATTCCAGCAATGTCTAGGGCAGCTGGATCAGGGAATATGCCTTGACACACAAATCCATCAATCTCTTCACGAAAGAATCAATTTTTATGTGCTCGTAGCTGTGGGGATTATTGTTGACCTTGTGTGATCATAAATAGAAGGTACTTTCAGCACAGTCCCTGCTTTCCTCTGGCTTATTTTTCCCTTCCTCTCTCCCCACCTCCCCATTTTTGCAAGGTAACTGCCTACTTTGCACCTGCCTACAGCAGCCTCCTTTGGAAGCATCCATGCATCTTCATTTGCTAAAGGCACAATCACATCATAGAATTACAGAATGGCTTGGGCTGGAAGGGACCTTAAAGTTCTTCTCATTCCAGCCCATCCCATAAGCAGGGACACCTTCCACTAGACCAGGCTCCTCCAAGCCCTATCCAGTCTGGCCTTGAACACTTCCAGGGATGGGGCAGCCACAGCTTCTCTGGGCAACCTGTGCCAGTGGCTCCTCATCCTCACAGAGAATTTCTTCCCTAATATCCGATCTAACCCTGCCCTCTGTCAGTGTGAAGCCATCACATCTTGTCCTGCCACTCCATGCCCTTGTCAAAAGTCCCCTTGGTGCTCCTGGGCTCCATCTCCTGCCAGGAAACTCAGCGCTCAGATTCTCACGAGCAGGGCACGGCCAAGGTGGGCGAGCACAGGGCACAGAGCCCTGGCATCCTGTGAGATGCACCCGTAGCCATTACCACGCTCATTTAACATGTTCCTACAGTTGTGCTTTCTTTCACCACGCACCTACACACTTCATGTCCCCAGGTCAAGCTGGGCTGTTTAGTTGGGAGCTGTTGGAATTGCTCCCATAGCTCTGCCCACCTCCACGCAGCCCCCGCGGGCCCTGGGATGATCAGCCAGATTCATTCAGACCCTGTCCCTGTTTTCCTTAACTCTGGAAAACAGGGACAGCTGTGGTGAGCCAAGCAAGTGGCCAGCAGGACTCCATCAGCTGGGAGCACAGTGCCAGCCAGCCCTGCTTGTTCCCAGGATACACAGCACGGGGTTGCCTTTTCCTTCTTCTCCAGCATCCAGGCAATTAACTAAATAAACAAGGAAGCAGCAATTAACCCAGCGCTGGCCTCTCCATCACCCTGCTAACAATCCTCTCTCAAATGAAAGCTTTCAGCTCTCCCTGCCGCTCCAGGCAGCTCCAGGGCACGAGATCACCAATGAGTTTTGATCCTCTGCTCGCCTCTACCCACACCCTGTGTCAGCCTGAGCTTCCCAAAAAAACCAAAGGATGGGCTGTTCTGTGAGACAGCTGGGACAGAGTGTTGCTGTCGCAGCTGGTTGTGACCCGGGGTGTTCCATTCTTCCTGCACATGAAGACACGCTGCACCCTGTCCCCGGAATATCCCACCTCGTTCCCGGGAGCCTCGCAGCAGCTTTACAGCTCTGGGACGAGCTGCGAGGCTGGACCGTGTTTCCCGCAAAGCATCACGCCCGTACAGATCCCACAGGAGCGAGGCAATGCACAGGCTCTGTGAAACTACTAAGAGAGAAAAAAAAAATAGATATATATTTTACAGACCCATCTCCTGCACAGACAGGCAGCTCTTTGAAAAGCGGAGTGCCTTGTAAAATCTGGGTCAGTTTTGTGAGATTATTTTGAAGGAGTGGGAAATCATTTTGACAACATCAAACTACCCTGTTTTGGCCTTTTTCCCCCCTCTGAGTAAAATGCCTTGGAATGACTTTTTGCCTTTATAATCCACTGGAGTTAAATCAAAGTTAGACCCAACTAAAATGCCCCAAATGATTGGTGACAGGGCGGTGAACCCTCTCCGCGGAGCCGGCGGGGGGCAGCCGGGTCTCTCACCCAGAGCGGCACTGCCACAACTCATTAACTGAGACACTTAAATCACCCCTTCCCTCACCAGTGCTCCTCCTTTAAGCCAAATCCCCTTCTCTTCCCGGGCCAGCAAACATCGCCCTGACAGAGACCGGGGAGCTGTGTTCCTACCCAGGAACCACTGATGCTCTATTTATGGGGTGGGAAGGAGAAAATGCTCACCCTACAGAAGAGGAGCATCCCCGGCATCCCCAGGGGATGAAGCTGGTTATACCCTGGCCTTAGCACAGGCTGGAGGCTCTGACCTGTGCCCCAAGGGATGGTCTCGCTGCCCCACCCCAGGCTGAAGGTCCCCACATCCCCAGCACGTGCAGGCAAGCCAAAACCACTGCCACGGATGTGATGAGACCCCTCTGGGGACATGACTCTGTGTGACAGCAACAAGTGCCCTGGGCATCACTGCACCGGGATTCACTTGCTTTGGCAGAGATCTCATCTTGATCAGCATCATCTCCTCCCCTAATCCCACCACTCCTATTCCAGGAGTGGCTCACCACCATTCCCTGCTGTGACCTTCCCTAAGTGCAGCCTAAATGGGGCACGATGAGACTCCGGTGAGCGGAGTGGTGGTAAGGGAAATAACCCCATCCCTTGGCAGCAGATCACCCCAGACCCTCGGGGGGGCACAGCAGCCCCTCCTGCACGAGGACCTGCTCCCACACCAGAGCGCTGGGTGCTCCCAGGGCCACCCACTCCAGCCCCCTCCCCGCACAGCTCATCAGGCTCCGTGGTGCGGACAGCAGTCAAAGCAGGTGATAATTTCATTTCACTTGCAAATGAGTCCACGTTCCTTCCCCATCGCCAGAACCTCATCAGCGGAGCCTTCATCACCACCCTACTCCCCCCACCAGCCCTCACCTCCTCCGCTCACTTCAGCTCATACCCCCAGCCCTGACAATCAGCCATTTCCACTTCCATCTCGCCAGGAGCCCTCACTCTCACTGTTTTCTTACCATCCCACTGCACACAGGTTCACTTACTGATGAAGTTACGACAGTTAACTATTGATATTAACAGGAACAACTTGTTTTTCTGGCAAACGTGCTTCCCTGAGACCTCATCCAGTGCTGAGGGTGGGATGATGTGACTGGCTGATGCCTACATGGGGAAGGGGCTTTGTGGATGAGATGTGGGTGCAGGGAACTGGAGAACCCCCACAGGCCCCATCTCAGCACGATAGTCCCCCCTTCACTCCTCACAGGGAGTGTTTTATCCCCCTGTTTCCCCATCCCTTGCTCTCCTCCATCAAGGCTTTTCCCATCCCACCGCTACCCTGTGAAGGGAGGGGGTCCAACATCAGCCAGCCCAAATCCACAAGCTTTGCCAAGACACCAACTGTTTTGCTATATTTAAGCAGTCCTGGGAGCTCTCTGGGTCTCAACAAACCACTGCCCAGCAAATGTGCTTTTGAACTACACTGTGCCAGGGCAGAGTAATTAAAAGCAAACCTGAAACCTCCCCAGGGAACTCAGAGCACAATTCAGGCTGCAGAAAACTCCAGAAAACACAGACTTGGAGCTCCTGAGTCCCCTTCCAGTCAGGGGGCAGGCACTGGGTGGGAGGCAACCACAGGGTCACGTCACCTCCTGAGTTGCCACCTGTCTCAGCTACCCCGCTGTGGTTAATGCACAGACTCCAATGGCATCGCTGGGATCACACCAGTCACTGTCCTCCTGGAGATCCTGCACTGTCTGGGCTGGAAATCCTGCAGGGAGTAGAGAAGGAGCCCTTTAGTGGGGGAGTCCTTCTGCCCCCCTGACCCAGCCTTGTGTGTTGGTCTCACACACACACACACCTCTGTCCTGGCTTCTAAAAGCACCCAGTCGTTCCTGAGTAACCCTGAGGCACCAGTGATGGGCTTCGTCCTACCCCCAGCCCTCCCCCCTGCACGGCAGATGGGCACCAGCCGTGCTAGGAAAAGCCAACAGGATCCAGCCCCACCTTCATTAATTTCTGCTGAATAATTAAACCCCATGAAGTTAATACTTTGTGCTTAAAAAACACCCGATTCCAGTGTTTGTAATTACTGTTTTATTGAAGCATTAAAAATTAAAGGGCATCCTGAGGTTGCAGTTAGCACGAGAGCTCAGTTCAGCCCCTCTAAAGGGAAACTCGGCTCTTGGGCACCAGCACAGCACTTGGGGGCACAGCCCTTTAATCTACAGAAGGATCTACCTCCAAGCATTGGGGTCCTGGCCACAAGCCTGCCCAGCTCAGTCTGGCTCCTGAGACTAATGAGACCACTGAGAGCCCCCAGACCATCACCCCTGTTGCTGCCAACACCACCCCAACCCTCCCCACAGGGCACAGGGGTGGGGCTATCAACTCACTGAGAAGCCTCAGGGCTCCCAACCATCCCAACCATCTCCAGGACATCCCAGAGCCCCCCACCACCAGCAGCACAGCCCAAATGTAACCTCTAACAACCCTTTGTAGGCTCCAGGTGCTCCCACCCTCCCTGCACCATGGGGTGGGCTCACTACAGACCAGGCTGGCCCCAGGCTACTGTGTCCAGATTGCTGGGAATAGGGAACAAGGGCAGAAAGGTGCTTTTAGGACCAGAGCTGTGAGGAACCCTCATCCCCTCTCCTAGGTCTCAGGTGCTCCCATCCCTCTGCCATCAATTCTTCCCATCACAAGTAGGGATAGTCCTGGAATTCACAGCCAGAGCGTCCTCTGGCCCTGCAGGGCATGTCTGGGGTGGGAGGATGTCCTGACTTGGGGCAGCTTCCCCCACCACGGAGCAAGAGGACATGGCCAGTGTTACATCTGACCCAGCAGCTTCAGAGCAGAAAATAATGGCTGCAAATGTCAGTGAGTGCTTTTGTGCTCATAAAATAGGTGAGTGGGTGGTTGGAGAAATACCAGCTAGTGGAGAGGTGCTCATCACCTGCACGTGGAGGGTCCCTCTGCCAGCTGATGGTGGGGAGGTGCTGCTGAATGCAGGGAAAAGGGGTGGAGGGGACACAGAGCTGCTTCTCCTTTGCTGTGGGTGTTGAGCAGGTGACCCTCAGACCCTGCAAGCCCACATATACCAGCCAGGTCCAAAGTTGGAAGGGCCGAAAGCATCCTGGAGTGTTTAAAACTGTTGTGAGGCCAAATAAAGGTGTGACAAAAGCCACTTCAGTCCCCCCCTGAGGACACCTCCCTCTTGGAAAGGAGATGCTCAGCCCAGAGCTGATGAGGCTTCTCCCATTTTCCCAAAGTTCTGGTTTAGGAAGCAAAGCAAACACAAAACCCAAACAGGAGATGCTTTATTGGTTCTGGCTGGGGAGGGAGAGCTGGTCAGTGCTATCCACGTCACCTCACTGCTGCCGAGCAGAGAGCATCCTCCATCCTCCCCCCTGCTCCTGCCAGCCCCTCACCCCAGTCCTACTCTTCCCTCCCAGCCTCTCCAGCTTCTCTTGGGAGATGTGTCTCGTGCTGCAGTTCCACCCTCAGCTGTTTCGTGTTCGTGTTCCTGCTCAATTCACAGTCCTGAGCGTTGGCAGGTTGTGTGGCCAAGAGCCAGAAATATCCATCAGCTCTTTCCCCATCAGCCCGCATTACTCCAGTTTGGGCTGCCCAATTCCCCAGTTTGGAACATTACTGCAGCTTGGCCCCTGAGAGCTCATTTAGGGGAATGCAGTGGGGTTCAGCCCTGCCTTGGAGCATCCAACTGTCCTATCCATCCCATGCCACATGGGCCACCATCCCCACAACCCATAGATTCCCAAACTGGTTTCTATGGCAGCCAGTGTTCAACTCTCTCATCAGTCTCCATGGCAATGTCTTCTCCCTCCCCACCCAGGGTGGTGGGGCGCTGCTCGGGGGTTCCACAGCAGCTCCCCCCTGCTTGAGAGCTTCCTCCCAGTCCCTAGCAGCTCCCCCAGTTTCCCCCAGCAGCTCTGTCCTGCAAGCAAACCAGTACAACCAGTGCATGTCACTAGACCTGCACAGACAGCACCTGTGGGTCGGTAGCCAGATGAGGCACAAGCTTGCTGCAAACTCAACGAGAAGCCCATTTTCTTCCCTCTGCCTGCCCTCACCCCATCCCTGCTGGTTTCCCACTGCTGTCAGCTGCACTGGGGCTGCCTGGCAGGTACTTGGCGCTCTCCCAAACTGAGGGTTGTAAAACCATCCCTCTGGTAGCAGAAGGGAGACAGGCTTTGTAAAAAAATGACGCACGGCAGATGCAGATTAATTTTATTTTACAGTCCTGTTGACGGTTCTGAGCTAGTCACCGATACGGGACTAAAAATACCACCAGGGGCCTCGAGTTTTTATTTTTCCTGTTCAACAACACTTACAACAAAAACAGCCAACTGAAATAGCAGCCACAGAGCCACCGGAGCCCCTCGTGGGCGATGGAGGAGCTGGAGGTGGGCAGGTGTGAAGGCACCGGCTGTGCCGAGGCGGCCGGAGGAGGAGGATGCCAACAGCATCACCCTCCCTCCGCAGCAAAACAGGCTTGCCTGGAAGATAACCCCGGGATCTGCGGCGCACAAGTTCTCTGTGGCTTTGGATAAGGCTGAGCCACACATAAGGAGTATAATCCTGTATTCTCTGCGCTGCTAAATATTGGCAGGAGTGATTTTCTCTGTGAGTTTGTCCTCTCTGAGGCATTTAACAGAGCTTCGCCTGGCTGCTTTGGTGCACCCTGGCCACTGGGCATCCAATAATCCTTTTGGGGCCGTGGTGGGAGCCAGCGCTTGGGGCTAAGCCTTTCCAAGAGTTCACCTTTCAGCCCCCTGGCCAGTCCTCAGTAAGGCAGGAAAGGATCTACAGCCAAACTGGCACTGGCAGCATCTTTCCCAATGCCCAGGTAGGGGGTCATGGCTGCTGGGCATGACTCTCATCCCATGGCTCCAGAAGAAAATTCCCCAAGGTAACAGCAAAGGTGTGCTGCGATGCTCTGACGGAGCTTCCATGAGCAGGAGAGGGGTGCAGGGAAGGGGTGTCGGGGTTTTGCTGGGAGGGGCTTTAGGGAGCAAGAGGGGAAGCAGGGGCAGTTTGGAGCCAGGGCTGGACTTAGTCCTGAGCTGCCTCTGGAATCCAAAGGGTCCAGAGCCCACTGGCACCGGTAGGACAAATTCGATCAACAGCAGAGCAGGAGGAAAGGGCTGCTCCATATTCCTGCTGAGACCAACCCATCACGGGAGAACACTGTTTTATTAATGTGCTCAGAAAAAGAAGAACAAGCAGATGTTTTCAGTCAGGCTCTTCTTAGCATAAAGCAGCAGTGGAGAAGTCCATGAAAATTCCCTGCACTTCAGTTTTCTGGCAGGAAAGCTCTCCAACAGGAGCTCGAGCAGCCGAATTCACAGTGTTCTTGGAGAAGTGGGGATGGTGCAATTCAGTTGCAGGGGGTCACTGGGTCATACCGTGATGGTCCCTGACCTGTCCCCTGCCCTGGGGAGCAGCATGTCAGGGGGACCAGACCCAACCTGATCCCCTCAGGGTGTGCCCGGGTGGCAGCAGTGGCAGGTCCGGTGTCAGACACACATCACTCCATGGCCTCCCCTTTTATAATATAGTTAAGACAGATAGTGCAGTTATGGCTTGGAGGGAAAGATGATCAACCATTATAATCCCAATTACGGCTTCTAATTGGGATTAATTTGTTGAGTTAATTAAGTGTGGAAATCCATTGCCTCCCACATTTCCTTTATGAACTTCTTGCTCCCAAGGCCAAGCCCTGCCTGGCCACACCTGGGCACAGCTGGAAGGGCAGAGGGCTGTCACTGCTGCGTGATGACACAGAGATTGCACTGGCACTGCCACTGGCAGTGACAGCCAGCCAAGCTCCACTTCAGCACCCAGTCACAGCTTGTGGTTTGATCCAGATGCAGAGATGGCAAAATGTGGGGACAGGAACCAAGGCGGGTTAGACCTCAATGCCAAACCTGAACAAGCCTTTGCAGAGGGACAGAAATGTTGCAAAAACTCGGGGACAGCCAAAGAACGTCTTCCTTGCAGCTGCATTGGAGCTGATGCACCATGGGGTGGGTGACAGAGGATGCCTGCAGGTAAAACTGGTGGATCATCCTCTTTGGTTTCCAGGGCAGGGAAATCTCAGTGTGCCAAACTTGGTGAGAGCAAAGGGGCAAAGCACACACAGGGGCTCGGTGGACAGCAGAGGTGTAGGACTGGCAATGCCAGGAAAGGGGAGAAGCAGCAGTTCAAGTGCCCAGGCTCTGCAGCAGCTGGGTGTGCTCAGGAAAGTGTTGCTGGAATAGCCCAGATCAGGGTCTTCCCACTTGCAACATCTGTACAAGAAAGACATGGACATGTTTGAGTGGGTCCCGAGGAGGGCACGGAGATGATTTGAGGGCTGGAGCCCCTCTGCTTTGGGGACAGACTGGGAGAACTGGAGGTGTTCAGGCTGGGTAAGAGAAGGCTTCAGGGAGATCTTAGAGCCTCTTCCAGTACCTAAACGGGGTTTATAAAAAAGATGGGAACAGACTTTTTAGCAGGGGCTGTTGCAATAGGACAAGGGTGATGGCTTTAAACTAAAAGAGAATCGTTTCAGACAAGATATAAAGAAGAAATTTGTAACAGTGAGGGTGGGCAGGCCCTGGCACAGGTTGCCCAGAGAAGCTGTGGCAGCTCCATCCCTGGAAGTGTCCAAGGCCAGGTTGGATGGGGTTTGGAGCCACCTGGGCTAGTGGAAGGTGTCCCTGCCTGTGGCAGGGAGAAGGGCCCTTCCAACCCCAACCATTCCGTGATTCTGTGATTCACATCTGCCCCAGCCCCACATGGCCAGGCTCCCTGTGTTCCCCTGAGCCACATGTATGGCTCATGCCTCTGTTCCCACTGCTGCACAGCCAGACAGCTGGCAGGGCTGCTGGCACTTCCTATTATTTTTCTCAACACTCTCCTGAAAATTAATTAATTCAATTAATTGATTAAATAAACACTCCTCCACGCTCGGCGGCGCTGAGCCAGCTGTGCACGGTGTCAAGCTGCAAGAGCATCACCCATTCCCAGGCTGACTTTTCAGGTCCTGGTCTCAGTGACATGAAGCTGGGGGAACTTGAGGAGGGATTGGGGCTGGCAAGAGAGGTGTTGCAATGCAACCTTCAACCAAAAGCTGCACGGAAACCCCTGAAGCGGCTGCATTTCCATGCAGGTTGCAAAGCCTTCCCTTATATATTTCTTAGTGATGCTGTCAGATGCTTTGAATCCTTAGATGAAAGGAGCTAAATTAGGCCAGGTTGTTATTTCCTGTCTTCTGGTTTATGTTTGGAGAAGCGCTGACACCTCTGGCAGCTCGCTCTGACACTGAAAGCAAACCTCTGTCCTGTTTCTAACTGGTCTCTAGTGGGAGCTGAGTTCCGGAGGGCGAGAGCTGGTAGGAGCCCTCTGAGAGACGGTGAGGAGATGGGCTGAACACCCTGCCAGCCCCTTTCCTCCAGCAGCCCAGAGCCAGCAGCCAGGTGTTGAGCATGAGCATTTCACTCATCTATTTTTGCCCTCTTGCGGTCCTTTGCAATTGGCACCTGTGCCAAGGGGTCCCGGCTAGAGGTGAAGCCCCACAGAGCCACCTAATCCCTCCAAAACACTCCCCTCCCCTCTCCCTATCACCCCAACCTTTCATTTTGCCCCCTTTCCAGAAGACCTGGGTGTTGAGGGCTGGATCTTGGCTCAGGTTCCACACTCCCTGGGCTGAGGGATGTCCCATCCTGTCCTCCCACAGGCACCGGTGAGAGAATCTGCACCCTCAGCAACTCTGCTCTGCTTCGTGGATGGCTCGTTGGTATTTCTCTGCCTGCCCGAGGAATAATATTGAGTGGGCCTTATCTCTCCCGAGAAAATATCGATCCGGAGCTTTAATGGATTTCCACTAACGAGCCACAATGAGTGTCACTGGGCACCACTGATAAAATGGAATGCTCAGCCCCACAGCTCTGAAAGGGAGTCTCACCCTCAATTCAAGTCCCTTCTACCAGACCAAAAGAAAAAAAAATGAAAAGAGGAAGATAAAGAAAGAAAGAAAAAAAAAAAAGGCAAACAATTTCACTGCTCTCTTCACTCAATAAGTCTGAGGGCAGATTTTCAATTTGTTCCCTTTCTTTACAGCTCTGGCTTTGCCGAAGGGAGGGGGAGACGAGGGAAGGGGACAGGAGATTAACTGCATTTGTTTATTCTGGGAAGTCTTTCTAAAGGGGGGAAAAATAATATTAAAGAAAAGAATAAAAAGGGTGGCACCAGGTAGACGGGACTCAATTAAAGCCAGACCTTGACACGCATGAGCCAGCAGCCCCGACCAGGGGTCCATCAGACTTCCCTGTGACACAGCAGGCTTGGGCTGTGCGGCAGCGGGATCCATCACCTGCGGGAGTAGCCGCCGGTGCTTACACCTTCAGCAGCTCCGAGATCTCCCGATAAACCCCTTACGGGAAATAAATGGGTTTCTCCCGCCCGCACCGGCCACGCTGGGCATGCCATTTGCCATTTTACCCGGCTGCTGATAAGCGGAGGATCAGCAGGGAAAAGCCACTTGAACGATTTCCTAATAAAGCCCCAGATAAGAGCGGGGCAGCGCTATTACCTCCCTCGGCCGCGATTTACAGCCCGCATTGCTGCTCCGCGCTGACTCCACGGGGCGGGATGCTGGTGCAGGCAGAGGTGCCCAGCTGGCAGCGGGATGCTGTGAGGGCAGGGACCACCCACCCTCCCACCAGGCATCCCCCTCGCACTGGCACAGGAAGGTTTTGATGCCATCAACATTAAAAACAAAGGGGAGGGGGGGAAATCCCAACCAACTCCAGAAAGTTCTGAGTGGAATTACTAAGAAGAGCGAGGCTCAGAAACAAAAATCGCCCCTGGCTCCATTTCTAGGTAAGGAAAATGGATTTCCAGAGCGATATCATTCTTTTGACACGCCTGTCCTGGTTTCACAGCTGCAAGAAAACGGGTTAGAAAAAGAAATGCAAATCTTCAGGAGGCTCTGCTGGCTGGATGCCACCAGAGATGCCATCGAAAGGTCCAACACCCCACCCCAAGGAGACCCCAGGTGCTCCCCACGCACCTGGTCTGGCTGTTAAACTGTCCCATTCACCAGCATTTGAGGGTGCAGCTGAGCTCATTTGATTTTTAATTGTTTGGTTTTATTCATAGTTTTGACACCATTTCCCTCCTTTCCCCCCCCCTCCCAAGTGGGGATTTATTCTTTGCAATTATCTGTAGGAATTAGAACCTCTTTCATACCGCAGTGGCTCTGCTTCCCCTTCAGTCTCCTTCATGCTCCTGCTTAATAAATTGTGAATTTAATGTTTGTTTCCTCAGATCTCCCTCCCAAATGGAAATGTGTCCTGGCTAGGGAGACCAGGGCAAGTGCTGGAGACCTGCTTGGGCAAGAGCTTGGGAAAGCAGTGGGATGCTCCAGTGATAGCTCGGGCACAGCCACGGCCAGAAACAGGCAGAGAAAAGCACTTCCACGTGACAAAGTCCCTTCTCTTTCACATCAGCTCCTCCAGGAGCCGCTGCTGACCCAGCAGCTCCATCCCTTGGTGCCACCTCCATGTCAGGGTGCCAGGACCGGCGGTGCTGCAGGACGCAATAATGCCTCACATCCCTGATACACCCACCCCTACATAACCTTGTGGTGCCAATTCTGCACCCAAACCTGATGTTAACACCCAGCACCGGCATTCCCAAAACAGCCCAGCTCCCACCTTGCCCCCGCATGGGATTTTACAGCCCAAGGCGTCCCCCTGCTCCCAGCTGGGGCTCCATGTGGGATGAGGCGGTGGGGGCTGCCCCAGTCCCTGTTACATCCAGCGTCCATGAGCCATCAGTGATGGGCCAAGAAGGGTTTATTCCCCAGGCAGCACCCGAGCAGGACTCCGTGCTCACTGATGGGGCAGAGGCATGACATGCAATCCCAGAGCCTTACTCAGCCCCATCACCCAAATTTACAGGCTGACTCGAGATCCAACAAGGTTCCAGACAGATCATTATTTCCCGTGACAGCAGCGAGGGTGAACCAGCCGCCTTTTATTTCAGCTTGGAGAAAAATGTTCCTGCCAGGGGATAATTGGGACTCTCTGCAGCGGGAGGCAGCGCTGGGCTGCTGGAAGGTGAAGGCTATTTTAAAAGCAGCTGTGCAGGAACTGTGCAAAAAGCTGCCCGGGGAGCCGATGTGTAACAAGCGCTGCCTCCAGAGGCATCCCGAGCCTCTTGGTCTTTAAAACTTGCTTAGATCCCCCTACAAAACCAGGTTTTATCTAGTCTTTACAACCCTGGGAAGTGAACTGCCGATGGTTCCTGCTGGCAAACCTCTCCCAGGCCGGCTCCTGCCCACCCAGCGCTCGCAAGAGCCAGGCTGAGCGGCGCAGGAGTCTGTGCCAGGGGACGTTTGGAGGTTGAGATGAAAGGTGCCACAGAAAGGTGTTGTTGCTCAGCTCTGCTAAGAGAGGTTTGCACTGCTTTTATTTAGACACACGCTGGCTGCAAGACACCGAAATTACTTAATCAATCCTTCCCCTTGGCTGGCGTCACAGGCAGGATGGAGGCTGCCTACGCAATTTGGAGCCGAGGATGATAAATTGCGCTGGGATAATGGCAATGTCTCCACCTCCCACCTCATCCAGTGCAGGATTTGGGCCAGGCTTGCCACAGTGGGTTCATGGGCTCGGCCAGATTAGGTCAAACCTTAGGAAGAAGCTCTTCACAGAGAAAGTGATTGGCCATCGGAATGGGCTGCCCAGGGAGGTGTTAGAGTCACCATCCCTGGAGATATTTAAGAGACTGGATGTGGCACTCAGTGCCATGGTCTACATGAGATGGTTGTTGGGTCAAAGGTTGGATCTGATGATCTCAGAGATCTTTTCCAACCTAGTTGATTCTGTGATTCTGTGAAAGGGATGTCCAGAGGACTTGAGCACTCTGTGGTGTCACCCCTTCCGGGGACAGAGTAGGAAGACAGTGAGGGGAGCTGGGCTCTGCCTGATGATGTAGCACAGCTGAAGGAACAGGATTTCCTCCCCAAAACTGCCACAAAGAGGCCAGACTGGAGGTGCCAGGGCTGCCTGGTACAACTCCAGTGACTGGCTGGGTCACAACGCAGGACCTCCTGCACTCATCCATGCTGCTGCTCTCCATCAGACACCAGGCCTGCCAGCGCCTGGGACCCTGCAGTGACAGTGCCACCACAGGCTGCCACTCCACCAGTCTCCCTCACCGGCTGGGCCAGGAGCAATCCCACGCAGGGAAGGGCTGGGAGGGAGTTTCCAGACTGTAACATTCCAGCCACATGTTTTGCAGGATGCAGAAGTCTCGCCATCAAACACTTCCAAACAACAGGAGGGCTGAGCACCAACCTTACAGCAACACCTTGCTCCGGTGAGCAAGCCTACAGAAGCAAACCAGGTCAGCAGAGCCAGGCTGAAGAGCAGCCTGAGGGGCTGGGGGAACTCACTTTGGGCATCTCTGTCCTGCTGGCAGCACTGCCCAGGGGACCAGCATCCTTCCCAGGAGCCCATCCCAGCCCCATCCTGCCCCTCGCTCCCCAGGGACAGCCTGGGAGCCACCCAGCCCCCACTGGTTCTTCCTGGGGACACCACGGGTGCAGACCCCAGTGTGTCCATCCAGCCCAGCTGCCCTCCTTGGGCTTTGTCCTTGCCCACTCCACATCCACAGCAGGCACCAGCAGCCCCCCAGTGACCCCTCAACACAGCTCTGCCCAAGAACTCCCACAAGAAGGGCTGGGTGTTGCTTCCCCTTTAATTCACCACTTGTCAGGGGGAGGGTTAAAAAAAAAAAAATCAATAAATAACACAACTTAGGATGCTTGAAGAGGACGAAAACCCTGAAACTGCAGTCTGCTGGTGGCTTGTCCTGTTGCCAGAGGAGGGGAAGGGGATCCCCAGCCCCTCTCTCTCCCCACCACCCCATCCCAGCGCCACCAGGTCCAGGTGGGTTCAGATGCAGTCGGACGATGCTCCTCGGGGAAGAAAATGAAACCGAAGTTCAGGACATGATCATTCACACTTGGCTGGTGGATGAAACAACCCCCGGAGTCCAAGAGCCCTGGGAGGGACCCGTCCCACCTCCTCGGCTACTGCAGAGCTTTGAGAAAAAAGCCACTCGGTGCACGTCGCGTGCCACAAACACGGTGGGGACACCCCCCATCACAAGCAGTCCCTGCACAGAGCCACTTGTCCTTGTCGGTAGTCGCGGCAGGGGCAGAGGCGCCGGTACTTGGTGTTGTAGCCGGCGCAGCTGAAGAGCAGGGGCTCCTTCTGGAGGTAGCACTCGTGGACGTTCTCGGCCACCGCGGGGTACAGATGGTTCATCTCGTACTCGGTGCTGTCGCAGGTGATGCTGAGCCTGGGGGCGAAGGCAAAGGTGGGTCAGTTCAGTGAGGAGCCTGCGTGGAGGTTTTGTCCTTCCCGGGGAGGTTCCTTTGCTAAGCATGGGGGTAGATCTTCGCTGATCTATGTCTGGAACCCTTTGGCTAGACTGAGTGCTTGTCACCAGCCCAACACAACACACAGGAAAGAGCAACTCTGCAGCTCACCCCAGCAGCCCAGAGATCACCCCAACCCTTGTATGGGCCACGTACGGCTCAGGATCACCCAAAAAAGCCCATCCAAATCTTGTGGGCCCCTTCCAATTCGGGATAGTCTGTGATTCTTTTATAGCCCTTTGCTGACCAACAGGTCAGTCCAGTCTCCATGGACACCTCCTACAGCAGTTAACATTCCCTGGGATGGACATGAACTCAGTGGATGCTCACGTGTCCCCTGCTAGGTGGGATTAGTCAGAAAACTGGGGTGGGGACCCACAAACGGCCTGAGGGGTAGCAAAAATGCTCAGTGTGGATCTCAGCATCCCTCCCTGCTCAGATGCTGATGGAGCAGCAGCACTTGCATTGACCTCCCACCAAGCCCTCTCGGTCCCTGAGCCAGCTCATTTTAAGTTCTGGAGGAGGATGTGGAGGGGAGAGAGCGAAACCCGAGCCCCAGCTCTAATTTATCATATAAAAATGTCAGTGGGACACGCAGCGCCTGCCTGGCCAGCGTGACAGCGCCGGCAACGCTCGCATTTTAATTGCCCACAGAGCAGCACGGAGCCCGGTGGCAGATTTATACTCTATTAAAACTTCACTGCTGTGTGTTCAAAATGCAGTTTTAGAGAGAGAGACATTAAGAAGGAGAGAGAGGCAGAGAGCACAGGGGAGGTGGAGAGGAACAGGGTGGGAGAAAGGCGGAACCGTGCCTGGAAAGGCTGTTGTTGCCTCCCGAAGCGTGAAGCTGGACAAGCAATCCCTTGACTGCGTTGCCCTGGGCAGGAAGGCACCTCAGTGGGATTTCATTAGGGGGTGCATGAAGAAAATGGGTGCAGCAAAGGGAAAACTGTGTGGCTGTTGGTACCCCCACCCTCCCCACTTCACTGAGAAGGTCACTACTCACTGGAGAAACACCTCCTCCTTGTTGAGGAACCTGAAGAAGGTGGGCTCACAGACCAGCCCGTGCCGCCGGCACGTCTCGGTGCACGTGTGCTGGCTCTCTGACACCCACACCTGCAGGGAGTCCACCGGGGGCCAGGCGTGGGGGTCCCGGCTGGCACCGGGGGACCACACCAGGTGGGTGCCATTCGGTGACAGGGCCAGCGGGCTCGGAGGGCTTTGCATAGCAGGACTCTTGGTCTTGGGAGACGGAGGAGGAGACGACGTGGTACAGAAATCCTAGTGGGAGACAAGATAATGGGTCAGTGTGCTGAGGGACAGGGAGAGAAGTAAGGAAGGGGAAGGGAGGCTGCTGGCGGGACAGGTGCACTTGGGATGATGAGTTTGCTCATCAAGTTGAGGTCATCTGTGTGCACAGATGGCATCTCTTGCTGTGGCGAATAAACACACTGGCCGCCTCTTCTTCTAGTACTGCTTTACTCTCTGCAGGAGAAAGGCTTCGACCCAGCCCCAGGAGCCCCAGGTATCCTCTACCAACCCCCAGCATCTTTGGCTCATGACAAACCTCCTCCAGCCCCACCTCCTGGTGCTTTCTGCCACTGGGGCGCTGGCTGCACAATGCCCATGGGAGGGCAGGGATGTTCCCCAGGGAGAAGAGGGAAGGTTGGCCAGGAGAACAGAGGTGGTGCCCCAGGAAGGACAGGGATTCTCCCCAAACCTGGTGCTGAATGTAGGCGTGGATCCGCTCCAGCATCCCCTCGCAGGTGTACTCATAAGGCAGGTAAGGGTCCACCTGTGAAGGGGAAGAGCAGAGCAAAGGCAGCAAGCAGGGACAGCCTTGCCCTGCCCCTGAGCCCAGTGGCCCAGGATAGCAGTGCCCTGGGCATGGCTCATGTCTGTCCACCAAAGCAAGAAGGGAAGAATCCTAGGGCTGGAAAAACCTCTCAAGCCATAAAGCACTAGAGAGAGAAGGAGAAGGAGTACTTTGGGTTCAACCTGTGTGTTGGTGAAAACGAAGTCACCCTGTTCCGTTTCAGCCTCCCTTTTCTCCCAGTTGGTAAGTCACAAAATCATATCAAATCAAACCAGTTCCCATGCAGTAGGTCACTTTGAACTAAAGTATGAACTGTTTCAGCCCAAGAAGCACCCTGCAGCTATGGACAACAGAGGAGCGATTTTAAAATACAGGGGGGGAGGTAGGACTGGTAAAGACGCCAAGTTAATCCAGAGCAAGAGCATCCTGGTGGTGCCACAGGTCTGGTCCAGCACTCTCTGCTCCTCTGACCTCAGCAGGCTCTGCCTGCTCAGAGAGGAAAGTCCAGGCTTTGCTGGCTGTGAGCGATACGGGCAAAAACATCTCTCTTTTCCCACTGCCACGTTGCTGAGGGTTTGCTGCCCAGCACAGGTGGCTGTGATGGGGTGGAAGGTGCTACCTCTGCCAGTCTCTTGTGGCACAGGCTGGGATGGGGCAGGGAGGCAGCAGCCGGCTGCACGCTGGGATGGAGGAAACACTGATGCCCACGTGGATGTCGGTGCTGTCGCTGCATCTCCACATTGATAAATGCTATTTACAGAGTCACCAGCACCTAAACCACAGAGTATTTTTAGCGTGGGTTATGAAACGCTGACGATCTTCAGGAGGCTCTGCCTGCACTCACATCCCAACATTTCTCTGGCCTGAGAGTCACCCTTGGATCCCGGCATGGCAAACCTCCTCCTCTGCCCTGTGGCACAGCAGTATCCCCCAAATGAGCATGTCCCTGGCACTGTGGTGGCACAGGCTCCAGGGGGAGCAGGCAGGACAGGCAGGAGCAGGCAGCCTTGCTTGCTGCCCTCAGCAGCGGGCTGAGGGGTCTGCATGGCCATTACTCTGAAGTCCAGAGTGATTTTCCCCACAGGAAGAGCATTCCCACAAGGGCTGTGTCACTGATGCCCGCTTCCCGCTGGAACAAATTAATTTTTAAGGAACTTTCTGCCCTGGGAAGATGTATTTTTCCACACTGCCTTATTTTTCCAGAGAGATGCTACATGACCCACAGGAAGATGGTGCATGGAAGGAGCTGGTCCTGTGATCCCCTTTTCTCCATGTATCTCTGCAGAGCTTCATGCAAAAGGATCATAAGCAAAACCATCCCGAAGATAATTAATCCAGAAAACACTGCTGCTTCTATTTTCTGAGCTCTGCACCTCCAGAATAGTTATTTCCTTTTGAAGTACCCGTCAAACCCAAGCTCAAAGGCTCAACCTGCTGAGAACCCTCTAAGCATCTCCCTGCCATAAATATCCCACCTGAGATCTCAGCCAGGCTGGAAATCACAGCTGCTCTGTCTAATTACAGATGTGCACACTAATCAGGGCTGACACAGTGACAGGCACCAATCCTGCCTCTGAATTCCTGATGGGCTCTCAGTTAACTGGGGCAGAGTCCTCAAAAAGGAAAAACGCAGAACTGCCCGTCTCGGTTGCACAAAGCCAGGCTGGGGGCTGGATGCTGCCTGGAACCAGTTTGGGGGAGACAAAGCTCCCCTTGCTCAGCACCATCAGTGTTCGGTCTCAGCACCGCTTTCGTGGCTGCAGTGCTGGGGGGCTTTTCCCAGGACCCTGTTTTGCCAGGCACAGAGCAGATTTAACTCCAAAGAACAGCCTCATTCCCCCAAAACACCACCGTGGTACCCGGCAGGATGCAGCACAGCACAGCGGGATGGAGGCAGAAAACCTCCCTGTGCCTGCACATGTGCCCAGAGGTGATGCTCCAGGTGCAGTCCCACCTGCCCACGGGCTCCCACAGGTCCTGTGGGTCCAAGGACATCGGGAGGCTGTGGCCAGAGCCCACTGCCGGCTCTGCTCGTCCAGCCTCTCTCACCATCAAGGGGCTCCCCAAAGTCTCTCGCTCCCCCCTGCTCCCCTCTGCCAGTCTCATTAGAATTCAGCTCATGCACCCAGGACTGATAGAAAATGCCAACTTTGAGAAGATAATTGTTTAATTAAAATCTGACCGGCTTGGCCTCCCCTTCATGGCCACATCCTTAACGGCATTCCCCGTGCCAGGAGCCCAGGATGTCCCCAGAGCCCTGGGAGGGAGGAAGAGGAGGGTTCTGAGGGGGGCACCACCGCATGCCACTGCCTGGCAGAATAATGCACGGGATGCCATGGCAAAAAGTGGAGGGTTTGGTGAAGATGGACTTTGCCACCCTTTCCCCCAGGTGAGGAACAACAGCCAGAGCTCTCCAGCCCCAGCACTCTCCATCAGCCAAACAGGGTGTTACTGGTGTCCCATGGGGCTCCCACCACGAGAGCACTGGTTTTACAGCCTCCAGCAGGAAGAGAGCAGCAAGTTTCCCTCACTCAAAAGGAAAAGGGGAAAAAAAATCCAAGCGTCATCAGACAAATAAGTAGAAAAATAATGCAATTCTCTGCTGGCACGTAACAGCAGGCTGGAACATTTTAACCAGCTATTTTCGCTGTGATGTTTAATGCGCCGCTCTTTCAGGCATAGTCTGAAATGTATAATTTTCCATTATAGTCCTGTATGTTTGACTTTAATATAATGATGCCTTCTCCCTTCACTACACCAGAATATTGGGTCTATTAAATTGCTTGTGCCAGGACTACTTTTGACAATGGAAAAAGCTGAAGGCCCAGAAAATGGTGGTGCTTGCAAACCTCTCTCCTTCTCCAGCCTGTAACCCCTGGATAACAGCCGTAATCCATCCCTGGGACCATCTCCTGGCATCACCTTTCCCAGAGAGACACAATTTTGTCTCTCTGCCCCACGTCACTGCGCTGAGGTTTCATCTCTGGGGTAGAGTGGTTTGATACTTCCACGTTTTCAATTGTCCTCATAAATAGGTCGGAGATGCAAACCACCAGGGAAAACCAGAACTGCTCCGAGTGGGATGAACGGCAGAGGCACAGCTTGCCAAAAGCCTTCCCCAGCAGTCACAGGGTGACCCTGAGCGGGTGCCACCTCTGAAAGGACAAGAGAGGGGAGCACAAGGGCTTTTCTTGGGGGGAAAGAACACACATTGCAAACCCAAGCCACGTCCAAACCGTGATTCAGCTCTCCCTCTCCAGGAGGAAGTTTCTTTCAGGCGAAACTAGGTTGGTGAAGGATTCCAGCTGCATCCCAACTGCTCTGTTTGCACAAACACAGCAGCCAGCCCCATCAGCAGAGCCAGCGGCTCCGAGCACACCACAGGACGCTCTGAGAGCCCAGCAGGAGCTGGGGCAGGGTTGGAGCTGTGGGATGGCACATCCCTCCCCGAGCTGCAGCCCTGGGCGTCAGCAGCATAAACCGGGGTGCAGTGACCCGCCTGCAGAGCCACGGGCAGCCTGGGGGCAGCCACAGGTAACACTAAAATATTGCTGGGCGTCAGCAAGCCCACCCCAGAACCAAACCAGGACAAGCTCGTTGTCAGCTTGACTACATCAGAGTTCCTACCAGGCTCGTGAAACCAGCACTCAAAGCGGTTCCCAGCACCCAGCACGCTGGTTCCCAGTCCCTGGCATGCTGGTTCCCAGTCCCCGGCACTCTGGTTCCCAGTCCCCGGCACTCTGGTTCCCAGTCCCCGGCACTCTGGTTCCCAGTCCCTGGCACGCTGGTTCCCAGTCCCTGGCACTCTGGTTCCCAGCACCCAGCGCAGCTGCCACCAAGAAAAGCTGATGGGAGAGCATCTCATCCCACAACATCCCATACCCCCAAAAATGTTTTACTGGGTTTTGGCCTGTAAGATGCAAAACCACAGCTGTGGGATAAGTGATTTTTCAGTCATGCGACAACAAAAAAAACCCACTAAATATAATCAATTTCGAGTCAGTTTTCAATTTCCAATGTTTCTACCCATCAAGGAAGGGAAAAATGTTGTGTTTCAGGTTCAATCTGTCTGAGTTGGTGAAGCAAAGGGAACTGCATCATTTCGGAGACGAGCATTCCTTTCAATAAATTGGCAGGGTATTTCCAAACAAAGGCAGGCAGATGGGAAACAAAACCATAGTATTTCATTCCAGTAATTTTGAAATGAAATGTTTTGACAGAAAAAAAAAATAAATTGATGGTGGTTATTCTGAAACACAGATAAATTTGTTAGATATTCCAATAGCAAAACACCCCATTTCAGGGGAAAAAAGAAAAAAGAGTCAGTAAAAATAATTTCTCCAAACTCCAGCACCTGGCTGGGAACAGCAAGACTGAACTGCCCAGCCACCAGATTTCTGCTGCTCCTCCTGCTAATGTCCTTGTTTTCAATTCCTGCTGTAACAAACAGTATTTTAAAGACAAGATACCCAGGGATTCCTGGAGCCAAAGCCCATAATAAGGCTTTTAAACCTGTAAGGTAGGTCAATTTTTAGGCTTAATTGCCTTGACTGCATCTCTAATAAAGCAGACCTTTCTATTTAAAAGATAAAAAAGGGGGGGAGGAGAGAGGTTGCTGTAAGTTATTCACACTCACTCCCTGCTCTGCTTTGGGAGGATTTATACAATGCCTTTAAAAACCACAGAGAGGTGAGCTGCAGGATTAACTTCTTGGAGAGAGGGACTTGCTCCTCTCCAGAGCGACTGCGTGTCACAATGCAAGGGGGACGGCAGCAACTGGATTTATTCACTTGAGGCAAGTTTAAGACTTCAGCCTTCCAGCAGTTGATGGTAATTCCAGTGGCTGGGACGCTTCATGGGAAGGGACTTCAAGGTGGGGGTCCCTGGTCCAAGAGGGGGAACAGGCAGAAAGAAGAGCTGAGACAGGAGCTTGTTTTTGGGCTAAACAGGGATGGGCACGGCAGCATCACTCTCCGGTGAGTGCCTAGTGCTGGTTACAGTGGGTGCCCACACCAGCTCCTCCTGCCCAGTGCCCCTCACACCACCAAATCCTCCCCTAAAATCCTTTCTGGTTCTTTGATTTTCAACCAGACGTCATCACTGAGCATCCAAATGACCTGGTGCACACCCAGCCGACACTGCAGCGCAGCACAGCTGCTCAGGACCCTTCTCCCCCCTCCCTAATTCTCCAGTCTTTCTTTAATGATTTGAATAGCATAGCAGCACCAGGCTTCACTACTCTCTTTCTTCTTTTCTGGAAAGGCTGAAAATCTCTCTCCCCCTCCCAAAACAGCTCCCAGCTGCCCGCCCACAGCGTTGCCTTCACTTTGGGGCCGTCTCCAGCCCAGATGGTAGAGGGTCAAGCGCTGACAGCTGGCCCAGCAGCACAGCAGCAGGGATGTAATTATTTTTAATTTAATTCTAATCGAGGTATGGGAATGAATGTGCAAAACAACAACTGTTTTTCTGAGTCAGGTTTGTTCTGTCTCTGCGAATTCCTAGAGGAAATGAGAGCGAGGTGAGGAGCTGCAGCCTGTGACGAGGTGAGAGATCTGGGCTGATGGCATGGCCACATCCCCTGACTGTCACAGACACTCACCTCTGCAGCCTGTAACGCAGGGAAGACACAGAGTGACAACTCTCTGAGCATCACCACCCCTGTCCCCCCCAGATTCCACCCAGCACTGCGAATCCTGAGCCCCCGCAGCCCCACGCAGAGTCCCAGCTTTCACAGCACATCACCATCCTCACGAGGGGAGGGCTCATCCCAGGCGAAGCAAATTGCGAGCAAAATGGCTATCAGCACTTTTCTCCCCTGCAGGAAAATTGACTTTAATAATTTGGACAACTTGAAAGGCTCCTGCCAGAGGGCAGGAGGTAAATATTCATGAGGGAGCGTTTCCAGAGAGGGTGCAGCGGGAGTGCTGCCTCCCCCGAGGGTCCTCACGCCCCCCCTCCCCTTCCCTACACCCCTTCATCCTTCACAGAGGCAACTCCTGAAGTTATTCCTATTGATTTGCTCCATCCCAGCGCTAATGATCAACAGCAAAACGGGGGAACGGCAGGCACAGGGGTCTGCAGCTCTCTGGACACCTGCAGGGAGAGGCTCTCCGGGTTTATCTTTGAACCACACCGGGTCCCAGCACTGCTACGCGTCTCCAGTAACCTCAGTCTCCTGCTCCCAACATCACCTCAGCTTCTGTTTGCTCCACCTCTGCCCAGAGGATCCCTCAAAGGCACAGATCTGCCCTGGGGAAACACATGCTACGCTCGGTACCAAAGCAAGGTAGGAGCACACGTGCCCCTGAGGCTGCAGGAGAGGAGGATTTCTTGATTTCTTCCTCGCACGTGCAAATAATTCCAAAGGAGAAGCAAGGAAAGAAAAGCACTCCATGTCTGAAAGGGAGAGCCAGGCACCAGCAACTGCTGCTGTCCAAACCCAGCAGTGGGGAGATCACCCCAACACCTCCCCTCGGCCATACCTGGGTCCTCATGATGGTTTTGACGGCAGCTTCAAACTCCTCGGAGTTATTGTAGTCAACAGTCCACACGTGCGGCTTCCCGATGAAGTCTTCTGCATACGGGTGTTGGGAGGACACCTAAAACACACACGGTGCCAGCTGGATTTTGCAGTCCCTGCTGGAATGGCTGATTTGTCCCATTCACAGCCACGACGGCAGAGGAGCAGCTGGTTCAGGCACAAAGTTTTAACCCACTGCACCCAGGGAGGTGCTGGAGAAAGGTTTCCTCTGAACCCAGATGCCCGCTGACCTCAGGTGTTTGTGCTAAAATTCCCACTGGGTTGGGATGCCCCATTCCCAACAACACTGAAATCCCTCCACAGACCTGAATTATCTCTGTAACACAGGCACAATTTATCGTTGACCTGAATCATTTGTGGGTCTGGATGGCAAAAGTAGACCAAAGCAGTAAAGGGGTGTGAAGGCACCACGTCTCCCAGGTTTGCCAGCTCCAGAAACAAGGCAGAGAGAAAATCCATCACTGATGAAGGCTGGGAAAGTCTGGCACAGGGAGAAAGCAGTGCTTGAAGCTGCATCTCCCTGGTGCCACAGGCAGCCCCCACACTGGTACCCCACAGCCACCCACCTCTCACCAGGTGATTTTTGGGGCTCTACCTCTTTTGTTTCAGCCCCACATGGCTGGGAGGCAGCCAGAGCCCTGATCTCCTCTGGGAAGGGAAGAGAGAGGTTGCTGATCAGAGGAGGTATTTTGGGGGCACCACGAAA
The DNA here is from genome assembly GCA_013396755.1 of Sclerurus mexicanus. NCBI lineage: Eukaryota > Metazoa > Chordata > Aves > Passeriformes > Furnariidae > Sclerurus > Sclerurus mexicanus. The sequence goes on along the minus strand of VWZF01001601.1, from coordinate 228,742 downwards.
CATCGCAGAGGGGCCTGAACCCCTGGCAGCTGGAGGAGGAGAGTAGAGCACGCTCTGTGTTCCGTCCTCCAGCTTGCTGTCCTTTCTCATTTCTTTCCCAACAGATCGATGACCTCCTTCCCCTCCGGCATACAAACACCCCGAGGCATCTCGCAGCCTTTGCCCCCGGCTGCCATCCCAGCTCCAGGCTAAAGCACAACCACAGCACCCACTGGGATGGGTGATGACACCAGAAGCTAATTCAGGGTGTTCACAGGGCACACATGGGGGGCCGGGACAGCGCGGTGCCACCCACCCCCAGGATGGTGCTGCCAAGTAGGGCGGCAGCAGGGCTGGGCTGCCTGGTCCCCCAGCTCGCTCCCTGAGCATTGCGCTGCATTATCCACTTTATTAATAATAAAAGAGGCAATTTTCTCAAGCCTTTAACTTTTAAAGAGTTCCTGCTCTACTTAGATTGAATTCCCAGTGACGGGCAAGCCTGGGAGGGATTTTATACCTCTGCCACAGCATGGAGGTTCTGCTGTTCCTCTGTGGGGACAAAGGGATGAACAGGGGAGCATCATCCCAGTTTGGGAGCAAGGTGTGGATGCACGTGGGCTGGTGGGGAAGAAGCTGGGATCTGTGGTCTGCAGAAGGCTCCTGCACCCCCTTCTCCTTGGAAACCCCAAACCTACAGCAGGACCCCTTGCATCCCAGTGCTCCAGATGGAGGTGATGTGACAACAGGAGAGGGGACCCCATCTGCAGGAATTCACGTTTGTGCATTTGGAGGAAAACCCACCAAAAAGAAAAAGCAATCTCTAGTTCAGCAACTGCTCTTCCCTAGGCTGGCCCAAACCCTGGTGCAAAGAGGGTGGCTCCATCCATCCATCCATCCATCCATCCATCCATCCATCCATCCATCCATCCCTCCATCCCATCCTCTCTTCCTGCCACACTTGCCTCTCTGGACGTCGGCTTCCCGCGGAAGAACTCGTGGTTGAGGGAGCTGTGCGGGGGGTTGAACCTTGCCTGCAGGAAAACGCAGCCATTGGCAATGGCCTCCAGCGGGGCAGGACCCTCGTAGGGGAACCCAAAGCCAATGAAGAGCTGCAAGGGAGAAAACCACACGCTGGTGAGTGAACGTGGCCAACCCCATAGAGAAGCCTCCCAAATAACCCACCAGCATCCCTCCCTGCTGCTCTGCTCCTGCACACCAAACCTTCAAGGGGGTCCAGCGCCCCATAGCTCAGATGTCCTCAAAACTGCCCCTGCTCCGCAGCTCACTTGTGCATGGCAATGGCGCGTTGAGGAGCTGCAAGTCCCCCCGTGGTGGTTACAACCATCCCACTGGCTCTGTACGGAGCAATATTGCTTTGCCAAAGCTGTTTGGGCTGGTGAATCCAGAATATTTCCCCCAGGCACCCACTGAAGGCGACCGGGATGTGCCCGCACCCACACACTCCCTCAGAGAATCCCGTTTATTTTTATCACAGCCATGTGGTGACAAAAAAAAAAACCCAATAAATGAATTAATCAGGAAACTTTGTGCTCTGCCTGCGGACAGTCTGCAAGGAGAAACTCATCAGACACATCTTGATCTGAAACGATGGGCTCTGCTCCGTTCCTGGCTAATTATCCCGGCTGAGAGCGCCTACAAGGCTGGGAGGAGGGCAGGTAATGGGGGATGGGGTCCTGGGATGCCCCAGCTGACTCCTTCCCACCTTTGCCTTCCTCAGCAGCTGCTGGAACTCGTGCTGTGGGAGCAGCCCGTGGTTCTTCACAAACGCCGGCACCTCGGGCGGCCGCTGTGTCTCGTAATAAACGGTGCCGTGGATCTCCATGTACTTGTTGAGAATGGCCAGGAACTTCTCCTTGCCCTGGGGAGGAAGGCAGAGGTGTGAACTGCACAGAAAGATGGGCCTGACCTCCCCTCTCCACAGTTATGGGCGAGATTTAAAACTGCAGTCCCAGAGCACCCATGACGCTTCAGGCAAACCCACAGCAAAGTCCACACCTTCACCTCCTCATTCCTCGGAAACACATCCTGGACCACCCCAGGCTGACACAGAGCCCAAATGACTGCAGGAGCCACCACCCTGAACACCAGCACCTCGAGCTCCTGCCTTTCCTGCTGCCTCCAAGGGCTACTTCCACATGGAGCTGCTGAATTAAAGGCTTCAGCGGACTCAGAGGGGAAGTTTGCAAAGACCAGAGCTTGCTAATAGCCTCTTATTCCAAGTAACAAGTCCCCAGGATTTTCTTGCTCAGGTTTAATCCTGTTTCACTACCCGGAAAATGAAGAGGGTCATCAATTTTCTTCTTCTGGAGGCTCTCCTCCTTTTGCTCTCCAAAGCAACCTTTCGTTTTAGCAATTTCTCTACTGCAGAATTCTCTTGCTTGAAAAAACCACAAAAGGACCAGCCTTTGGATGCTGCATTTTCAGCGTTGTTCCAGTGGTGCAACAGGCCCCGAAAGAGCAGAGACCAGGAGGGAATAAGAAGTTATAAATGGGGAATTTGAGCAAACTGGGTATGTTGCCTTAAAGCCTCCCTGAACACTGTATTTCTGTCCTCAGCCATGTATCCCTGGGCTTCTCGAAGGCTAAAACCAAGCCTTTCTCACCTTATTAAAGCTTCAGCTCCTATTGCAAGCTGGAGGCGAGAAGTTCAGAGGGGTAGGAAATGAGAAATGTAAGAAAGGCAGGCTTAATGAAATGTTTCAAAATGTCAAAAACATCCTGCTCTGAAAGACAGCATCTGTTCCAAGGCTGGTAAATAAGCACCTGGCTCCGGAGGATGGAGATGTTCTTTGCCTTTCTAGCATTCAAAATCGCTCAGAGTAAGGCAAAATCCTTCTATCCCCTTATTTTATTCCATGGGGTGTCACAAGATGTGAAGCAAAGCCCAGACAGTCTGGCCTGCAGGGGCAGCCGCCAGCAAGGAGCAGCCTCAGCCCCTTCACCCAGTAAAAAATTACCCCAAATACGCAGTTTTGTGGAAACTGATGTTGTTTGTGAATTCTACTAAAAGGAGCAAACGCTTGTGGCACCCAGGGTGGAGGGAAATGTCCATTCTGAGGTTTTAATTCTCTTTAGTGCCTTCCTGAATTAACCTAAGCTCCAATGAAACTTCTGGATAGGAATGGGTGGGGGAGTGGAAGAAAAACAAGACAAGATATTACAGTTCCCCTAAAATGAGATTTAGTGGGTTTCAGTAGGTCTTTTAGGGAGACGGTAAAGAGGAGATGGCATGGCTGGATCCCAGCCCACTGCAGGCATCCCTGCTAATTAGCGGCTGCTAATCAGGAAAGATGGGGAAGGGGAGGAGACGCAGCCCCCACTGCATCAACCCGCATCAATCCCAGCAGCTCCAGAGGACCAAGCCCACGTCAAGGCGAAGTCGACTCTGGCAAAACCTTTTCTCTCCCGAGAAGACAGGCAGAGGTAAAGCCCAGCAGCAGCTGGCGAGGTACAGTACCTGCAACTGGAGCAGCCCCAGGCGGTGCACAGAGGGGAAAAAGAGAAATAAACCAAGAGACAGTGAGAATTAGCTCCTTTTTAAAGCCTTGGAAGGAAAAGAAGCTTGCTAACTCTGGATAGACAGGGGGAGCACACACAGCCCCTGTAGGAGATGCAGGGGGGTGTTTTGGGGGGGGGACCGGGGGTGCTGTCCCCACACAGTCACCCACCCCTCTCCCCCGGTGTTAGAGGCACGGGCAGATGGAGGGAGCACAAGCCCTTTACACGGGGTACTTGAAAGCAGAGACAAACAATCCCCGTCATAACGCAGCAATCACTGCGATTAATTAATGGCAATCATTGTAATTAATTACATAAAATCATTGATACGAAATCCTCAACCTCAGCAGCCTGCTGGAAGGAAGCATCGCCCAGAGCAAAAAACAGGGAATGGGTGTCTCACCAGCCTCCCCCCGTTTGCTCAGAGGCACTGGATGTGTCACACCACTCCTGCAGGACTGGGACAAGGACGGTCCTCTACAAACACACCCAGATCTGCAGCTGAAAAGCTCGGGCTAAGAGCCAGAGGCTACTGCTGCTGCCGCCCAGCTGTGCCTACAACTGCCCCTGCCTGCCTGGCTTATCCCCAGCACCTCAAGGACACCCACCTTCCAGATGCTGGCCTCCTTCCCGTACACCACGGCCATGCTGCTCACTTTGTTGGACTTGATGAACTGCTTCTCCGTCTGGTTGAGCTCCTCTGACACGAAGCCCATGAAGGAGTTGTCGGGGGTGTGAGCTGCGGGCACCAAGGGGAGAAGACGCGTGGCTGGACAGATGTTTCCTGGGACCTCCCCAGGAAGGGCTGAGGATGCAGCCACATCACAGCACAGGGGCTGGGATAAGCTTGGCTCCAGAGCCTTGGTGGAGCTTAGAGGAAAAATGGCACAAATCCCCCATCCAAGTCGCTCCTGAAATCCAGGCTGCAGAAGCCGCTCAAGTGGCTCTTTACAAAGTGAGGCATTTTTAAGGCTGCCAAAGGGCCTTTGTGCAGCCAGGAAAAAGCAACCCTTGATTCATGCAGCAGCCAGCGGGTCACTGGGCTCCCTTCAGACAAGCACATCTCCCGTCCGTGCCACGGGCAAATCCAGATCACTGAGCTGCCTCTCACCTTTAGCATCCCAGCTGAAATCAAACCAGGCTTTGCAATCAAAACCACCCCACACTTCCCCTCCCGGCAGCTGGAAGCTGCTGGCTGTGCCCTGACTGTGCTGGAGCCAGCAACCCATCGCAGTGGAAGGAGCCCGATCTCTCTTTCTGTAGCCCCAGAGACGGCCAAGAACACTCAGGAGCTCCTTGCAGGCAGGAGGAAGCAGAAGCAGAGCCAGGGAGGATAACCCTGCCTGTGCATCACCTCCGGGACGAGGTCAGACCTGCTTCTGTGGTTCCCGTGAGACCCCCAAACCGCCCTGCCCTGCCTTTGACCCCCACTCACGGAACATGGTCATGAACTGGGTGGGCTGGAGGTTCCAGTAGCCCCAGTTGGTGCGGTAGCCGCGCAGCGTGGCGTACTCCTCGTGGTTGTACGCCGGCTCCGTCCCGAAGGTGTCGATGACCCGGACGCGGCACCTGCGGGAGCAGATGGGATGCCAGGACCTCAGTTTGAGAGGGTCACGCTTCCACAGACATCTGGTGTCCCCAGATAGCTTGCCCCTTGTCTGCACTCCGAGCAGAAGGTGCAGGAGCATCCCACGGAGCCCTTCCCAACCCACTGCTCCCTCCTGCGAGGAGCAATTTCCCCTTGCAGGACTCTCGACTCCATGACAGTTGGGAGAATGATGGATCTTCCAAAGACTTACTAATGCTTTTCCCAATATCCTGGGAATGCTGAGACAGGCATTACCAGCACAAGACTGAGGAGAGAAGGGGAACAACAAGCGAGGGAAGAGCAAAACAAGCCGAATGCGAGAGCAAATGCATTTATAATAAAAGCAATAACGCAGCTTGTCATTTTTCTCTCTAATAAAATTGTGTAGGATAGCGGAAGAGATGGGGAAAAAAACCATAATAAATAGCAGGACTATCAGCACTAAATTAAATCGCATATTTTCCTGGCTGGTGATGTACCAGAGGATGATGACATTTGTCTTGACGCTGAAGGAGCCAGGGACAGGGCTCCTTACAAATCCACACAGCTCACGCTTCCCTTCGTGGAGTGTCCACCCCTGGCTGCAGGCACAGAACTGGGAGCACACACACACACACACACACACACACACACACACCAGGCACATGCAAGGTTTGGTCTTTTCCTAATTCAGTCTCTTTTAACAAGGTTTTATCTTAAACACGTGAGACTCCAGGGTGACCAGAACGCCTCGTGCCATGGCAGCAGGGGACACAGCAAGGCACCAGCCAGGTAAAAATCAAAGGTAAAATCAAAGCGTCTGGCTCCTTGGATGGGGGGAGCTATCCCTCAAGGTCATTAGCACTAGTCCTTGCTTGCTAATTAATGAAATGGAGACTGAGAGCAGGCAGAGGCTTTGCTTACCTGTATTTCTTAAAGGAGAGCCCCATGTGCTGCTTCATCTGTTGGAGACCGTGGTAGTCGGTGTAAATCAGGTCGAAAGGCAAAGGGCTGGTCAAGGGGCAGTTTCCCCGTCCTGGAGGCACCCCTAAGTGACTGGGCAGAAGCAGGAGGGATCAGCCCCCAGCACCGTGAAAGCCCCACGGCACAGACACTGCCAGGTGTTGCATGGGAGCCACCAACCAGCTCCCTCTTGGATGGAGGGGCAGGCAGATGGTTCTCCTTTCCCCAGTTTTTATTCCCTGGGCCAAAGATCTGGAGAGTCCTGGTCCTTCCCCACCTTTGCACCTGCCCCAGCCGAGTTCCTGCTCCTCCCATGAGGACTGTGAGGCTTTTGCACAGCAATCCCAGCCAGGGCTCAGCAGCATCTCAGTCACCACACACATCCCCTCGGACCTCTCTTGTTGAGGACACCAGATTTCATTTACTTTCATTGCGATCACATCAGTGACAGACTTGTAAACACGCATCTTTCCTCTCCTCTCTGCCTGCGAGGCTCCCGGCTTGGCCTAAAATTCCCAGTTTCCAGCTCCACATCCCTCCCACCACACATCATGCACTGTTTCTTTTACTCCACCTCTTACCCACCACATCCTGGAGCAGCCTCAGCTTCCCCTTGGCTCTGGAGGCACTGCCTGTCCTTGGATGCTGTGCATATCTCATTCATATTTCTCACTTTTGGCTCCATTTATGAAACAATTTAATGAAGCTGGGGCAGCTGAACCCCTGGCTCAGGGGTTTGCAGCCAGTTCCTGACAACAACCACAGTGAGCCCCTCTTCTCTCCTCCGGAAGATAAAACGCATTATGAAAATCCAGATAAACTCGATCAGCTGCAATCTCTTTATCAAGACCATCAGTTACCTCGCTGCCAGGGTGAGATGTGATTAATCCAGCAAGATACAAGGCTGGAAAACTTGTGGTGTGTCTCCTTCCATTTTCAATTACCTCTGTGAAGCAACGAATCCCTCTCTCCAGAGCTGCTCCACTAAGTGTACCACTGATGTCAGACTGGCAGCCCATCTGCTCGTCTGGACCATGTTTCCTCCTTCTCAGAAAAAACCCTGTGACACCTTCCAGCTTCAGCAGGTTTCTCAAAAATCCTTGTTACACGTACCTGTGATTTCCAAGTGCCAGTTTGCTCAGAAATACAAGTGATTCACTCCTCAGTTCTAACGCTCTCGTAATTTTTTTTTCCTCCTGAAGACAATAATTCCTCACTCTCATACTGCACAAACACACAAAAAGCAACAGCAACATCCTCATGGAAAACCAAACTGCTGAGCTGATCTGGTCCGGCCGGGCTGTCTCACTCCCACCACGCAGTTGTCCCATTTTGTTCTCAGTCCTCCCGACAGGGCTGAGGAATTCCTGTTTTATTTCGCAAGTCTGCGCTCAGACACTGTGAAATCTCACCCTTAGCTCCTGCCTGCCAAGGCGTCTGTCATTGTTTTCTTCTGGGCTCTTCACTTACTCCTAGCGCCTATTTGGAGATGGGAATTTATCCCAGCCATGCCTGTAAATATCTTTTTAGGAACAAAACTTCTGGTCAGATCTTAAACTCCCAGGCTTTGAATCTTTTCCTCTACGTGAGCTCTCTTATTGTTTCCCTTCTGAACCTGAGAATCCTCTTTCCAGCCCTACCTGGGTTTTAGCTGTTGTTCAGCTGAAGCTCAAATGAACCCACAGCCCAAGGGTCCATCCTCTGAGGAGCACTTCCATAAAGTCCTCACCCCTTGCCTAGCCCTTCAGCATTTAATCTATCAATCCATAGTTGCTTCCAGAGGAAATCAATGGCTCTTCCACCTGGGGAACAGCCAAGGAAACCAGTTATCACATGTATTTGCTCTCCAGTCTCTTGTAGTCTTCCCTAACATCACAAGGGGTCATACAGAGCCAGAAGTGGGTTGGCCATAAGGGGTACAATGAATGGCTCTTGGTCTGCTCCTGCCTGTATCTCCCTCTTCTTCTGAACCTGATCTAATGGAAGACGTCCCTGTTCATTGCAGAGCGTTGGGCCAGAAGACCTTTAAAAGGTCCCTTCCAACTCAAAATGATCCTACATGGCTCGCAAGCCCTTGAGCCTTGAGCACCAAGATCCTTCTTCCAGCCCCATCCCAACCCAGACCCGGTGAAGGGTCATCCCAAACTTCTGACCCTGACTCCAGAAAGAGTGTAAACGTGGAATAACAAAGCCAGGGAAAACACAGGATTCCAACTTCAGGCGAAGAGCTGCTTTTGCAGCCGCTTCATTGCTCTTGTCACAAGGCATATCAGCATCAGCTCAGGGCAGCGCAGTCGGGGTGGCCGCAGGGGGAACAGGTCGCACTTTTGTCACTTTTATGCATGATTTTACACGACAGAACTGATTGGGAAGGATGGCAGGAATAGAAAGGCTCTCACCTCCCACGGCCACCTCTCTGCGATAAACAGGGCAACAAGGAGACACACTCCCGGGGAGGCTGAAGGGGAATTTTTAAACCGGTAAAAAAAAACCACCCAAGATTTTACAGAGATGCAATTCTAAACATCACATTTGCTCACACACATGCTGCTTTTTCTTCAGTCATCAGCCAAACAGTGATTTACACCAACACAGCCAATCTCTAAACCTTGTATTTCACCGAAAATCCCCAAACCTTTACATTTTCCTTGCAGCATATCCCATCCTCCAGCTGGTACATGTCACACAAGCCAGTGCATTACAAAATAATCTGTAATTTAAGAAAGCCCTAACCAAGCTCGATGAGGGGCTGTGGGAGACAGCAATTAGCGTAACTCATAGTGAAGCCTCCAAAAAACTTTCCACCAATTAGGTGGAGCAGGTCTGGCTCCCCCAGCTCCTTTCATCACTGCAATCTGCCACACGTCCCCTCTCCAGGTGCTCAGGACTTGCCACATCCATTTCTACTCCCAGGGCCACGGCTGCGTGGCAGGAATAGCTCTCAAAGCAGGACCGGTGCCTCTGAGCAGAGCATCCCTCCATTTACCCCCCTTACCGTCCCCAAACGCTTCATAACCACGTTTGAATATTCCAGTCACGCAAGCCCGGGCTGCACCTCTGAGATGGCAGAGGGGGGATTTTTTTTTTTTGAGATTCCTCCTTATTTAAACATTCTTTATTCAAGCTTTCATCATTTGCCAGTTAAGTCAACTAATTTTCTACTAAACCCAATTTCACTCATGGTTGGAGTGCAATTTCCCTGATTTTTCCTCGTGCCATGTACTATTAATGGCGCTTGAAATTACGCAAATAAAATTGATGAGCGCAAATGCCGCTTTCTCAGCCGGCGCAGCCCAGGGACCTGTTTTGGAAATCACTCGATCCCAGCTCCCGGAGAAACCACCCCTCCAAGGCCAGCCAAGGATGGTGACCGGCTCATGGCCGGGCTCAGCACCTCCAGAGCCCTAGGTGGTGATCCAGTGGCTTGTCCCACCCCGACATCCCGCATTAGCGCATCGCTCCTCTCCAGGAGGGCGCAGCCGAAGCGGCTTCGATCCGATGGATGCGAGAGCCGAGCTCGCCTCTCCGCCAGCTGCCTCCGCCAGCTGTGCCTACTCCAGAATAAATCTACAGCAGCTTCTTGTCCTGCTATTTTCCCCTTAGAGGTCCTTTAATCAAACCAGGGGAGCGCTCCCTCCCCGAGCGCGGTGCCAGCGCTCTGAAATCAGATGGCTGCGGGGTTATCTTTACATCCCATTGACCTATTTTCAAATTAACCCAACGTTTCGTTCCACTTTATTACTCCTGGTGCTGCAAAGTCCAGCACTAAATGGATCTCCTGGGCATCTCCTGGCAGCCCAGGCCAATATCCTGTATTATATTTAATTGCGTCTTCTCTGCCCACATCTGCTGCCATCAGCAAGCAGGGCTGGGGGAATGGAGGAGAGCTCCCGTCCTCGCTGCTCCCTCACCTTCTCCGTGTCTGCCAGAGCCCAGCAAGCACAGGGCTGTTATCCAGGGGTGAAAGGTGTCAGAGCCGAGCCCAGGCAGCACCCGGGGGTCTCTGACAACCCCATCATAAAGGACTTAAAGTGCAAATCAAAGCCCACAAGATGAACATCCTACTGCCTGCCCTCTGCTCCCAGCTCTTCCACCTGCTGGAACTGACACTTGCTGGCAGCAAGGATTTCCAAGCAATTGCAGCACGATTTTTAAGCCACCTGCAATGGTTTCACTTTTCTAAGGTGCACTAGGACTGTTTCTCATGCCCGTTGTTGATCTTGTGTGGCACAGCCCTACCCCTCCAAGGGGGAAGTTCAGCAATCTATTTATTTATTTCCAAGGCCTGCAGGTGCACAGGAGGGTGCCAGAGCAAACATTTCTTTCTGGTCAGAGATTCAGCAAATAATGAAGAAACTTCCCAGGAAAGGAGGAGCGAGTACTTGGGCTCCTTTGGAGAGCAGAAGAAACCGAACACTCACATGTCTCTGGTACCTGGAGAGACTGTGGGACACACAGGCTGCCTCCTGCTGCCCCAGCTGCTCCGGCAACTCAAAAAATAAGGAAGAAATTCTTCCTTGTGAGGGTGGTGAGGCCCTGGCACAGGTTGCCCAGAGAAGCTGTGGCTGCCCCATCCCTGGAAGTGTTCGAGGTCAGGTTGGATGGGGCTTGGAGCAACCTGGGCTGGTGGAAGGTGTCCCTGCTCATGGGATGGCAGGGGATGAAACAAGATAATATCTAAGGTCCCTTCCAACCCAAACCATTCTGTGATTTTATGAAAACGGACAGTTTTAGCCAAATCTTCATGACTATCACTACAGCAAATTCAATTTCTACCAAGACCCCTGTCTAACCCACCACCTAAGACGCGTCTGCTGGACATACATCCTGATTAAATTTCAGACTGAAGAAGCCACTGAAGCTCAGACACACAGCGATGTGTCCAGTGCCTGTGTAACCTCTTGGCTCAGTCTTCATCTTCTCTGGCCTTGCAAGGGTTTGCAGCTGTCAGGTACCCACAACTATGGGCGTCACCTTCAACTCCCCCAAGCCCTGTAACCAAACATCCAGCCTTTCCGAAGCCCACAACAGCCTTCACTCAGCCACATCCCAGCATAAACATCAAAGCCTGGCCAGAAAAGGAACAACCCAGTAGCCCCATCGGCTTCCAGAAACGCTCGCTCTCAAGTACCAGGAGCACCTGATGCTATCCTGAAGAAGGTTCCTCCCCACTGGTGCAGAGCTGATGAATCCCAAAGCCATGCCGTGAAGCTCCATCAGGATCACACGGAACTGGTCACTTCTGGCTCTTTCCACACGCAATTCCTCCCTCTCCTGCACAACGGCAGGACTGTGTTTGCCAGCTGGCGAGGGGAGGTGAAGCAGTGAGCCCGGGCATGGGGCAGGTTTTCATGGGAACAGATGCAAGACGGAGAGATGGCTTCTATCTGCCAGCAAATAATTAGAAATGTATTTGTCTGGACATTGTGTTTCCATCTGAATGGCTCTTTTTGCAGCATGAACACACCTCAGTGAGCATGGAAAGTGCAGGAAAATAGCAGTTCCGTGTGCCAGGCAGTGAGAGGAGAGTGGTGGCAGCAGGAGCTGAGTCTTACCCCACCATGGTGCCAGTTCCAGTGCAGCCCATCCACACCACCCCAGCACAGGGAGGGTGGCTCGTCACCCAAACCACATGCTGGCCACAGCTGCTGCTGGCCAGGGAAAGGGCTGCCAGCACAGGATACAAGCACGTGCTTAAAATCAAGTGCCTTGCCAGGGAGGGTATTAGGAGTCCAGAACTTGACACAGGAGCAATTAAGCTCCGAGAACACTTTGTAAAGCCCTGACCCCACGAGGCATCAAATCCCATTTTCTTCGACTTTCTGCCCAGTTAATTTCAAGGGGACCATTGTGAAAAGCACCCTTCAGCGTCATTGAGATCAATACTCCCGTGGTTCCAGCAGTTCACAGCACCACAGCCCTATGTCTCCAAGCCTCTCCTTTAGCTCCACAAAAGCAGCTGGAGATGCCAAGATGTCCATTCCCATGACCTAAGGATGGAGGCAGGAGCTGGAGATCCAAGCAGTGCCTGTAGTGCCCCTTCTCCTGGGGGAAAAGGCTGAGCAAATCCTTCATGCCTGATCCCTTGGCATGGGTGCTCCAGAGGAAAAGCCTCAGCTTATTAAAGCTTTTGTGCAGGCACAGCCCTTGCTCCAAAGTGCTTCTTGTAATTTTCCAACATCTCCTCATGAGCTGCCTCGTTATCAATCCAGCTCAGGGCTTCCAGACACTTCCCACTCCTCCCTTACCAAGCAGCACACACGAACATCAGGCTGGATTCTCACCTCCCTGAAAGCACTTCTGGTCTACCAACACAGCACAAGGGGTCTTCAGCAAGAGTAAAGTGTTGGCACTCGGAATTGGGATGTTTCTTCCCTCTTTCCTTCAAGACAGGGCTCAAAATGCTGCTGGCTGCCAACCCAGCACAAATCTCAGAGGGAAAACAGCTCCCGTCTCCCTGTTCCAGCCCAACAGTTTGCTTTCCTCCTAGGGAGCTGCACATAGAATCACAGAGTGGTCTGGGTTGGAAGGGACCAGAAAACCCTGCGTTTCACTCCTTGCCTCTCTCGCATCAGAAGCACCTCACAAATTCACTGAGAAATGCAAAAAAGGAAAAATACCTGAACTTAGCTCAACTACAGGAGACAAACTCAGCCCCTGGTAGGACATAGCAGCAAAATTCACAGTTCTTTAAGGTCTATAGTGAGTAAAATATAAGCCAGATACAGCACTGTGATCTCACAGGGATGTTTGGACAGTGCCAAGCCGTGGAGCAAGATTCCTAGAGCTCCGTGGCTCCACTCCAGATTAGCACTGGTCCCCTAAACCAGAGGCAGAACCATTTAACACTCCTCATCCTTGTCACTGAGCATCTGCTGCCTTCCCCATTAGAGCCCCTTGGCAGGGAGAGGTGCCCAGCACACCCAGTCACACTCCCAGCCTGTTTTCACCAACACCCCTCCATCACCAGTTTTTTTGACCAGGGCCTTACTTCTTTCTCCTCCTCATTTGCCTGATGCCCAGCATTCCAGACCCAATCCTGACCCCCACCTCCAGGCACTGCTGCATTGCAATCAATACAGATGCTAATAATGAACAGCTCTCAGACAACCACTGGCTGAAGTGCATGCAGGCAAACCTTCCAGGGATCCCTTGCCAATGATCAATACTCAGAGAAAAATCAGCTCAGAAATTTGAACAGACAAAAAAAAACAAACCAGGAGAGAGGTCAATCCATACTGAATAATTTATGAGCGAAGGCTGTGCTGGGCAGGAGCAGCTACAGCTCCCAGCCATGAAAGGAACGGGGGCTGCCAAAGGAAAATACACAAAAAGTGGATTCAACACTTCACACTGCTGAAGCAAAATATCCCTGGAGCGTAATATCTCTGAACCCATCCCAGCATTGGTGTTTGCCCTGCTACAAAGCTCAGCAAGAGACATCCAGGATGGGAGAGGACAAATTCAGCCCCAGTCTACAGGAGAGGAAAGCTCCATCCACTTGAGCATCAACCAACCCCTGCCCAAAGCTGTGGCTACAAGCGAAGTCCCCTCCAGGCTTTAACAAAGAGCCCAAGATTAACTGTTAGCATGACTCAGGATTAATTGCACATGTTCTGCTAAGCCTCCCACTTGCTCCTGGTCAGCCAAAAGCTTTTCCCAACACTCCTCAGAGCCACCAGCCCTAAAGCAGGGACGTTGCTGGAAGATCTGCAGGATTGCTGGCATCGCTCAGTCCTCCTTGGGCAGAACCTCTGCCCCCTTTCTGACAGCCACATTAACCCACCCCTTGATGGGCTGCAGAAGCGTCCCAGTGAGAGCTGGGACCAGTCTTCAAAGGGACAGAGGGGATCTGGTTACAGCTCCAGGTCCTGCCTCAGCTCACCCCAGCCCCAACAGCATGAAAGTGCACACTTAACACGGATGTCCAGCATTTAAAATGTCATCAAAGCCAGACACAGGACACATTCTTAGGGAGGTGGGGACAGTTTCCACCACTGGGACACAGAGAAGGGCAAGATGTGCAGCCCCAGCCCGGCTTGCTCACTTCCAGTCTCAGCTACAAAGGGGAAGAGAGAGATCTGCCGTTCCCAGGCACCCCAAGGGACACATCCAAACCCACATCAGAGGAGGAGGTCTCATCACTGCCAACTGATGTTGAAGCTCCCACGTTTCTGAGAAAGGCAAAATACTAGAGGCAGCAACACAGCTCTCTCCAGATCACTCGCAGAGGGAAACAGATGCTGCATAACCCCCCTGTAAGACTCACCAGCACCTTCCCCTCCTTCAACAACCACCATGAGCTTCTTCATTAAAAAACACAAACAAGAACCGCACAACAACAACAACACAACCCTCCCAGCCATTAAGTTCTGTCATCCTTGGGTACAGGGGTATTCTTTAGCACGTCAGTTTAGCTCGGCACACCTCGCGGATCACTGCGATGCACACACGCCTCTTTGAGGAGCTGCTGCCTCTTGCATTATAAGACCAGGATTAATTTTTTGAGTTAATTAGTCAGGAGTTAATTCCGTTCATTAATTCTGAATGCCACAGGGCTGGGTTGGGGATTTTTTTTTGCTGTTTTTCTCCAGGACTGTTGGTTTTTTTCTCTCCCTTTTCAGCACGGCTCATTATGCAGCTGATGCTGGCTTAGCATGTCCCAGAGCCTGCCCAGTCCCCGAGGCAGCCTCAGGCTCTTCTTGACTTATAACCCATCTAATCTGCATTTTCTCTGGCACTTGCCCTCCACTCAGGATGTCTCACAGGAGGCAAGGAAACCTTGTGAGGTGACAGGAGGCAGCACTGCCAGCCCAGTGATAACAAAACTGCATCAGCAGGGAGGAACGTGGCGCATGGTTAGCTTCTCCCTTTTACTTTTGCCAACTAGTATTGGTGCCTCTTGGAGACTTTCACCCTGCATCATCCCATATCCCACAGCAGAAAAAGCCCATCCCTCTGCAGGAAGTGCCTCCAGCAGCAGCAAATCCCCCCGCAGGTGCCCAAGCCATCCCAAGAAGGAAGGGAGGGAGGCAGGGGAACACCTGCACCAGTACAGCACCAGCACTGCCCAAGATGCAGGTCAGCGAAAAGCCACCTGCAACCTCTACTGAGCTGGTGCTTTCACACGAGACCTCAATACAACCCACAAACACGCAGGGGGGCAGAACTTCTTGGAGGGGCCCAGGCAACCAGAGCATCCGGCACCCACCTCTGCAGCTCCTTCAGGGAGACTGTGACCCTCAGGCTGTGTCCCAGGAGGAAGAGGGCAGCCAGGATGTCTGCCCACTGCACCATCTCGCCCAGCGGGCCCCCCTTCAGCACACGAGGGCTGAAAACATCCCCCGACTCCTCCGTCAGGAAGCCAATATGGATCAAGATCTGGAGAGACAAGGAGAGGGGTCAGCACTGGGGAAAGGGACAATTTGGGTTTTTACAGCCCAAAGTTGCTTATGGTCCCTGAGTCCCTCCAGGTCCTTCGCACGCAGTAATAATAGAGAAATCAGGTGTGAAAGCCAGTGAGCTACGTCCAGTTAGCAAAGACCAAATGGTCAGAGTCTGCCAGCTCGCCTTGACTGGTGCTCTGTGTCCCGGGAGCAGGCTCACACTCCTGATGTGCATCACAGTCCGAGCCACGCACCGGAGACAGATCTCCCAGCGCACGGGGACCAAAGGGAAGGGCACCACAACTACACCAGTGGGAGAGCCAGCAACCTCAGCCCGTCCTCGGAGGAGATGTGCCAGACTCCTGCCCGCTGCTGATGGCTGGCTGCCAGCGGGACGCTCTCTCCCACCCACCAGCACCCGACTCCAAAATCCACCCCACCATTCGGCAACGCCAGCCCTGTCACATCCCAAATGCATGTGGAGTCGTGTCCGCAGACGACAGACCGACCCTGCACACCCACGCACTCCCATAAACCAATTTCCCTCCCGGCTTGTTCACATCCCAGCTGTCTCCACTCCCTTCGTTCCCAAGGGCTCAGCTTTCCCGGCTCCACACCACGAAACCCCCGCTGTGCAATTTGCTCCTACGTGTTTCTGGTCCCTCTGCCGCCCCTTCAGCTTCTGCTCGAGGCGCCGAGCCGCCCGCAGCCACTGCTGGGCCAAGTGGCGGATCCTCTTCTTCATGAAGCTCAGGGACTCCTTGCCCGTGCCAACCAGCTCCAGGAGGTGAGCCAGGTCGCTCCGGAAAGCTGCCTAGGAAGGGAACACGCTCTGCACTGTGAGTGTAGGGGAGGCAGCCGTGAGAGGAGCCCCCGGGGCAGCCCTGGGGGAGGTTTGTCCATCGCAGCTGAGGTGCTTCCCTCAAGGACAGCATTCCCCAGAGCCACCACAGCTCCTCCACTTCCCAAATCCCAAGGGCCCCACTGCACCCGGAGACTCTCACAATATCCCGGATTCCTCAGCAGTGGAAAGACACAGATGTGCTGGAGTGGGTGCAGAGGGGGCACAAAAATGATCAGAGGACAAAGCACCTCTGCTATGAGGACAGGCTGAGAGAGTTGGGGTTACTCAGCCAGGAGAAGAGAAGGTCCAGGAAAACCTTCTTGTGCCTTTTCAATACTTACAGGGGGATTCTAAGAAAGATGGGGACAGACTTTTTAGCAGTGCCTTTTGTGGCAGGACAAGGAGTAATGGCTTTAAACTAAAAGAGAGCCAATTGGGACTGTATATAAGGAGGACATTTGTTACAATGGGGTGATAAAACCCAGAGGCGTGGTGGATGTCCCATCCCTGGAAACATTCATAGCCGAGTTGGACGGGGCTTGAAGCAACCTGGCCTAGTGGACATGACAGGAGGTTGGACTAGATGACCTTTAAAGGTCCGTTCCAACCCAAACCATCCTGTGACACTGTGAAAACCCATGAGAGGCACCACGTTGCTCTGGGAACATTCATTTCCAGCTGATGCGTCCCCCCAACCCCCAGACTGGCAGAACACGAGCTGTGCCCACCTTACCTGCACCCGTGGCAGCGGCGGGGGCGAAGGCGCAGCCGCCGTCTGGTTCCGCCAGGGCAGGGGAGGGCAGAACCACTCGACCTCGCTGAGGTAGATGAGGAACGAGCACTCGGTGCCGTCCACGCCAAAGAACGCATAGCAGGGGTCAGAGGTCCACCTGGCCCTCATCCACTGCAAGGGGGCAAAGAAACACGTGGGGCTCGTGCTCTGGCCAGGAGGGACCAGACTCTGCTCTCCATCCCCTTTATCTGGGAGACGGAAATGAAGGGCAGAGGGTGGATAAAGGGCTGCAAACACAGCAGTGTCGATGTTCACCCAGCTGGCGCCTCCAGGGCACGCAGGGCAGAGGAAGAGCCAGAAAGGTTTGGTGGGAGCTGCCTGAGTTTCTAGCGCTGGTTCCAGCACCAACACATGGGGGCATAACCATTAATGCCCAGGAAACGATGCACCACAGGGATTTCTCCTCACTAGCTTTGCTGGGGAGCGAGACGAGCTGCTGATTTCATCACCCTGGGCACAGCGGGGCAAGGAGACAGATCTGCTGTCGGTCCCCAAGGATGATTTCACATGGAGGAGAAGAACCAGAGACCAGAGCAGCTATTTATCATCCCCCACAACGGCTCTTGCCAGCCTCCTTCTAACTCAACTACAAAAACAAATCTACTCAGAGACAAGTCGCTGCGACCAACACGTAAAGCACAGTGATCACCAGGGGAGGAGATGGGATTACAGCCTTCCACAATTACATTACATTCTGAATTTACTCAAATCGTGGAGGGAGGGGATGCCTAGCACCAGGAGAAGAGAAAAATACAGACCCTCCCCATTATTTTCATATACCCTTCAGCATCCTTTCAGGGACAGAAGCCTGAGCTTGAAGCAGAACGTTGGGAAGGGGAGGGAAAAGGGAGATGCTTTTAATTAGTTCATGTAAATATGTTCTCTGACAAAGCCATCATGGTCTGGGCCAAATGCCAGGCTGCATTCAGGTGTAAAAAGCAGCTTGGGTCAAGCAGGACATCCTACTTGAGATGGAGGCCCTGGCCACCTGAACGAGATGCTGCTCTGTGCAGTGCTGAGGTTACTCCCCAGACACCAGTGAAGGCTCCAGATATTTAAAGATGATGTGACAGTGCTTCCACCTGACTGTGCTTCTGGCCTTGAACACAGAAACTGCAGGCAGAGAGGGCTGCAGGCAGAGTGGTCCCACAGAGCTGATGGTGCTGCTGCCTCAACACCTCTGGGTACTGTGGCCTCAGTGCTTTGCAGGACTCAAATCAAAGGAACGAGGCTTGTTACTGGGGGAAAACAAGTTACATTTCTGTAGTAAAGGCTCCCAGAGGAGCTTGGACACCTTTCTTGTGTCTTCTTTACAGCCCAGCCCTGCTTTGCTTTCCACACCTTTGGCTCTGCTCCTCCTCCTGCACCTTTCCCACATTAAAGTAAGCAGTTCTATTTTGGAAAGCATCCCCTTTCCCACTGCCCTTCCCAGTTTAACCCCAGGGGTTATTGTTTTGTGCCCTTCCCAGGAGCTTCCATCCCAGGTCGAGACCTTCTCCCACACAGAGAACCCCAACTCACCTCCACCTTCCCAGCACAGTCAGGGTACTTGGGGTCCCTGGGCACCTCGCACTGGTCCCTCCTACCTTCCATCACTGCAGAGAGACAAATTGGGCATAGGGAGAGCTGGGATGTGGCAGTGGAGCAGCTAGAAACACTCAGAGGGTATGGGATGTGTCTGGCAGCCCCCAAGCACGTTCATCAGCACCGCAGCTGCCAGTCCCATCCCACTGAGTGGAGCAGGACACCAAGATATGAAGTGTCTTCCCCAAAATCAGGGAGGAAACAGAGGAAATCCACCCTGCTTCCCTGCTGAGAGCGTTCCCCTTTCCTAAAACTCAGCAGGTCCATTTGCAGCACCTTCCTGCTGCCCTCAGCCTGGTCCAGACCCCAGGTCCCACCTAGCCATACTCCCGTGAGCAGGATCCAAGGATGCTCTTAACAGCCTTTATGCTGTAAACTTGCAATAAAAGATGTCCTGCTGAGCTGTTGAAAGAAGATTCAGCTGCCAGGGTCAGCTACAAAATAAGGCATAAAGGGGCTAAAAAAGTAATAGGATCTTTTCTCCCTCTGTGGTTAATAAAAGCCACCACCCCTCCTACAAGCCCTCCTTTGCCCATAACTGAGAAAGCCTGAGGTGGAAGAGGCAATGGAAAGACCTTCCACCTAAACCCAGGAATGATGTAGCCATGTGGAGAAACACCTGGAGAACCCAGCTGCCCTGCCAGCAGTGCCAGAGTGGGACGGGAATGTCCCTACTGGTGCCGAATCCCATCGGTCCCCAGGAATTTGGATCCAAACCACCACGTTTTTCTACCCAGGTGTTTGTGCTGGCACTGTTCCTCCCCTTTAATTTCGCATTTAATTTCCCGGCATTTATACCTGACAGCCGTTCAGATTTGTCACCACTCCTCCCCCCTGCAGGCACGAGTTTCCCAAGGAAGGCAACCTCAGATCTGCATCCGTTCCTGGGATTTTTACCAAACCTTTCATGGTAGGCTCAGCTGGATCTTCCCATTGCAACAGCAAAGGCGAGGTTTGGAGCACGGGGACCCCCAGGGACACTCACCTTTCCCATTTAGGAGGCTGTTCCGGAGAATCTGGTCGACTTTTATTGCGATGTCCGAGACGTTTTGAGCTATAGCTTGGATCCTCTCCATCAACCCGGCTGCTGGCTGGAACCTGGGGAGGAAACCAAACTGACCTTGGAAACCTGATGCTTCCAGGGCTGCTTAGAGCAAAATTCAAGCCCTTGAAAGCAGGTTAAACTTAGCTCCAGGATGCAACATGGTCCAGCATATACCAGGCAAAGACGTCACTGCCATCTGAGAGCTTTGATTTAAAACCTATGCAAATCAGTATTTATATATAAATTCTGCCATTTTTCACAGTGTGCTGATAAACATGAATGTGCCCGTGCATTTTATGTGAGGAAATAATAAATAGACTGGAAAAAAAATTGTTTTCCATATTTCAGATGTGCTACATTTGCAAATCCTCTGCTCTGATTATTGGCCTTGCCGTGCACGTAGGAAGCCATGCTGGGAAAACGGAAAATGGAGAAAAAGAATAAAAACACAAGAAAAGAAGGGAAAACCAAGGAGGGCTGAGGAAGCTCATGGGCCTGGAGCAGACTGATGCAAAACACACAGAACACGTGGATGGCCTAAGCCAACCCACCCACCAAAGCTGGGGGTTGGTTTTTTCCCCCAGGTAACAAAGAGATAGGACAAGAGGAAGCAGCTTCAAGTCACAGCAGGGCAGATTCAGATTGGGTATCAGGAGAAACTTCTTCAGTGGAAGCGTGGACAGGCATTGGAACAGGCTGCTGAGGGAAGCGGTGGAATCACTGCCCATGGAAGTGTCCCAAAACCATGCGGATGTGCTTAGTGACGCGGTTCGATGGTGGGTTTGGCATTGCTCGGTTAACCATTGGACTCAGTGGTATCAGAGGTCTTTTCCAACCTTAATAATTCTGTGATTCAGGTGAGTGGATTCCCAGGAGCCCATCACGGAGCGGCAGCGAGGGCTGTGCAGGGACAGGCGCCAGGGCGGCACCGCAGGAGCCGACAGGCACCTTCCCACCAAGGCTTCAGACCAGGCTCCACCTGTGCCTCTATGGAATGAAACCTGGCAGCCCATACTGTCCTGGGGAAACAGCCCCACTAAACTCAGCCACATAACACACGGGGTAGACTGGACTGACAGAGCGCTGTGAAGAGGCCGGGTGTCAATTAAAACCTGGTGTAACGTGCAAAAGGGCAAAGAGAACTCAATCCATCAGCGGCAGCGCCCTGACAGGCTTGACAAGGAGCGAGCTCTCCCCCTCCAGCTCCTCTCCTGCCGCTTCCCCCACAAACAGCCACCACATCTCGACGAGCGCGGATATCACAGTAAATAATTTCCCCTCCTGCAGCATTTGGGTCGTAAGTTTTGTCTCCTGCTGCCGCCGTGATCATCGTAATACAAGGAAATGTCATACGCAGTGAGCAAAACCAAAAGGGCTACCTTGAATACCCGTGGCACAAAAAATATGTGCCGATGTCAGGCCCTCCGTGCTGGAGTTTTATGTTTGTTCTCCGGCAGAGCGGCGAACCCGAATGCTGGGATTTAAAGTACCTCTGTCCTCAAGGCTAAAAAAATCCTGGTTTTATGAACCGACACTGCTTCGGTTGTTGATTTAAAGTCCATTCACCAGCAGCAGGCAGCCCACATTTTTCCTCCTGGCGTGGTTTACGACCATCAATATTCAGGCTGCATAACTCCGCGGGGAGCCACCGATCTTGGGCTTTTAAGAAATAATAATTAAATGCAGAGGACACCGTTGCCCCCGAGTCACTTCCAACCTTTGCAGAGAATAAACCCCAGGTATCCTGCTGGAACCACTGCAGCAGGGAGGTCGCTCGTGAGGCCCTGGGAAAAACACGGGCACAAAAATAACCTGTGATAAGCTCTGCTTATCAGTATCGCTCGGAGGAGACAAAATTCTCCTGGTCTGAGGGCTCTGTGGTTCAGCCAGGCCTGAAAGCTCGCAAACCCCCATGTCTGCAACTCTTTTTCCACCAGCAAGCAGCTGTCAGACCCTGCAGGTGATGCGGAGGCACTTTGTAAACAGCTGGGGTGGGCAATTTAGGAGCAAACCTTGCACGGATGCAGCGAATTTAGAGCCAGCGAGCCCAAACTCCTGCTTCCACCGGAAGAGGGATGTTGGCTTGGTAAAGATGCTCCCCAGGCTTCTCCAACACTCGTGGCAATGAGAGAGGATGACCGCAGACAAGGCAACCCTGCTCCCAAACTTCAGAGCACCCAGATTAGCCCACAGTCCAGATTCTGCCTCTTCCCAAAAGCCACCCCAACGTGTCCGAACCTGCTCCCAAACACCCAAGTAATCAGGTGAATCTCAAAAGTCAATGACAACCTCAGTCCCCACATCCTCTCTGATGTCCTCCAGACCTCAGCTCAGCCAGGACTTAGCACTGGGCACCCATGAACACACTCAAACCAAAATCAGGACCATTATATCAAACAAATGGCTTTCTTCCAAGGCTCAGTCTCAAGCCAGCCCAAGTCCTGCCAGAGATCCGGCCATGGTGCCGGTTCCACCAGGTGATGGATCTGGCCCAGCATCCATCACAGCTTGCCCAGCTCTTGCAAAGCTACAGCTGCTGCCCAAACACGAAGACTTCACCTCAGAGCCCTTAGATGTAAAATGTACGTCGGAGCATCACTGTGGGCACTTCCAGTTCTCCCAAACGAGACGGCTCCGTGGGCTCTCCCCAAAACACAGAGGGTTACTGCAAAGTGACACTAAAAAAAGTCCACCACGACTCTTGGCATGTAATTAAAGAAGATGGAAAGAGGTGGAAAGCATCCCTTCAAAAGCAGGAACCAGGCTCAGGTCCCTCAACACTCGCACGCTCCTCACCCTCGCTTGCTAAACTCGCTCTCTGCAAAGCCCCGTGACTTTGAGCAGGGGATTTCATGCTTGGGGTGAAGAGCTCCCACGTCAGGAGCACTGAGAGGCCTCGGTGTTTGGACCTGCCGGGTAACAAGGCTCCCACTCGAGCAGCAAATTTGGTGTAACGCGTTAAGGAGGTGACAAGCGGGTTAAGCATAAGTCACATCAGCTATCAGCACAGCGATTTGTCACCCGGGCAGAGGACGAGGAAATGAGACATTCAAAGCAAAATCTCAAACGCAAAAAGGGTTTTCTGTGTCTCGCAGGAATTTGATGCCTTACTCTTAGCGACTGGAGACACCGGGAAGGACACGGCAATAGGTTTTATTCTGCTCAGTGATAGCTGAGCCAAAGGCAAATATCCCACTAGGTGCTTCCATCCAAGCACGGCCACTGCCGTCCCAGCAGAAAGGACTCCTCACTCCCAGCACCACCACTGCCCAGGGAGCAGATTTTTGCTTTCCCCCTTCTTGCTTTTCAGATTTCTCCACAGCGACACTTTAAATGCCACCGAAACGTGCTGGCGCCGTGCCAGCTATTGAAACCACACTAAATTACTACGGCTTTCCTAGAACAATTTTTTCCCTGGGACCTTAAAACCGTTTACTACAGCAAATACAGTACTTTTACTCCTAACCATCAATATTGATTTCGTCTTTATTATTTTCAGATTTATATTTCCCCGTGTTGATTAAGATTCAGATCACACGGTGCCTTATAATGCTCTGTATACAGTATTCATCTCGTTTCAAAAACTGCTATTAAGATGCATCTTTCCCCACTGGCAGATCATTTGCCATATAATATCGCCGGAGGCTGAGTTTTTCTTCACTTTTTTATGCATTAATTTGGTTCCCTTCACTTCGTCTCTTGTCCCCGAGCCCGCAGCACCAGCTCAGATTCAGCCTGTTTATCCCCTTACAAGCCACTGTGTTTTTATGGCCTTTTATAAAAGTGGCATTATGAAAAGATGAATCTCTTTCTATTCGCGTGCTGTCTTCATAACACAAGCCCTAAACATATTTGCTTGCTCATCCGATATTTCTTGTTATTAACTGGTGAAAGCCGTGGCTTTGGGAAGACCAATACAGATGGAGAAAAGCAGATGTTCTGAAGATAATACATCAACAAATTCAACATCCACACAGAGCAGTTTACCAAAGGATTTCAACTTGCTCATGACAATGTCTGCACTGCCATTTGCCTAAGCATGTCAAAATGTTTTGCCCAAACACCCAAAGCAGAGCAGAAAGCAGCAGGGGAGGGTGCCCAGGGCTGGTGCTGAGCTCTTGCTGCTTCCCTGCTCTGGGGACCACTAATCACCCACTGACATTCAGCCCCACAACAGCTCCAGGACAGGGAGCTGAAATCCCAGAGGCAGCACTGATGGGATGGGAAAAGGGCCTGTCCCATCCTCCGGGCTCCTGCTGCAGCTCTTCAGGGAGATCTGGGAATCCCAAAGGCATCTCCAGCTGGTCACCTTGAGGGCTCAGGCTCCTCTCCCTATCTATCCATCCCTTCCCATCCCCTCACAGCAGAACAAGGTCAGAGTGACCCAGCAGGTGGCTGGAAAGCTGAGGTGAGTTTGCTTCCAGTGTAATTTCTGGGATGTCTGTAGACTGCAATCTTTTCCGGCTCAGGGCTCAGATAAATAGCTCAATCTCCCTCCAGGAACACCTGAATGAGGACCTGAGTTTGCTCTGGCCATGGTTGTGCTCACAGGGAAAATATGCCAGAGAGCATGATTTGGGATGGGAGCATTCCTTGAGAACTCATTGGAAGCAAATACCAGATGATGCATAGGCAAAGCCCTGCCTGAACTGCTCCAACACCAAGTTCCACAATAAATCACTTAATAAATACCAGAGCATTTAACTCACCGAAAGACTTCCATTTATTTTCATTTCAGTTGATCGCGGGTGATGTTTCTTATACAAATACTTTTATAGAGGACCAGCCGTGAGCCAACCCAAAGCCCACAGCTGCACAACTCACAGGAGGACACACACGTTTTAGGGAGCTGTCAGTAAATTCCATGCAAAAATTATGAAAACAAACTTTCCAAACAAACCCAGCACAGGGAGAACTTGCCAGCGAAGTCTAACCAATATCATTAATTACAATATTTTATGAATGCCACAAAACGGTCACAGATCCCTCCTAAGCAGAACGTGAAGCTGAAGCCACAAGCCCAAACCTTCATTTTCCTCCGGACTCCCAGGGCAGAACCAAACTGAGCCACAGGCCTGGAGAGCAGTGAGTTTATTTATGGAAACCCATGAATTATGAACAGGACCATCACTTTGCTGGGCATAAATCAGATATATTTATCTCCAGGCTTGAGTGGCCTGATGCAGGCTGTGAGAAACCACCTTCAGTGAGCTGGGAAGGCATTGCCAGCCTCATAGTCTTGACTAAAGAGGGTCCTGCCCAAAAGTTAGACCAAACCCACCCGTTCTGATCTCTAGCCCTGGGGCAGGTACTCCCCTGGGCAAGGTGCAGCTCTCAGCCTCACACCTCCTCGGCCAGCTGTGTCACGGTCATGCCGTGTTTCATTTCCGCGGGGTTATTTTGGCAGCCCGTGTTCCCACAGATGGGGAGAAGATGCAGAAAGGGGTCCAAGACCACTGCGGGCTCACCTGGGTAGGCAGGGACCGTGGCATCTGGCAGTGATTTCACACCAGCCAGCTTACCAATGGCAACAATTCAGGAATTAATAGAGCCGGGCTGGCAGGATGCAGGAACATCATCCATTTAGTGTCATATTGCGAGACTTTTAATTACTGGGGGAATATGGAGTCATGTAATGATTACAAGAACAAATACTTAAAGTGTGTGGAAATTAACTGAGCCTTGGCAGTAATTAAGCTTGAAGATTAATCAGTCGTTAGCAAATAACACCCTTTGCAGGCTAACCACTATGTGGGGAAGAGGGATGACCAGGGATGGCAGCGCTGCAGACCTCAGCACTCCCCTCTGCCGTGTCCCTATGGGATGACGGGGCAAGGGCAGCCCAGCTCCTGGAAAAGGGTTTCTCTGAGCCCCGACACTGCCAGGTTATGGTGGCACCTTGGGTCAGCCTCTTCAGACCTTGTCTTCCTCCCTTCCCAAGCACTTTCCAGCGAGAGATCAACGCTTCCACTGCAAACTAATACTTCCCTCGCCCAGTAAACAGCTCTCCAGGAGGCTTCCATAAGTAGTTCTAATTTCCTTCCCCTCCGATGATTTACGAGGGTTGCATTCAATTAACAGCAGTATTGATTTTTCCGCAGCTGACTGGCAGGCTGCTCGCCCTCGTTAGGGAATCCACCGCCTCCCTTCCCAGCACGGGCAGAGTGCGGGCAGGATGCAGGCAGGATGCAGGCAGCAGGAAGCCCAGGGAGGGCTGGAGAAGGGATCCAGCAACACCTGGGCTTCACACATGCAGCCTGTGTCCTTATCCCAGCACGACACCCCACAAAACCCCTGGGCAGCTCTTCTAAGGAGGATGTTGGACATTCAGGTTGTCTAAGAGTTTTATGTGAAGCGTTTCAAGAGGCTGGTGGGCTACTTAGGGAGGCACCTGTGTGGTATTCCATCAGACAGCCCCTAGGGAGCAGGGAAGTTTTTGGAGCAACGTTCAGCCACCTAAAGCTGCCTGCCCTGGCAGCTGGGAGGTTTTCCGAGGCAGGCCATTAATTCCACCCTGTATATTTACATTTCTCCTTGAACTTTCCAAGGGGTAAAGTCACCCCAGCCCTCCACTGGAGCTCATGGACTACTCCACAAAGCCCACCAAAGCCTTCACCTCCTTCCTCTCAGTCGGGGCTCTGCAAAACCAAGCCCTCCCAATTCCGTCGGAGATCCAGCGTTGAGCAGGAGAGCGCTTTGTGAAAACAAGAACTAATCCACTTTTGCACGAGTGGAACCACAAAGCCCCCGCTCGCGGCTTTGCCGAGCGGGAAGGAGACGGAGGCGGCCGCCCTGCAAACCAGAGACGCTTTGAAGACTAAAATCCCTTTGAAATTAGCACCCTTTAATTGTATTATCTTTCGCTGACAGCTTCAAGTCGGTCACTGGTGATCAAAGAGACAGAGACAGGGAGGGAAGGAAACAAGCCCTTGGTGGAATCCCGGGGTCCTAATGAGGAACGGCAGCCGGGTGTCTCCGTGGGGCTGATCTGGCTCCAGGAGACACTGCTCAGTGCCAGGCTGGTGGGCATTCCTCCTCAGCACAGGGGGCTCCAGGTTACCCCCAAAGGAACAGGGACCTCAGCGCGCCCATTCCACGGGGTCTCAGCCCAGGTTTTGCACCAGATGCTATTTGATTCCTCCCGGGATGCTCCGCTCAACTCTGGAGGGCATCCATCGGAGCAGCAGGGTCAGCATGGAGCCAGGCTCTGCTCAGAGCAGGGTGACAGACAGGGTGTATTGGCTCTACACCCTTTCAGCTGCCTCAAGCGCCCTGCAAAGGGTGGCAGGGACTGGGACAAGGCAAGAAAGGGCACTATGGAGGAGGGAGCACGAGTGGCAGCAGAGATGGAGCCGCTCAAACCCAGCACAGCTCTAACACTTCCAACACGTCTCCTCTGACCACAGGCAAACTCGGGGCTGCAGGGAAGGAGGGAAGCACTTGGAAAGGCTTCACAAGTGTTTGCAAATGCTGCCAGTGCTTTACAGACTGTCACAGCAAGAACCCAACTGCAAGAAACACCTCCTCAGTTGTTGTTTCACCTAGAGAGGCTCTGCCCAATGACCAGAACCTGATTTCAGTGGCCAGGGGAGAAAAAGGAGAGGTCACAGACCTGTTTGGACACAGGATCAAGTGAAAGGACTTGAATTCAGTTGATTTATAAGGAGCAAAAGGTGATAAATTACTTTCTGATTTTCTACTCCTGAAAACTACGATGCATAATCTCAACTGCTCAGGCCCATCTGAGCACACACACAAAAACTGAGGCTGTTCTGATGTCGGTCCACAAGCTCCCACCCTCTCTGGTCTCCTCAAGTGACGGCTTTGGAGTCACCAGGCACAAGGCAGATCTGAAACACCAAATCCCCATCTGTCAGCAACCCCTGCCAGTCCACAGAAACGCTTTTAAGTTTATCTTTTGGCCGCTGGTGTACAGAAATTACCACCACCTGAAATTACTGGTTCTTTTAACACAAGATCAGCCAAGAAAATCATTAAACGCGAGCAAGCACCTTGCAGTGGCTGGCTGTAATAGTCCAGTCCATTCCCCTCCGGGATTCCTGGTGATCTCGTACACTTGGGTACCAGCCAGACTCAGAACGACAAAATCCCCAGCGCCTGCCATTACCAGGGTAAATTATGTTTTTTTAGTGGCTGCAACGATGCTACATAAAAGGCAAGACCAGGCGCTCCACGGCTGCCTGTGCGGCTCTAACTCAGGTGTGCAGGCAGTGTGGCAGAGCTCAGCCCTTAATTACAGGCTCACTTACTCTATTTTCCACTACAGGCGCAGAAGAGACTCGTAAGGAAAGCGAGGGAGAGAAATGGAAGCGGTGATGGAAAAAGGGAGGCATAGGAAGCCCGGCTGCCTGTCGAGCACAGATTTGATAGAGGTGGAGGTGGGAATGCCAGGGGGGAGCCATCAGGATGCACCCCCCGGGGGCACATCACAGGGGACAGCAGTGACCACTGCACGTCACATCCCTGCCATCCACCTCTCGCGTGTCACCTGTGACTCCACCCGAACCAAATCCACGCCGGCGTCTTTTCCACATTGCAAAGCTTGTCCCGGGTGCTGCCCACCTTGTTTTTTTCATCTCTGCTCCCCCGCCCTTCCAGCCACCATTTTTGCAGGTCTTGGCGTGGCACCCAAATTAGTATCAATAAATGTTTAAAGGCTCCCAAAGCACAGGGAAATGACTCTTCAGCAGATTAGCAAGTTACAACAGGAAGGTCTGATGGCATCTCAAGCTGCTGGCCAAGATGTGCACCATGAGGAGTCAGAGCAGCACTATAAGCCCTTCTGCGCATTTTAAGCCTTGCTCAACTCCAAGGCCAAACACCTCAGCCCTGGATTTCAAATAACAATCAGCTCCACATAGACATGAGGAGCACAGGCACAAAGACAGTGTCCTGAGCTCGCTCTGGATTTAATGACAGAGGGAACACAAGTGTACCAAGTGCTGCTCCAGCCCTCAGAGAGTCCCATCTCCAGCTCCACCACAGCACAGCAGTGCAGAGACACCCTCCCACACTGCAGCACTAGCAGCCAGGACGAGAAACCTCAAAAATCACATTAAATTCTGAAATCCCACAGGAAAAGGGCTATGGAAGAGGCAAAGAAAACTACACAAGATCTGTCCAAGCCCCACGTCCCCATGTCCCCACACTGAGCCCCAGCTCAGCACACTGGGGTGTTTCGCTCCACAGGGTCAGCACGGGGCACCAGCACGGCCAACTGACCTGTCCAGAGGGAATCGTGCTTCATCCCCTTTGTGGAAGTCAGTGCTATTCTCCAGCCTGGCCAGGATGTCCATCCTCTTCATCAGCATCTCCAGCATGTCACTCATCCGCCGCAGCACCCCTCGGGACTCCAGCGCGCCCATCACTGCAGGCACACAAAGTGCAAGTGAGACACGGTCACGACGGGCACCGCTGCGTCCCACCCAGAAAATCCCCCTCCCCAGAGCTTCAGCCCCAGAGCTGCCCGTGGTCCTGCGCTCTCCAGCCCCACAAGTGGGCTCGGTGGCACACGGACCACCTCAGTGCTCTGCTGTCCCCAGCATCCCCTCCCTGGCTCTGCCAACAGACCCATCATCCTGCCCAAGCGGAGTGAATCCTGTGCCCAAATCCAGCTGGGCTACTCCAGCTCCTAACAGCCAGCCCTGGGTCCAGCCTCCGTACCAACCTCTCCAGGCATGAACTCCTGAATCATCCGACCTGTCCTGAGGGCTGATGAGAAACTAACTTTATTCCCAAGCACCAACCAAACAGCCTTTCATTTTGCACTTCTCTTTTTCACTCTCCAAGGCCGACCTAGCCCAGCATCCTGCCTTTGACAGCAGCCTGGAGGGGATGCTTAAGGAAAAACATGGGAAACTGAGAAAATAGGTGGTGTCCCCCCAATACATCCTCCCAGCAGCACCGGATTTTCCTGTTACAGAGAAGAATTTATTTTCTACCCAAATCTGCTATGGGGTGGGTGGCCCGGCAGTGGAAATAGCTCTGTCTCAAATGCTGCCTCTCAGCAAATTCCCCACAGCAGGAAAGGCCCCCAATTCCCAGTCCCATTTAACACTCCGGCTCCGAAGGGTTTGCACAGCACTGACCTGCTGCTGCACTGAAAGCACTGGGGACACACACAGGAGCTCCTGGCTCCCACTTTGATTTGCCATCCAGTGACAGGCAGCCTGAGCCTGGAGCCAGGGAACAGCAAATAAAGCTCCTGTTTCATCTCAGCGCGGCTCATTTCACGTCGGTAATAACTTAATCAGTGCATAATCCCCTGAACCTCTCCCATTTAGCTTATCTCTGCCGTGCCACTCACATGTGCTTTTCAAGAGGCAGCACATATTTAATTTAGGGAGCGGCAGGAGCCGGGCGAGCGCCTGCTGGACACCCTGGGTGGCTACTGGGACTTAGGGACACCTCCTGCATCTCCCAACAGATGCACACCCAGCCTTGCAAAGCCGAAGCGTGGCTGTGCTGGCACAACCCTGGGACGCCCCACGCTGGCACAGCGCCCGAGCTCAGCCAGGGCGGTGGGATGAAGTGGGGCATCCCACTGGCATTGCGTGCCAGGGACAGCCCTGGCTTCTCCTCACCACAGGAGCCGACTCAAGCTGCTGGGCACGTCAAACGGCACAAAGGCCAGCACGGTTTGGGTGTGGGATGAGAGCGGTGTACGGTTGTGGTGGGAGCCCGCTCATCGCGACAGCTCCCGCTGCCCCAGTAATTCACCCGCTAACCCCAGCTCCAGATGCTGCACCGCTGGAGCTGGAGCTGCCGGGGCTTGGTTTCCAGCTGCAAGGGAAGAAGGCTGCACTGGCACACCCCTCCGACAGGCTCTCAGCCCGGCAGGCGCTGGGAAAGCGTCGGATCACGCGGAGCATGGGAACGCGGGGTTATGAGCCAACCCTTAACCCCTCTGAGAAGCTGACACCGGGCCAGCCAGACCTTGCCAAAGGCTGTCTCCCACGCTCGGCTGAGATCATCTGCAACGCGTTATTTTTCCCCACGCTATCTAACAAAAGGGAGGAAACACGGAGAGCAAAAGCAGTACCTCAGAAAACCAAAAAAGCCACCACCGTTCGAGGAGACCGAAACTGGGCTCTTCCCCAAACATCCCCGCAGTCCCACGTCAGGAAGTCGGCAGCTTCTATGTGAACTGGTGGGTGCCTGAAGCCCACTGGGTGGGTCTGGGAGTGCAGGATCCACCTTTGCCCATCCCACCAGGAAGGTCTCCCAGTCGTCTGGATGAGATACGAGCACAGCCTGTCCCACTGAAGAGCAGCAGCATTAAGGAACTTGCAATTAAAAGACGCTATGGGGGCGAAAAAACATGGAAACTTGGACCGTGGAGCTCCATTTTAACCGGAGCCACCCCAAAAACAGTTGAGCAAATCAGGCAAAGGCACGGTCAAAGAAAACAGAAAAGCTCTGAGATGGGCTTAAGTCAGAAAATCCACACTACTCATTTGCCCACAGGCTGAGCCTACTCCAGGGACATCCCTCCCACAGCCAGGCTGTGTTCATGGATCACAACTTCCAGCACTCTCTGCCCACCCCAGGACTGATTACCCCCCAAATGGGGATTTCTACTCAGAACTTGCTCCTGCTCTGACATGCCAGCATGGCCAGCAGCTCAGAGCTTAGACCCTGGACTCAGTTTTTGAGTGAGACAGAGATTGCTCGTCCTTCTTGGATGCTCCTGTGCTGGTGGGTGAAGCTGGAGGTCAAGAAAGGAATCGCAGCTGATTTTGGGGGAGAGGGTGTCAGATTGTGATGGTTTGCTGGGAGGGCACAAGGATCACGCCTGGGAAGGCAACGGAGATGACCAAGAGCTGCTTTTGCAGCTCAGACTGAGCCGTCACCCCAAGCTGCAGCCAGGCTGCATTCCCCTGGTTAAAGAGGCCTGTTTAGTGGTGCAGCTCATTTGAATTTTAAATGGCTGCCCTAAAAGCCTGGGCAGAGCTGGTCCCTGCTGAAGAGACCTGGGGGCTCCCGAGGGCTTTGGGATGGGTCCCAGCAGCCTCTCCAGCCCTGCTGAGGGAGCCTGACGCTGCCCTGGGCAGGGGGACAGGGACACTGAGGCACAGAGCTCATGTTTCTAGGAGGCAGAAGTGACCTGACACCCAAAGATGCTCAGTGCCAAGTGCCCACCGCCCAGACCAAGCTCCCCAGGGATCACCTGGGGATGGAGATGGAGATTTTCCTGCTGCTCAGGCCACATCCACACTCCAGGCAATCCAGGCAAGGATGCCTGCTCTGAGTCTTCAGCACAGAAGCAGAGCTAACAAGACAGCTCTGCTCCCAAATCGCTAACGAGGGACAAGGATATTCCCACTGGGGAACAGAACAGTCTCCCCGTGGATCCCAGAGAAGCCAGCAGCAAGGGGAGCTGCCGAGTCCCCAGCTGAGCCCCCACCACCAGCCTGCCCTCCCCAGTCCTCTCGCTGGCTTCCCTGAGATTTCCCCTGCATGTCACTGCCACCATCCAATTTCCCAGCTGGTTTCGAGCGATTCCAGGATGCTTTTCAGCAGCGAAGCTCTGAGCTTTGCTGTCAACAGTGAGCTGAAATACTCCTCCTCCAATAAAGAAATAAAAAAAAAAAAATCCTAAGTAAAAATAGCAATAAAAAAAATAAATCCCAGCCTTCCCTGCGTTATCTTTTGGGGCACCGTGCCAGAACGCAGAGCTGTGGCGCGGCACCATCTCCCCCCAGCCCTCCCCTGGCATTTGGAGATGAAGTCGAAGCTTCTCCTCGTCAACACCTCTCTCTTTCTGTTCCTGGTCTTTGTTGTTGTTGTTGTTCCAGCAGCTTAAGGAGGCTAACAACGACCTGACATTTTTGGCAATGATTATTACATCTCTTGGAAAGTGTGTCTCATTAAAACCAAAAGAAAGCAGGAAAAGTGCTGAAGCGACTCTTTTAAAAATGCAAGAGCCAGGATTAATTTGTTAACCTGAAGCAGAGGCACGGACACCTGCCAAAGGGCTGCTCAGCTGCCTGAGCCATCCACGGGGAATCAGAGCATGGAAGCAAACCCAATGATGACCCTCGGCTTCTCCCGAAGCCACCGATGGAGATCCTTGAAGAGCCTTACAAACAGCACCACGGGCAGCCCGGATAAACTCAAACCTGACTCAACAGCACGAAACCCCAGTCAAAGAGTCCTGCAAACCACTTTCTTTAAAAATAAGGCAACCGAGCCGCTAATTACAAAGGAAAAATAATCTAATTTCCCTTGATAATCAGCAGTGACGGGAAAGAAAATAGGAGTAAACCTGATCGACAGATTAATTGGAGTTTGCTAAAGTATGACAGGGGTTTTGACAGTTTTCCTGAGTGGCAGCCACGCTTTCAAGGCAATCACTGAACTGACAGAGGTTTTCATAGCAGCGCTAGGAAATAATGATTGCAATCAATCATATCTTACCGGATTTCATGAGACATGCTGGTAAACACAGCAGAGGGAGGAGAATTATTTATGGTGCTTCAGAAGAGCATACAGCTAAGTAATTGGATGAAATCAGGGGAAAAAAGGAATGCATCCCCTAAGGGTGATGTCTTGTGGAAAAAGGAATAGTTTCTCTGTGAAACCAGTGGAATAGTCGAGAGCCAATATGCTCGAATTTGGATGGTTTGAAACCCAAGGGAATTCACTAATGATGCACTTCTCTTTAAAATACCTTCTTGGAGCGAACACAGCCGTGGGCAGGCGTCACCCTCCCGCCACTGGAACCTCCAGGAACGGGAGCCAGGATGAGCGTGCAGGGGAGTTTTGCTGCACGTGCCAACCCAAATGCAAGGGTGAACTGCAGGGTCAGATGCCCCGAGGATTCAGTGACCCGCGTGGGTCCCTTCCAGCTCTGGATATTCTGTGATTCCATGACTGCAGGAGCAGAGAGCAGCTGAGAAAGCAGCATTTCATGGAGCATCTCCGGCTCCCTGCTGGACAGCCCAGCGCCGGGCTGGGACCAGTGGGGATGATGTTCAGTGGCAAAGTCCAGGCTGTGCCACAGGGGAAGGAACAAATGGCAAAGAGTTTCCTTTCTCAGACACTGTGATTTGGGCTCCTGAGCACCCTCCCCGTGCCATCCCACCACTGCTCACGCTGGGAGCTGTCTCCATTTCACAGGCACGGATGGAGCGTGTAGGATGTCACCCTGGCACACAGGTTTAAGTGGGGCTCTTGGATGCTTGGGCTGAGGTTTTCAAAAGGAGCTAAAACCCCTCAGGAGAACAAAAATAGCACTCTGGGGGCATGATCCCTTTAGCCACTTGGACTGATTCAAACCTCCTTGCCCTGCAGAGCTGCTGGACCCTCATGGCAGCTCCCTGTCCCTGGGTCACTTGGCCTCATCCTGCTCTGGGGGGCTCAGGATGCTCAGCATCGGCTTCATGCTGAGAAGACGGGAAAGAAAAACATTTCTACCCAAGACCAAATAATTTTAAGGGCAGCAAAAGCCTCCCTTAACTATCACTGACTGGGGAGACCAAGGCACAGCCTTGACCCACATCTCCACAGCCCCATGTGGATGGCACCAAAGCACCTCCCTGACATTTAAAATGCAATTCCACACTGGACCCCAGCTGCCCATAACATCACTGGTTTGCTGTTGGTTCCCCCCCTTCTCAGACATCAGTCACACCCCTGCCTGGCAATCTCCCAACAGCCAAATACTCCGGTCCAAGAAGGGAATTTGCTCAGAAATGGTAAGACATTACTTATGTCCATTGAAAATATCAGCTGAATTAATTTCAGTCTAAAGCATCGTTTGCTTTGCTTTGGTTTTCTCCTTTAAAGAACAACTCCAGGCTACTTAAACCCCTCAAAAGGACAAAGCTGTTTTGAAGGATTTATTGGAGAAGAAACTGGAGGATCCCCAACGGGCTCCAGCCAGACCCAGACCTCACTGCCCAGCTCCTCAGGTGGTGGTGCCCAGGGCTGTCCCCAGCCCATCCTCCCACAAGGGCACCCACCCCAACATCCTCCCAGGGAGCACAGCCCCGGCCCTTCACTGCTCTGCCCCTCTCACGTTCCTCTATTTACTTGCACTATTGATTTTGATTCAAGCAGATTAAAAGACCGAAGAGCCAACTACCCGAGGGCTAACCCTGACACATAATCCATTACAATCGCAACCCAGACACACGCCACTAACTGGAAACAAGAAAACCCAAGGCCAGGCCCAGGCTGGCATTGATGGTCACTTCCCATTCTCCATCCCTTTGGGGAAGCTGCTCCAAGGAAGGACGAGGTGCCACTGGGTGGTTGTATCCCTCAAGGGCACCCATCCACCAGCATGGGCTCCCATGCCAGCAGCAAATCCACCCACATCTGCCATTAAATTTCTATGGATTTCTTAATTTATACAGAAAAAATATGGGCCTGCTTAGCCAGTGACTTGATAGAAAGGAGCACCAGGAGCTGCCACACACCTGGAGGTGCCCACGAAGCAGTTTGGGGGCTGCCAGTGAAGTGGACACTTCAGTACAGCTCCAGCTGCACCACCAATCTGCTGCTGAGCCGCTGGAAACACCAGAGACAAAGTGGTTCCCCGAATCAGCCAAATTGAACAGCCTTAAGTCACTGGCTGGTGAAGTAGAGTACGTCCCACCTGCCTGTTATCACCTGCTCCCGGATTTATCCATCCCCCCATCTGCTGCCGTGCAAATGTGCAGCCTCGGGGGTGTTTTCACCCACTTCCACATCCATGGGCAGGCAGAGGCTGTCAGCTGGACCTCCTGAACACAACTCAGCCTCCACCCACGGTCCCACCAGCCCCCTTCAAGCCTGCACAGAGCGTGGACCGACCCCACTGGGTCTGGGGTCTTGTTTCTCCCTTGGGGCAGCCCTTCAGCTGCAGGACCCCAAGATGAGCCTGCAGAAGGGGCTCCTGATGCTTCTCTACCCCAACCAGCTCCCGCTGTCCCTACATTCGGAAGGAAACGCCTGTAGGAGTAGCCTGCAGCTCTATCTCCACCCAAACACCTTCTCTTCCTATTTCCATGCAAATGAGAAAAGGTACGAAGCTGAGCAATAC
The DNA here is from genome assembly GCA_013396755.1 of Sclerurus mexicanus. Classification (NCBI taxonomy): domain Eukaryota; kingdom Metazoa; phylum Chordata; class Aves; order Passeriformes; family Furnariidae; genus Sclerurus; species Sclerurus mexicanus. The sequence continues at coordinate 193,011 of VWZF01001601.1, read as the reverse complement.
AGACACTTACACTCCCAGCCAGGAGCATTTCATTGCTGTAAAGAGGAGCACAGGGCTGTTTCCCCCACCTTTTACTGTTTCTTACCTCCTCAGACACACCAGAGACCTGGTGTCCCCTCTGGGACACGGGGACAGCCCACAAGTCCTGCCAGAAGCCATCACTCTGCAGGTAAAATGACCTGGATCATCTCCTCCTCTCCCCAGCAGCCCCAGGAGATGGGCTGGGGGAGTTTGGGAGCTGGGGAAGAGGAGATGAATACACACAACCTCAGCACAAGCTGCAGTTCAGCTTTAATTTAATTTTTATTTTTTTTTTAGCCCATCTTCTTCCTCCTTTTCATCCCCCTTTTTCTTTTTAAAAAGTAACAGCAGGGAATTTTCAGTCGCTTCCCTATTGCCAGCCAGCACTATTTTAAATTGCATTTTAAGCTGTTCTGCAGTGCTTCAAACACCTCACGCTGCAGGAGAGGCTTCCAAATTACAAGATTAACATCGATTTTAAATTGCTTCCTAAAACACAAGGGCTCCAGCGTAGGGATGGATCACGGGCAGGTGCTGGAGCAAAGCCCAGAGGACATGGGAGCTCGTGGGGCACGGCTGGACCCCATGCCAGGTTGGATGCTGTTGGCACCAGGAGCAAAAGCAGAGCCTGGTTTTGCAGCTGGGAGCCCCAGTTCCAGGTGAGGAGCAGCACTAATCCCATAGGACAGGGAGACCCCAGAGCGGCTCCACAGACCCATGAGCCGGGGACAAGCTTTCACTTGGGTTCTTGGTCCTTACGAGAGAAGCTTCTCTCCAAGGGCACCAGCCCTTACCCCAACTGGTTCTTCTCCGAACAGTCCCCACTGCTGATCCAGGGAAAACTGTACGACAAGGAGCCAGTGCCCTAAGAATTGCAGGAAAGGATTCCATCCAGCGTTTCCACACCGCAAAACCAGCCAGAGCAAGGTCTCAGGAGGCTCAGCAGCACCATCACTCCTCCAGCCCTGCACATCCAGCACTCAAACCCACAGCCACATTTACAGCTGCCCCGAAACGTTCTGCTTCAGGAACGGCAGAACTCACTCATTTAACGTTTCCAAAATGATTACCATTTTTTCCTCCAGCCAAAAATATTGGCCAAACAGTGCTGGGCATCCTGCCACTGCGCCTCCAGGGGAGAATAAATCATCCCCTCCCTCCAAACCCGTCAATCTGCACCCAGCCCAGTGGCCGGATCCTTCCAGCAGCAGCAGAGTGGGGCAGCGGCCCCAAGCAGAGCCCACAGGAGCTGGGGGACATTGGCAGAGCCACCGGATGAGCCTCAGCTAATCTCTGCTCGAGCTGAACCGAGCCCTGGACTCTCATTTAAGCCAGGGAAACAAATAAATCCAGGGGAAAAACCAGCTTTTACAGAGGCTGCTATGGTTCCCACTGTGCTAGTTTTATTTTCTGAAGTACCTGCTGCCTCCCGGGCTCCAGATGAATTTTGATTTAGGAATGAAAAGGGGTAATAAAAGCATAAAAAGCCATTAACACTCCTCCTGGCCATGGTGGGGTGTTGGCTCATCACACATTGATGAAAATGCCATTTGACTTCCTTACGAGCTATAGAAAATCAATTAATTGATTTAATCATTCCCTGGGAGTCACTGCTTATGGGTAACAGAGTGCCAGGGCTGCAGGATGCTGCTCCTGCCTCTTCTGACACAAGGGTAGCAGGGAACAGGCCACTGCACATCCCTGCGCCAAGGTCTTCACCTCTGCTCCCCCAGACTCGTGAATTCGCACTTCCATCTTCCACTAAATTTGGTGACACGATTTTTTTTCCTTCTCTTCAGGCCCACAGGCATCCAATTCTGAGCTGCAATTCTATTAAACAGGCACTTCTTCAGAAAGAGACATGTTCACAGGGTGGATAAAGTCTTAACCACTAGAACAGCAGCCCTGACACTTCCTTTTACCCCTTTTTGCCCACCCCATATGCGTTCTGCTTCCCCAGTACAGCAGTGGGCAGAAACTCCCAGCATTATGTGGGACCCCATGGATGCCTCTATTTTCCTTATTTTAACAGCACCAATTTCCCTGCCTGCAACAGCAAATTAATAAGAGCGTTGAAGTTTTACACTTTTCCCTGTAACTCCCTTTTCAAGCACGGGGTGGGAGCACAGTGTGTGTTGCGATGGGGGATGCGGCACCACGAGGCAGGAGAGGACACATGGTCTTAGTCAACCCCTACTTTCTCCACCCAGGTAAAACAGTGGTCTGCTCCCAAAGGAATGCGGATTAAGGACACCCCTGTGTTGGCCATGGGGGTGCAACGCCAGCACGGTGGAGCCAATGTTACTCACAGGTCCTGTGTTACCCACTTGGAGCCCTTGGAGCAACCAAGCATCCAGCAGGAGCTGGCAAAAGCAATGTCTGAGGCAGAAAGCCCTCACCCTGCATCTGGGCTCTCCTTCTCTTCTCCAGCGCCTGGACAACAAGGAAGGGAGAGAACAGTCCTGAGCGTTGGGAGCTGCCAGAGAGCCATCTCTGCTGTCCCAGGAAAAATCAAAAGCCCACCAGCCCCCAGCACAGCTCCTCAGCAAGGAGATGCTCCCAGTACCAACCACCTCCACTTGGCACCAACCAGACAGCTTCTCGCAGCATCAGTTGGCTGCTCCAGCCTCCAAGGCTGCTTGGAGTGGCTTTGGAAGGGACGGATGCAGCGAGGCTGGAAACGAGCCCCAGGCACTGAAGAGCTGCCCAGCACACTCCTCCTCATGGGTTCCCCTTGGCTGGCACCCACGGGCTTCAGGAGCTCTGGATGCAGCAGCAGGAAAATGAAGCCCTGGGGACAAGGAGGATCTGCACGTCCCAGCCGGTGTCGAGGAGGTGACACGCATCTGCTGACCCACACCCTCTCCATTCCTGGGAAAACCCTCTGGGCAACAGCCCCACAGGCGCTGCAGGAAGAGGGGATCATAGAGGGGAAACTCCCGCTGCCTTCCGAGAGAGCTTTGCACAAGCAAATTCCGGATTCGGATCCTGGGAAGAGCCTCGTTCCCCCCGCCCGGACCAGCATCCCGGACGCATCCAGCGAGACACGCTCCAGCATCCGCTGATCCTGACAAGCTGCTTACAACCCGCCGCAGTTACCCAGGGCTGCTCAGCAGACAACATCAAAACATGACACGAGCAGCCTGGGAGAGGGTTATAACTCACTCAGGAAGAAACTGGGAATAATTAGAGCTTAGTCTGCCGAGTGGAGCCTGCCCGGCTCCCTCCCTCCTCTGCCTTGCGCTCCCCATCACTGTCACTTGCTTACATGAGTCTTCACAACTGGTTCTCCTGTCACCTTCGCTGTGCATTAAAGGCAGCAAGATAAATTTATAGCTCACATGGCTTCTTGAAAGCAAAGGGAACACGAGCATCCCTGGAACCACAGGTCCGTGCACTGTGTCTGAAGGAAGCAGCAGTCCAAGTTCCCCCTCCTGGGTGCTCTCTCCAGCCAGGTCAGGTAAGAAAAGGCATTCTCGAAGCCACAAAGCAACTCTGGGGTATTTTACCCAACACAAACTCCTGTCAGAAGAACTGTGTGCTCTGCTGAGAAGCAGATTGGGATCTGTCACAAGTGGCAGCGACCCAGGTTTGCAAATGGGTCCTGAAATTACCTTTCCCAAGACAGAGGGAAGTAGCGTGGGAGGGTGAACACATCTGTGTTTTGCTTTAAAGCTCCTTGAGGCTGAGCAGCTTCTCACTGCAGCCAGGACAGAGCCAAACCAAGCTGTCTCCTCCTCTGCTGTCATCCCTCATGATGAGAGGATACACAGCAGATCAGGATCATGGACACAGACCTTCTCCTCCTCCTCCTCCTCTCCCAGCACAGCTGACTGTGAGGGAGGACAGCAAGTTATTCAAGCTCTCCCTGAACGTTGGCAAATCCGAGCTTGACCTTTCCACATCTTCTGTGAGAACAAATGGCAACCTTACCCGGCCATGCTAAAGCAGCTGGGATGCTGCCGGAGCAGAAGGAAAAGCAGCAGAGACAGGAGCAGGAGCAAAGGACCCCTCTGAGGAGATCATGTAGATTCTCACATTTCTCTTTGGCCTCTTTGCTCCACTCCTCGGGGAGCAATTCAAGGGATTGAGATAACATGAGATCCCATTGCTTCACAGCACTACGGCTCAGAAACGGTAAAGATGCCCTACAAAACCCCGAGAAACCTTCAACGTTACCTTTTGCAAGCAGAATTCCTACCCCTCCACCAACATCCCTGCTCTGGAGAGAAACAGGAGCCACAAACCCCAAAGCACACAGCTGTTGCTGCACAGCCCCGAACCATGTCCCTCTCACCTCTTCCGTGTTCACTGATGGAAGGGATCGCTTGAAGCAGGCAAGATTCCAGGAACAATTCCAGCACAAGACAGCCCAAGCCAGTAAGGGGGACTTCCCCAGCAAACTTTCTCCGTAACTTCTCCAGATTTACTTTTATTCCCTCAAAAGTGAACACGAATTATCAAATATCAGAGTTTTTTTGCAGCGGAAGTTGTTCTCTGGCCACCTGCACTTGTGCTGTGCCAAGGGAAGTGTGTTGGTTCCCTAGCCACCTCCAGACGGATTCCAGTTTGGGTTACCACTGCCCAGCTGCAGAAAGTCCCAGTGGTGTAGGACTGGGAAACCCCCTGTCCCAGCCTACAAGCTGTTTATTATCCCACCATGGTCCATACCGTGCAGCCCTGAGGAGATCAGACCCCAGAAGACACCTTGGCAACCTCGGAAGAAGCGCACCAGCCCTGCAGAGGATGTGCCTCACCCCTGCACGCTTATATTTTCCAGCTTATGCTCTAAAATCAGCTCTCCCCCACCCTTGTCCTTCCTTCATCCCATCCCCACTGCTCCTTTTCCCAAGGCAGTTGAGGAAACGCAACGCAGGAGCCCAATTGTGGTCACCGACAGGAAAACAGCTGGAGATGCTGCTGGGAAGCTTGTTTTGGGGTGGGGAAAGGCAGGTGCTGAGCTCTCCAGCTGAGAAGCAGGAAACACTTGAAAACAGGTCGAAAGGACAGTTATGGGAACAGAAAACACACAACTCCAGTGGCTCAGCAAACCACCACTTTCCGAAAACATCAGGATTCAAGGACCTCAGCACGAGAGCTGCTGCTGCAGTTCTCACAGACCCCAAACACCCCTGTCTATATAAAGCACTCAAAGCCCTTCTACCAAAGTACCACCAAGGTCAGCTGAAATTCAACCAGACCGCTCTTGCGAGAATCAGAAGCCCAGTGGGAGAGCAGAGCTCAGCTCCAGCCAATTCAGGGTATCAGGACCTGTGCTACACATCCCCGGGTGTGCAGCAAATTCCTCCAGCACCTCGTAACCAGCCATACAGAAATCATCAACAAGGGGAATGAAGAGGCTTTTGAATTTTTGAACCAGCTCTGGCAGTTCCAGGCAATATTCAAGCCACCTCTAATCATGTTTTAACACTTAATAACCTATTTCCCTCTGCTAATCCCCTGCAGCAGCAAACTCCACCAGCGGGATGTACATCCCCCCCAAATCCAGCCTGGAGCGTGGCCACAGGCAGAGGAATCACTGCCAAATCCCTCCTGGATGCAGTGCCAGCACCAGGATCACAGATTTTGGTACTTTTTCAGGATCAGGCCCCTGCCCCTCGACTCCAGCAGTAAAACAACCCAAAGAAAGATGCTTGGGGAAAAAACCCAACCACCAAACATCTTAAATTCCAAAGAGCAGGAAAGAAGAGGGCACACAAAACTCAACCTCTTGAGTCTAGAGTCCTTCCCAAAGCATCTCCCGCATTCAGAATTTATAGACCTCTCTGTTCTCTTTTTTATCTACATCTTTGTTTGCAGAACAAATTCTCTCAGTGGCCATTTCAAAACAAAGGAACCTTTGTCTGTGTTTACTTGACAGCAGCGGATTAGGATAAAATAACTCACATTTCAGAAGGGTTTTTTTTTATTTATTGTTAGAATGCAAAGCCCCTGCTGCATCGAATCACCAAGCAGAGAATCCATCTGAGGAATGATTTCTGGCACACACTGAGAGACTTGGCTTCTGGAGACAACCGCCCAGAAAGGGATTCACATACAAAAATCAAATTCTAAATGGGATTAACTTTTGGACTGTGACATTATCCATTTCTCCTTTTCATGCTCCTGCCTCACATCTATCTTTATTTTGGTTATGATCGGCTGCTCGCACAGTTCAGAAGCCAAGAAAGCTCTGGGCAGGGCTGGGGCATTTTCACGTTTCCCCACGGATTGCAATACCTGAGGTTCAGGATTGGGCTGGTCAGGACACCCAGGGAGAGACAGGAACAGCCCCAGCCTAAACAGGACCATTTCTCCACCAAGGATCTCTTGGTTGCAAACGATTTTTAAGCAAGTGATTTTTCGACACTCTCCAGCTCTCTGCAGCACCCCCCCTGACCCTGCGGGCACTGAAGCACATGAGCAGCATCACAGCTGAGCCTGGCAGGACACAAGAAAACAAGGAGCAGCACCACCAGCCACAAAAGCCACCATCAGTCCCAGGAAGGACCACAGGAGCTGACACTCACTGGCCACGAGCCTACACTGTAAATATACCAGCTCTGCTGGCAGAGCAGCCCACCTCAGAGGGCCTGGCAGAGGATGCTGCCAGCTTCCCTTCAACACCCATGAGATAATGAATAATGCTCAAAAGGACCCACAGACCCAGAGGTCTGAGTCCAGGAGAAGAGAGGAACAGCAGCAGGCACCAGGCTCCTTCCCCACCAGGAGCCCAGTCTGGAGATATTCAACGCTGGGCATGGCAAACCTGAGGCCACACACCCAGGAACTCCTCCAAAGCCATCGGCCCTGAGGCTGCCCAGGTTTGTGGGAGTAACAGCCCAAATTCCACCACTCCTCACACCAAGGGCTGATCAGCCCAGCAAAATTAACCTGAGCTCGCCTTCAGCCCAGCACTGTGCACTTAACAGCGACAGTAACGACCAGGAGTATTTCTTGTGTTTCCTTGGGATCCATAACACATGTTCACTAAATGCCAGTTTGTTATTCAAACGGACCTTTGGAGACTTCACAGCGCTAATAAAGCGGCACATCCGTTTCTGTTCCCGTCTTCCTGGCTTCAATGTGCATTCCACCCTCCTCCATGTGACCTCTGCATCCCCCCCCAGCCAAAAGGGACCTCTGGAGTCCCTTCCCCACCCTTCAGCTCCAAACAGAGGGGGTCAGACCTGCCCACAGCCTCACAACAGCCAAATGTGTTCTCAGAGTCCCCAAGGATGGAGTTTCCCCACCCCACAAGCTTCCCAAAGACTTTGACTCCCCATTTGCCCAGTGCACCAGTGAGGCTGGTGATGCATCATCCTCCCTGCCCTTTCCCATGGGTGTGATAGTTGGCTTTTCCAGCCATCAGAGCCTCTCCCAACAGCCACAGCCTTTCCGAGATGACAGAGAAGGGTCTGCACTGACATTGGACAGCTCCTGTCTTCTACATGCCTTGGCCTGGCTTTGCTTTGGGGGTTGTTCACCCCATGTAGCTGTTTGCAAGGAGCCTGGCTGGGAACAGCTACATCACCCTGTGAGACAGCCAGGCCCTATGTACCAATGTCACAGGAAAGGCTGAACACAGTGTTAAAGAGCTAGAAAAAGCCTCTCAGGTTGTACCTGCCAAGCCCTGGGGACAAAGAATATAACCCTCTTCCAATTTGGCATCGTTCCTCCAGAGACAGAAGAGAGGATGCTTTGTGTTTAAAAACAGTGTGTGAGACCATGAATGAACCATATCTTCTCTAATAAGAAACACAGCAACAGCCAAATGTGCAGCAATTTATCTGGAAGCAATACTTGCCTTGGCAAATCCACACAATAAAGGAAAAAAATTGGTTTTACATTGAATTTTTGAGCTTTCTAACAAAGCAGGACTTGCCTCAGCCAGTTAGAAACCTAAGAGACCAAAACCTTGAAAAACTAAAGGATCTAGATCGTAATTTATTTCTTCTTTAAATTAGACCAACCAGGCATTATCAGAAGGAACATTCAACCTGCACCACCTCAGAGCCAAGCAGCACCTCTGCCAAGCAGCCAGGCTGGTGCTCAGAGCCCTCAGCAGAGCTGAAGGGGCTCAACACAAGAAGGTGAACCCATTTACACGTCTTCATTTAATCACCCGAAGCAGCAAGCACGGGGAACTCAAAGGTGAGAGCCTGAAAAAGGAGGTGTCTTTTGATGCAGCTCCAGCACTGCGCTGACACTGTACCCAGTAAACCAGACACAGGCAAGGATGGAATCAGTGGACTCAAAGGTCCGGGTTAAACTGACGACAAGAATAAAGATGGGAGAACTACTCCACTTCAAGGCATCCAGAAAGGGGATGAAGAGATGAATAATCATTTCACCCCAACTTTAAAGTCCTGGGAGGGGACACCAGGTGCTTCTGCAGATTTCTGGAAACCTTTGCTGCTCCTCGCAGTACGACCTGTGCCACTTCTCAGGTCCCACCAGTGCCACAGTTAATCAGTCCCTCTTTGCCTTTCTTCCAGTTCTCTGCAAATTCCTTGGGGACACTGGAGCTCTCCTGAGAGAAAGAGCAGCTGTAACAGTGACACCTTTGATTTCAAACTCAGGAATCTTTTCAAGACCCTTCTCCTCAAAAGCCAGGTCTGGAGAAGAGGGTTGTCTGGGGGCTTCTGCCCACCTTCCTCATGTGCCCCTTTTCATCCTGAGAAGGAAGAAATCCCCCTGTATCCAGGTTTCACTCACCAGCCATCCTGGGAGCTGCTCTTGGCACGGGGACAGGGACATTAACACAGCACTCACCTTCCTTACAGGGTCAGGGACCTTGACTGCGGCAAGACACGAAGAAAAGCACTGACCCTACAACCTGCTGCAGCTCAGGCCAAGGTCACCAGGAAAACACCAGTCCCTCAGAGAAGGGATTTAATGGAGTTGGTGATGGGATTAGAGGAGCAGAGAAGGAAGAACATCAGCCACCACATGCTCCATCCATAGGGAGAACACAAACCAGTGCCCCAAAATCACATTCCAAGTGAGGCTGTTGAGTTCAGACCCCTCCATGCTGTTGGTACCGAGGAAGATAAGACCATGGTGGCCTGACCAAGCCTATCTCAGCCTGCTCAGCAGAGTTTAAGATGCGAATTTCCCTCTGTTCAGTTGTCTGGAATCACTGAGGAAAAATCAGGGGGAGGTTCAATTTCTGGGAGCAGCATCCTCCCAGAGCAAGGGCAGGACACGACTCTCCCACCACAGAAGTTGTCTGCTGAGCTGATTTCATGTCTCGCCAAAAGAGGTGTTTTAAAAAATGTAACAGAACACACACTTGCTAAAAATTAGAATATTTCTCTTCTACCTTTCAGTACATCCAGGAAACCACAAAGGCCTTTTATTTTTCCCTTCCCTAAGGGACAATTTCCACTCCCTGCAGACCAAAACTGCTCAAAACCCCTCCAGGCACCGGAGCCAAATCCTCCACAGGTCAGACCAAGTGCAGCAAACACAACAGCTGAAGTCTAAGCCCACTGTTTCCCCATCCCTCTGCTGCAAGCCAGGGTCAGTACCCACCTCCCAGTATTTGTTCCCACCGTGTCACCCCTCTGGATGTGAACACAGCCAGGTTTTAACCACATGGCTGCAAAGTGCACCACGCCTTGGCAAGAAGGGCCAACGGGACCAAGCACCATCCTCCTGCATCCTTGGCACCGTGCACGCGGGGGTCACGGAGCGTCCCACAGGACAGGATGGATGTGGAGCCGTGCTTACCTTCCGTCCGGATGGTGAAGGGCGAGTCCCCCAGGCGCTTGGCCGAGAACTGCCCTCCCAGCGAAGTCATTAGGAAGCACAGGGTGAAAAATCCAATGCCCAGCACGAAAATCCTGTGGGAGAAAAAGCAGAGCTGGAGGGAAGTGTGATGAGGAACCAGCTCGCTCCTGGGGCAGCCCCGCCACTCTCCATCCCTGGGGTAAGCCCTCCTCACAGCAGCAGGAGCCACTTCGTTTTGGGGTGTCTGACACAACCCCAGCTTCCCATCTGCTCCATGCCCGTGGCTCATCCCGTTCAGCCTGGGCAAGGAGCATCTCTGCAGCCCCAGCCCCATGAGAGCCCACCAGCACCTCACCCCAACCATGCCCAGACCCATGCGTGCTTCACAAAGAGCCCTGGGGGGCTTCTGCCCAAACGCTGGCACTGAGCTGGCAGGTTTTGCCAGAGAACACCCCCCACAATCCCTGCAGCCTGCTCTGACAGGCAGGCCTCGAGGGGGACTGGAGCACTCCATCTTCAGTGGGGAAGCTGAGCCAGACCACGACTGCCCGTAGGATGCTCCACCAGATCCAGCCCAATAACCTTGACTGCAGGAACCACTACAATGAACAATACTCATGTTCCTCCTGGGAGAGTCCAGAGTAAAGAGAAGCCTTGTACCTTCCCTTCCTCCCAAAGGATCTTAAAAAAAAACCAAACAACCCTTTTTCTTTTCTTTTTTAATAAGATCTTTTGTTCCCCTGTAACTCGGCCACCAGCATTTGCCATTGTGTCCAGCATGGGCAGCCCTGTGCACAGAGGGATGAGGAGAGACCCACCCTGGCAGCACACATATGGCCTGGGACCATCCCATCACTGCTTTGTTCATCCAGGCTGGCAGGAAAGCAGCTCCCACGGGGACATTCCAGGCAGGATGTCGACCTGCACGCCACTCCCATCGGAGCTCATGGTCACCTCCAGCTGCACAAGAAGCAGGAGCTCTCAACACTGGCCAAATTCAGGCTGGTAACTTTCTGCGGGGTGAAAAGGCTGGAGGCAAGACCTGTGTGCCAGCAGGAGGGTTATTGGGCACCAGGGAGTAGAGCACACTGTGCCAAAGGACGAGTGCCTGGCCCCCTTCCACTGCTCAGAGATGCTGCCGTCATCTCCAAGGCTCCGTGGAGGTGCAGGATCCTCCAACAGACACATGGGAAAAGCCCTGGCAGAGCTACTGCCAGGGGCCATGGAAAACAGCTCCCAGAGCCACAGGGAACCAGGGATCTCAGCCACCAAACCCAGGGAACATTTCAAGGAGGAGAAGGAGAAAAGACAACCACCAGCCACAGATTTGTTGTCCAGTAAATAAATTGTACGTGGGAGAGGGAGCTGAGGAAGGTCCTAGGGGTGTGTGTTGAAGCAAACCACCAAGGACAGGAGCCAGCAACTCTCCTTTACAAGCTTACAGCATTACCCACAGGGCTCAGGAGCTGTGCACACAGATCCACAGCACAGCCACCCAACACCCACACCAGGCTTTTCCAGAGAAAGGCTTGCTTAGGAGCCCCCCAGCCCTCCACCTAAGCATTACTATACAGTTAAAAGGCAGAGGATTAGGAACCAGCCATCAACTCTCAGCTACAACACACCAGCATCGCCATTATCTGCCGCTGAAAAGGGCTGGCAAATAAAGTGACCTGCTTCAAAGCCCTTGTTAGCGACAGGAGATGTTGTGGAGAGCTGAAGTACAGGGTCAAGCAGCTCAAAGAAGGACCAGGCTTCCCCGGGGAGATCTTCTGGAGGAGCTCCCAGGGCAGCTCCCTGCTGTCCCAGCACAGCGTTGCCTGGGCTGGTGACTTCACAGGATCCCAGGAGCTCCCTATTTCCATCCCACCAGCTCTGACACTGCCGTCACGCAGACAACACACACCTGAGCCCCAGATCCAGGGCAGCTTCACTCTCGGCATCGGGCAGCGCAAGAACAAAGGTTTTCCTCTGCCTGCTCCAAGGAGGATCAGCCTCGCTCACAGCAGACAGGCATCTAACCCCTGCTCTCATGGATCAGCCCTGCCCCATCCCCAGCAGATCAGGGACACCTGGCCATGGGCTCTGAGGGAGCAGCACCGTGCAGCTCCCCACCCTCTTCTCACCTCCCACCTAATCAAGAGGAAAAGCGACACCTTGAGCTCCTGAGCTTTAACAAGCTCTGCCCGCAGCACACTCAGCACCAGCACAAACTCCCTGACAGCCAGGCCAGGAGAGCTGACACACCTGGGAGAGGGGATGCTCAAGTACATCACTAAAACTGTCTCACACTCCAGGAGTGAAGCAGCTCAGGTCCCTTTTATTTCTGACTGAGCCTGCCCTGGAGGGGTGGAAAGCGGTTTAAACAAGCCCCATAAAGCATCATGCGCTCCACTAATCTGGACTCCCATCCCTAAAGGTCGGGCTACAGGCACGGCTGGAGTGCCCTACAAGCAGTAACCAGTGGAGCACAGCCATCCCCTCCCCAGCAGATGCTGATAAACCATCGAGCTACATCATCTGCATGCAAAGATGCCCACGGACCTCAGCTCTGCTCCCAGAGCAGACCTCAGAGAAGGGTTTCCAGAGAGCTGTGGTCCAGCTCCAGCAAGGAGGTGATTGTGGAGGCAGCAGAGCATCCCAAATGCTGCAAAGCAACGTGGCATCCCATAAATAGCTTGGAGAGGGGGTGATTTGGGGACATTAGTGCGCTCCCATTATCACACCCTGTTCCCAGCCACGCAGCACAGTGCCGGGTCTGGAAAAGGCTCTCAGAAACACGATGGAGGGGTTTGCAGCACCCAGCTTGGCTTTGGAGGGCTGAATTTGCTCTCAGAGAAGGAGGGGGGTTAACGCTGTCTGCCACGGCAACTCCTTGGCTGGAGAGGACAACAGCACGGTGGAGAAGAAACAAGCTGAAGGAGGTCAAAGCCCAGCAATGCCCTGCAATAGAGGGTCCTACCAGGGAGCACATCGTGGCACAAAACCCACCCAAGGCCCCATCCTGCTGCCAGCTGCCCCCTTCCCTAAGGGACATTTTAACCCCGAGCATCACCTGACTGAATACTCAGATCTGATTCTGCTCTTCGCTCTCATCCCTCCTTATTGACAATATGTTCATCATTATGCAAGACCTTGTTTACACTTTTTAATCTCGGTAATTATACTCTGGCAAGGAGTGATGGTTAAACAGCAAGCAGAAAGAAAAAGGGGAAGGGAAGCAAAAGGGGAAGTAAACAAAAAAGGGAAGAGAGAAAAAGGTACAAAGGTGCTCTGCTATCTCACAAGGAGACAAAACCTTTTTCATTTTGACTGGATTACAGAGAGTAGGGAAGACACAAGATGCTTTTTTCTTCAAAAATGAGAGGGATCAGAGCCTAACTGGAATTGCTGTGTTTGGGAGGGAAGTGGATCCAGCCCAGTAGCAGTGCTCCAGGGAGCAGAGAGGATGCAGGAATTGGCTCTCAGCCTGAGGACTCCATCTCTTTTACTTGTGCTGATCTTCTCCAGGTGATTAAAAATGCTTGGCCCAGCCTTAATTGAGCAGACTCCTTATGCAGAAAACAAATACCATGAAGTAGGTAAAACATACCAGTCCCCAGATATTCCAAATTGTCCAAAGGCACTGGGTCTTCTGTCCCAAAATCCAGTCTAACTGTCTGAAGACTATGGAGCTCCAATGAACAAGTAACATCTATCCTGCACGCTGGCTTTGCCTGTCATCCTACGTCACATCTAATTCATCTCCCAGGCATGGTTGTGGTGCCAAGTTCCTCTCCACATCCTCCCCAAACTGAAATGTTCACAGTTCTGAGTTCTGGCTTGGTGCCAAAGGAGAAGGAAGCCAAATTCCCTGAGTCTTTAGTGAAAATTGGAAGTGATGCCCCAGTCATGGCAGATTTTGGCCTATGGGACTGAAAGTTGGTTGTGACTAGGAGGGTCTGAGCACTGAGCTGGGAGGGGACGGGGGAAGAAAGCACCCAGCAGGATGGGGCTGTGACACTGGGACTGTGTCCACGGTGCCACATCACCCACCTGGGACCCATAGGGAGAATATTACACAGATGCACAGGGAAACCAAGGGCTACAGAGACAGGTGACATCTTTTACCAGAACAGGTTTTCAACACCCGAGTCTCTTGAGCCCAGAGGCTCAGTTACCATTCCTACCAGCAGCAGCAGTCAGGTTAATAAAAGATGATCCCTCTCCTGTAAACCTTTCTTGCTCAGAGCCTGACACTGTCAACAGCACTGTCGAACTGATGCTCAGCCACGGGCATCGTCCTCCACAAAGGGGACCAGAGTGAACTCTCTCACCAATGTTGCAGCACACAGAAAGCCACCAGCTTTGGTTTCCAGCTGGCAAACTTGCCTGAACTCCCCGAGCTCCACAAAACCAAGAGCTGGGCAAGCAGGACCAGGGCTCCATGGTGAATTCTTGACTAAAGCTGGCATCGTGAGACACACACACACAGAGATTTGCTCTCTCTTGCCTTCCCCTTTGCCGCAGGAGCTCTCTCACAGCTCAGGGCTTTGCAATGCTTTGCTAAGCATGTCTGGAGGGTGGTTAATGAAATGTTTTGGTGCAAAGGATAAGGTTTCCTGTTCCTTGTTTGACGACAACATCACTACCAGGAGTCTACACCAGCCAGGGGATCGCACCACAGGATTCCCTGGAGCAGTGAGGCTTTGCCCAGCCAAGGAACCGATTTACATCCTGATTGTCACAGTCTACACCCACTCCTGTAGGCGATCCACATCAGCTGAGAATGTGGGGTGCTGATTTTAGGGCGGGGGTGCTGATTTTAGGGCAAGGGTGCTGATTTGCACCAGGTTACAGCTGGAGTGGGGCAGCACCAACACCTGTCTATGCTGGGCTGAGGACAAGGTGACACAGGACTGTGGCATGGTGGTGTCACACTCAGCATGATAGCCATATGGAAGAAGTGCAGAGGTGCTGGACATTGCGGGATAGCTAGGAGAGGGTCCTGGGAATTTCTCCTCTTACACAGGGAAAGCCTAATTGTTATCAAAGGCAACCCCACTGGTTCTCATGGAACAGATACTGGTCTGTACTGGTTTGAGAGTAGAAGCCAGCCAAGGCACACAGACAGGATGGTGCAAGTGCTCCACACTGCTACAGACACCAGGGTCCCTCCAGCCACCACAAACCTCTCGTCCACACACATCCTCATCTCCAAAGGGACTCTGTGATCACCCTGTGACACACTCCTTGTGCTCCCCCACCCTGATGCCAGGTCTCTGCTGAAGATGCGTTTCCCCTGTCCCAGGGATGATGTCCAGGGCGCAGGGGACAGGGATGCTCAAGCCAGTCACTTCCTCACTATGGACTTCAGACCCAGTGAAGAAAGCAAATAGCCAAGCAAAGAGCACACCAAGGGGTGCGTGTCCTTCTCATCTCTCAGTCATTCCCCACTCCACACTCAGAGCACACCTGAGCCCAGGGGACCCTCACACCTCTGCCAGCACTTTCTGATATCCCTTTGGCCAAGTTCCCCAGTCCCAGGGCACTGCTGTGGGATCCAGCAGCAGGAATCCCTCCAGGCAAGCACTGCAGAGCTGGGCAGACAACACCTCCAAACCCGAGTGCAGGCGAGGGGTGCAAGCACAGCCCGTTCTCCCTCTCAACTCTGGGCAGTAGTCTGGGCTAAGGAAAAAGGGAGCGAGAAGATCCCTCCGGTGATCCCAGACCTTCAAATACAGCGGGGAGCGCCGGCAACTGCTGGGCTGGGCTGATCCCACCTTGAGCTTCGTCCCACAACCCTCTCTATGGTGCCTCTCCCCATAGAAAAACCAAGCAAGCAGCATCATCTCCCATGTGTCTCAAGCCTGAGAGTAACTCAAACGCATCTCCAGGGAAGCAATGAAGCTGGAGAGCAAGGACTGAAGAGGGGAAGGCATGGAGGCAAACACGGGGAGTTACACCAGAAAGCAATAGGTTAGAGCTGGAGGGTTTCAGGTTTGGACATCAACCCCAGCCCCGCTGCCAGTTCAGGGTGGGTTTCAAAATCCTCATCAACACCATTTTTAGCCAGAGGAACCGACTCCCTCCGAGCACCANCCCATGGCCGGGCCGCTCCGCTGCGCTCCGCTCCGCGCACCCCGCGCCGCAGCCCCGCTCCGCCCCGCACCGCCCCGCGGAGCCTCCGCCGGGCTCCGCGTGCCATCTAGCGGCAGCCGGGCCCCGCGGAGGGGGTGTGCGGGGCGGNAAAGAAGCCAGCGGCGAACAGCCCTGTGACGGATAACCCCAAAGACACCGTCAGGAAGGGTGAGCCGGGGGCCGCCGGCCAGCGAGAGCCGCAGGACCCGCAGGCTGGATCCCCGACATCCCCACCTGTGCTCAACCCACCCACGCCGCCC